>JAJJWW010017907.1:25419-108561 GCA_023531295.1 Papaver armeniacum | reverse complement strand
CTGAACCAGTCATCTGGATCTGACCGAAATCACCCGGCTATATTGAGTCAGATCTGAGGCGACGGACTTTAAAAAAAAAAAAAAACAGTCTGACCTAGTGGTTTGATCCCCACACGAGTCGGGGGTATTTTGTGACATGACTCAAACGAGTCCGAGTCGGGGGTGAGGTCTGAGTCAGACGTCGAGACTGATCTGACTCCAAATACGGCAAGTCATGTTTCCTTGTGGTCATGCCGTGGATCATCTTGATGAATAAAAAACCGCAGAAAGTTGAAAGGTAAGTCATGTCATTTATTTTGTGTTTTTCCCGGGACAAGGTATTTCATCCTGTTTGGGCAGTACAAGTAATTTCATGTGGGTGCATGGATGATGACCAAGGCGCGGCGGGGGTGGTTTCGACTCTCCCCAGCCCATCCCAATGCGAGTAGGGAGGACAGGGGTCCGAAACTCTTGGAGTATGTTATTTTTATCCACCCCCGCATTTCTCTTAAGAAAAGGAATATTTCACCAGCTTATGCTCGGGATGTCCACATACGGAATATCTCGATGTGTACACATCGGGTGATCGAGCGTTCTTCCCCTCCGAAGGTGAGAACAACGTATAGCGCGCACGGCTCATCTTTGTTTTTGAATGGGTTATAATGTTTCAACAAAGGATAATGACGAGGCACCAACAAAAAAATAGTCAATATAACCCGCCCATGAAGTTGATTTGACACAGTACATTACAATCCTTGCGACGCGCGAGTAGCAGTACACCTACCTTATGAGCGCGCTATGGATCACCTTCATATTACTCACCCTGCCTAACACCATGTATGTTTGCCCTTGACTCATCCGAGTCATCCGGATCCGACCGAAATCACCCTAGCTATATTGAGTCGATCCGAGGCGACTCGACTTTAAAAAAAAAAAAAAAAAAAAAAAAAATCGACCTAGTGGTTTGATCCCCACACGAGTCGAAGGGTATTTTGTGACATGACTCAAACGAGTCCGAGCCGGGGGTGAGGTCCGAGTCGACGTCGAGACCGATCCGAGAAATCACCCGGCTATATTGAGTCGATCCGAGGCGACGACTTTAAAAAAAAAAAAAAAATACCGACCTAGTGGTTTGATCCCCACACGAGCCTGGGTATTTTGTATTTTTGACATGACTCAAACGAGTCCGAGTTGGGGGTGATCCCCCACACTGGTCCAAACGAGTCCGGAAGACCGATCGTCGACTCCAAATATGGCAAGTCATGTTTCCTTGTGGTCATGCCGTGGATCATCTTGATGAATAAAAAACCGCAGAAGGTTGAAAGGTAAGTCATGTCATTTATTTTGTGTTTTTCCCGGGACAAGGTATTTCATCCCGTTTGGGCAGTACAAGTAATTTCATGTGGGTGCATGGATGATGACCAAGGCGTGTGGTGGTTTCGACTCTCCTTAGGCCCATCCCAATGCGAGTAGGGAGGACAGGGGTCCGAAACTCTTGGAGTATGTTATTTTTATCCACCCCCCCGCATTTCTCTTAAGAAAAGGAATATTCCACCAGTTATGCTCAGGATGTCCACATACGGAATATCTCGATGTGTACACATCGGGTGATCGAGCGTTCTTCCCCCTCCGTAGGTGAGAACAACGTATAGAGCGGCACGGCTCATCTTTGTTTTTGAATGGGTTATAATGTTTCAACAAAGGATAATGACGAGGCACCAACAAAAAAAAATAGTCAATATAACCCGCCCGCGGAAGTTGATTTGACACAGGTACATTACAGTCCTTGCGACGCGCGAGTAGCAGGTACACCTACCTTATGAGCGCGCTATGGATCACCTTCATATTACTCACCCGGTCTAACACCATGTATGTTTGCCCTTGACTCATCCGAGTCATCTGGATCTGACCGAAATCACCCGGCTATATTGAGTCAGATCTGAGGCGACGGACTTTAAAAAAAAAAAAAAACAGTCTGACCTAGTGGTTTGATCCCCACACGAGTCGGGGGTATTTTGTGACATGACTCAAACGAGTCCGAGTGGGTGAGGTCGAGTTGATCCGATCCGAGGCATCCAAATTCGGGGGTCCGAGTCGGGGTGAGGTTTCACCGATCACCGAGACGATGGACTTTAAAAAAAAAAAAAAAAAGTCGACCTAGTGGTTTGATCCCCACACGAGTCGGGGTATTTTTGACATGACTCAAACGAGTCCGAGTCGGGGTGAGGTCCGAGTCGACGTCGAGACCGATCTCGACTCCAAATACGGTAAGTCATGTTTCCTTGTGGTCATGCCGTGGATCATCTTGATGAATAAAAAACGCAGAAGGTTGAAAGGTAAGTCATGTCATTTATTTTGTGTTTTTCCTGGACAAGGTATTTTATCCCGTTTGGGCGACAAGTAATTTCATGTGGGTGCATGGATGATGACCAAGGCGCGGCAGGGTGGTTTCGACTCTCCTTAGGCCCATCCCAATGCGAGTAGGGAGGACAGGGGTCCGAAACTCTTGGAGTATGTTATTTTTATCCACCCCCGCATTTCTCTTAAGAAAAGGAATATTCCACCAGCTTATGCTCGTGGATGTCCACATACGAATATCTCGATGTGTACACATCGGTGATCGAGCCGTTCTCCCCCTCCGAAGGTGAGAACAACGTATAGAGCGGCACGGCTCATCTTTGTTTTTGAATGGGTTATAATGTTTCAACAAAGGATAATGACGAGGCACCAACAAAAAAAAATAGTCAATATAACCCGCCCGCGGAAGTTGATTTGACACAGGTACATTACAGTCCTTGCGACGCGCGAGTAGCAGGTACACCTACCTTATGAGCGCGCTATGGATCACCTTCATATTACTCACCCTGGTCTAACACCATGTATGTTTGCCCTTGACTCATCCGAGTCATCCGGGATCCGACCGAAATCACCCTGGGCTTATATTGAGTCGATCCGAGGCGACGGACTTTAAAAAAAAAAAAAAAAACCACCTAGTGGTTTGATCCCCACACGAGTCGGGGTATTTTGTGACATGACTCAAACGAGTCCGAGCCTCGGGGTGAGTCCAGTCGACGTCGAGACCGATCCGACCGAAATCACCCTAGCTATATTGAGTCGATCCGAGGCGACGGACTTTAAAAAAAAAAAAAAAAAAAAAATCTCGACCTAGTGGTTTGATCCCCACACGAGTCGGGGGGTATTTTGTGACATGACTCAAACGAGTCCGAGTCGGGGGTGAGGTCTGAGTCAGACGTCGAGACTGATCTGACTCCAAATACGGCAAGTCATGTTTCCTTGTGGTCATGCCGTGGATCATCTTGATGAATAAAAAACGCGAAAGGTTGAAAGGTAAGTCATGTCATTTATTTTGTGTTTTTCCCGGACAAGGTATTTCATCCCGTTTGGGCAGTACAAGTAATTTCATGTGGGTGCATGGATGATGACCAAGGCGCGGCAGGGTGGTTTCGACTCTCCTTAGGCCCATCCCAATGCGAGTAGGGAGGACAGGGGTCCGAAACTCTTGGAGTATGTTATTTTTATCCACCCCCCGCATTTCTCTTAAGAAAAGGAATATTCCACCAGTTATGCTCAGGATGTCCACATACGGAATATCTCGATGTGTACACATCGGGTGATCGAGCGTTCTTCCCCCCTCCGAAGGTGAGAACAACGTATAGCGCGGCACGGCTCATCTTTGTTTTTGAATGGGTTATAATGTTTCAACAAAGGATAATGACGAGGCACCAACAAAAAAAAATAGTCAATATAACCAGCCCGCGGAAGTTGATTTGACACAGGTACATTACAGTCCTTGCGACGCGCGAGTAGCAGGTACACCTACCTTATGAGCGCGCTATGGATCACCTTCATATTACTCACCCTATCTAACACCATGTATGTTTGCCCTTGACTCATCCGAGTCATCCGGATCCGACCGAAATCACTCCTGGCTATATTGAGTGATCCGAGGCGACGACTTTAAAAAAAAAAAAAAAAAATCGACCTAGTGGTTTGATCCCCACACGAGTCGGGGTATTTTGTGACTCAAACGAGTCCGAGTCGGGGTGAGGTCCGAGTCGACGTTTCAAAAAAAAAAAGGCGAACTTTAAAAAAAAAAAAAAAAAACAGTCTGACCTAGTGGTTTGATCCCCACACGAGTCGGGGGTATTTTGTGACATGACTCAAACGAGTCCGAGTCGGGGGTGAGGTCTGAGTCAGACGTCGAGACTGATCTGACTCCAAATACGGCAAGTCATGTTTCCTTGTGGTCATGCCGTGGATCATCTTGATGAATAAAAAAACGCGAAGGTTGAAAGGTAAGTCATGTCATTTATTTTGTGTTTTTCCCGGACAAGGTATTTCATCCCGTTTGGGCAAGACAAGTAATTTCATGTGGGTGCATGGATGATGACCAAGGCGCGGCAGGTGGTTTCGACTCTCCTTAGGCCCATCCCAATGCGAGTAGGGAGGACGGGTCCGAAACTCTTGGAGTATGTTATTTTTATCCACCCCCGCATTTCTCTTAAGAAAAGGAATATTCCACCGATTATGCTCGGGATGTCCACATACGGAATATCTCGATGTGTACACATCGGGTGATCGAGCGTTCTTCCCCTCCGAAGGTGAGAACAACGTATAGGCGCGGCACGGCTCATCTTTGTTTTTGAATGGGTTATAATGTTTCAACAAAGGATAATGACGAGGCACCAACAAAAAAAATAGTCAATATAACCCGCCCGCGGAAGTTGATTTGACACGTGCACATTACAGCCCTTGCGACGCGCGAGTAGCAGTGTACACCTACCTTATGAGCGCGCTATGGATCACCTTCATATTACTCACCGGCCTAACACCATGTATGTTTGCCCTTGACTCATCCGAGTCATCCGGATCCGACCGAAATCACCCGCTATATTGAGTCGATCTGAGGCGACGGACTTTAAAAAAAAAAAAAAACAGTCTGACCTAGTGGTTTGATCCCCACACGAGTCGGTGGTATTTTGTGACATGACTCAAACGAGTCCGAGTCGGGGGGTGAGGTCTGAGTCAGACGTCGAGACATGACCGAAATCACCCTATATTGAAACGATCCGAGGCGACGACTCAAACGACTTTAAAAAAAAAAAAGTCGGATCCGACCGACCTAGTGGTTTGATCCCCACACGAGTCGGGGTATTTTGTGACATGACTCAAACGAGTCCGAGTCGGTGAGGTCTGAGTCAGACGTCGAGACTGATCTGACTCCAAATACGGCAAGTCATGTTTCCTTGTGGTCATGCCGTGGATCATCTTGATGAATAAAAAACCGCAGAAGGTTGAAAGGTAAGTCATGTCATTTATTTTGTGTTTTTCCGGACAAGGTATTTCATCCCGTTTGGGCGTACAAGTAATTTCATGTGGGTGCATGGATGATGACCAAGGCGCGGCAGGGTGGTTTCGACTCTCCTTAGGCCCATCCCAATGCGAGTAGGGAGGACAGGGGTCCGAAACTCTTGGAGTATGTTATTTTTATCCACCCCCCGCATTTCTCTTAAGAAAAGGAATATTCCACCAGTTATGCTCAGGATGTCCACATACGGAATATCTCGATGTGTACACATCGGGTGATCGAGCGTTCTTCCCCCTCCGAAGGTGAGAAAAACGTATAGCGCGGCACGGCTCATCTTTGTTTTTGAATGGGTTATAATGTTTCAACAAAGGATAATGACGAGGCACCAACAAAAAAAATAGTCAATATAACCCGCCCGCGGAAGTTGATTTGACACAGGTACATTACAGTCCTTGCGACGCGCGAGTAGCAGGTACACCTACCTTATGAGCGCGCTATGGATCACCTTCATATTACTCACCCGGTCTAACACCATGTATGTTTGCCCTTGACTCATCCGAGTCATCTGGATCCGACCGAAATCACCCTGCCATATTGAGTCGATCCGAGGCGACGGACTTTAAAAAAAAAAAAAAAAAAATCGACCTAGTGGTTTGATCCCCACACGAGTCACATGACTCAAACGAGTCCGAGTGGGGTGAGGTAGACCGATCCGACCGAAATCACCCGGCTATATTGAGTCGATCCGAGGCGACTCTTTAAAAAAAAAAACAAAAAAAAAAAAAAAAACGACCTAGTGGTTTGATCCCCACACGTCGGGGTATTTTGTGACATGACTCAAACGAGTCCGAGCTCTGGGTGAGGTCCGAGTCGACGTCGAGACTGATCCGACTCCAAATACTAGCAAGTCATGTTTCCTTGTGGTCATGCCGTGGATCATCTTGATGAATAAAAAACCGCAAAAGGTTGAAAGGTAAGTCATGTCATTTATTTTGTGTTTTTCCCGGACAAGGTATTTCATCCCGTTTGGGGGAAGTACAAGTAATTTCATGTGGGTGCATGGATGATGACCAAGGCGCGGCAGGTGGTTTCGACTCTCCTTAGGCCCATCCCAATGCGAGTAGGGAGGACAGGGGTCCGAAACTCTTGAGTATGTTATTTTTATCCACCCCCGCATTTCTCTTAAGAAAAGGAATATTCCACCAGTTATGCTCGGGATGTCCACATACGGAATATCTCGATGTGTACACATCGGGTGATCGAGCGTTCTTCCCCTCCGAAGGTGAGAACAACGTATAGCGCGCACGGCTCATCTTTGTTTTTGAATGGGTTATAATGTTTCAACAAAGGATAATGACGAGGCACCAACAAAAAAAAAAGTCAATATAACCCGCCCGCGGAAGTTGATTTGACACAGTACATTACAAATCCTTGCGACGCGCGAGTAGCAGGTGTACACCTACCTTATGAGCGCGCTATGGATCACCTTCATATTACTCACCCGGTCTAACACCATGTATGTTTGCCCTTGACTCATCCGAGTCATCCGGATCTCGACCGAAATCACCCTAGCTATATTGAGTCGATCCGAGGCGACGGACTTTAAAAAAAAAAAAAAAAAACAAAAACGACCTAGTGGTTTGATCCCCACACGAGTCGGGGTATTTTGTGACATGACTCAAACGAGTCCGAGTTTAAAGTCGAAGACCGATCCGACCGAAATCACCCGGCTATATTGAGTCGATCTCGAGGCGACTTGAAAAAAAAAAAACTACCTAGTGGTTTGATCCCCACACGAGTCGGGGTATTTTGTGACATGACTCAAACGAGTCCGAGTCGGGGTGAGGTCCGAGTCGACGTCGAGACCGATCCGACTCCAAATACGGCAAGTCATGTTTCCTCGTGGTCATGCCGTGGATCATCTTGATGAATAAAAAACCGCAGAAGGTTGAAAGGTAAGTCATGTCATTTATTTTGTGTTTTTCCCGGACAAGGTATTTCATCCCGTTTGGGCGTACAAGTAATTTCATGTGGGTGCATGGATGATGACCAAGGCGCGGCGAGGGTGGTTTCGACTCTCCTTAGGCCCATCCCAATGCGAGTAGGGAGGACAGGGGTCCGAAACTCTTGGAGTATGTTATTTTTATCCACCCCCGCATTTCTCTTAAGAAAAGGAATATTCCACCAGTTATGCTCAGGATGTCCACATACGGAATATCTCGATGTGTACACATCGGGTGATCGAGCGTTCTTCCCCTCCGAAGGTGAGAACAACGTATAGCGCGGCACGGCTCATCTTTGTTTTTGAATGGGTTATAATGTTTCAACAAAGGATAATGACGAGGCACCAACAAAAAAAAATAGTCAATATAACCCGCCCGCGGAAGTTGATTTGACACAGGTACATTACAGTCCTTGCGACGCGCGAGTAGCAGGTACACCTACCTTATGAGCGCGCTATGGATCACCTTCATATTACTCACCCGGTCTAACACCATGTATGTTTGCCCTTGACTCATCCGAGTCATCTGGATCTGACCGAAATCACCCTGGCTATATTGAGTCGGATCCGAGGCGACGGACTTTAAAAAAAAAAAAAAAAAAACATCGACCTAGTGGTTTGATCCCCACACGAGCCGGGGTATTTTGTGACATGACTCAAACGAGTCCGAGTTGGGGTGAGGTCCCGAGTCGACGTCGAGACCGATCTGACGAGGCGAAATCACCCCACACGCTATATTGAGTCGATCTCGAGGCGACGGACTTTAAAAAAAAAAAAAAACAGTCTGACCTAGTGGTTTGATCCCCACACGAGTCGGGGGTATTTTGTGACATGACTCAAACGAGTCCGAGTCGGGGGTGAGGTCTGAGTCAGACGTCGAGACTGATCTGACTCCAAATACGGCAAGTCATGTTTCCTTGTGGTCATGCCGTGGATCATCTTGATGAATAAAAAACCGCAGAAAGGTTGAAAGGTAAGTCATGTCATTTATTTTGTGTTTTTCCCGGACAAGGTATTTCATCCCGTTTGGGCAGTACAAGTAATTTCATGTGGGTGCATGGATGATGACCAAGGCGCGGCAGGGTGGTTTCGACTCTCCTTAGGCCCATCCCAATGCGAGTAGGGAGGACAGGGGTCCGAAACTCTTGGAGTATGTTATTTTTATCCACCCCCGCATTTCTCTTAAGAAAAGGAATATTCCACCGCTTATGCTCAGGATGTCCACATACGGAATATCTCGATGTGTACACATCGGGTGATCGAGCGTTCTTCCCCTCCGAAGGTGAGAACAACGTATAGTAGCGGCACGGCTCATCTTTGTTTTTGAATGGGTTATAATGTTTCAACAAAGGATAATGACGAGGCACCAACAAAAAAAAATAGTCAATATAACCCGCCCCGCGGAAGTTGATTTGACACAGTACACATAGTCCTTGCGACGCGCGAGTAGCAGGTACACCTACCTTATGAGCGCGCTATGGATCACCTTCATATTACTCACCCGGTCTAACACCATGTATGTTTGCCCTTGACTCATCCGAGTCATCTGGATCTGACCGAAATCACCCGGCTATATTGAGTCAGATCTGAGGCGACGACTTTAAAAAAAAAAAAAAAAAAAAACCGACCTAGTGGTTTGATCCCCACACGAGTCGGGGGTGAGTGACTCAAACGAGTCCGAGTCGGGGGTGAGGTCGAGTCCGAGGCGAGGTCGAGTCGATCCGATCCGACCGAAATCACCGGGCTATATTGAGTCAGATCTGAGGCGAGGACTTTAAAAAAAAAAAAAAACAGTCTGACCTAGTGGTTTGATCCCCACACGAGTCGGGGGTATTTTGTGACATGACTCAAACGAGTCCGAGTCGGGGGTGAGGTCTGAGTCAGACGTCGAGACTGATCTGACTCCAAATACGGCAAGTCATGTTTCCTTGTGGTCATGCCGTGGATCATCTTGATGAATAAAAAACCGCAGAAGGTTGAAAGGTAAGTCATGTCATTTATTTTGTGTTTTTCCCAGACAAGGTATTTCATCCCGTTTGGGCAATACAAGTAATTTCATGTGGGTGCATGGATGATGACCAAGGCGCGGCGGTGGTTTTTCGACTCTCCTTAGGCCCATCCCAATGCGAGTAGGGAGGACAGGGGTCCGAAACTCTTGGAGTATGTTATTTTTATACACCCCCCGCATTTCTCTTAAGAAAAGGAATATTCCACCAGTTTATGCTCAGGATGTCCACATACGGAATATCTCGATGTGTACACATCGGGTGATCGAGCGTTCTTCCCCCTCCGAAGGTGAGAACAACGTATAGCGCGGCACGGCTCATCTTTGTTTTTGAATGGGTTATAATGTTTCAACAAAGGATAATGACGAGGCACCAAAAAAAAAAAGTCAATATAACCCGCCCGCGGAAGTTGATTTGACACAGGTACATTACAGTCCTTGCGACGCGCGAGTAGCAGGTACACCTACCTTATGAGCGCGCTATGGATCACCTTCATATTACTCACCCGGTCTAACACCATGTATGTTTGCCCTTGACTCATCCGAGTCATCTGGATCCGACCGAAATCACCCTAGCTATATTGAGTCGATCCGAGGCGACTCGACTTTAAAAAAAAAAAAAAAAAAAACAGTCTGACCTAGTGGTTTGATCCCCACACGAGTCGGGGGTATTTTGTGACATGACTCAAACGAGTCCGAGTCGGGGGTGAGGTCTGAGTCAGACGACGTCGAGACCGATCCGACCGAAATCACCCAAACGGCTATATTGAGTCGAGATGCGAGGCGATCCGAGGACTTTAAAAAAAAAAAAAAAAATCGACCTAGTGGTTTGATCCCCACACGAGTCGGGGGTATTTTGTGACATGACTCAAACGAGTCCGAGTCGGGGGTGAGGTCTGAGTCAGACGTCGAGACTGATCTGACTCCAAATACGGCAAGTCATGTTTCCTTGTGGTCATGCCGTGGATCATCTTGATGAATAAAAAACCGCAGAAGGTTGAAAGGTAAGTCATGTCATTTATTTTGTGTTTTTCCCGGGACAAGGTATTTCATCCCGTTTGGGCAGTACAAGTAATTTCATGTGGGTGCATGGATGATGACCAAGGCGCGGCAGGGTGGTTTCGACTCTCCTTAGGCCCATCCCAATGCGAGTAGGGAGGACAGGGGTCCGAAACTCTTGGAGTATGTTATTTTTATCCACCCCCCGCATTTCTCTTAAGAAAAGGAATATTCCACCAGTTATGCTCAGGATGTCCACATACGGAATATCTCGATGTGTACACATCGGGTGATCGAGCGTTCTTCCCCCTCCGAAGGTGAGAACAACGTATAGCGCGGCACGACTCATCTTTGTTTTTGAATGGGTTATAATGTTTCAACAAAGGATAATGACGAGGCACCAACAAAAAAAAATAGTCAATATAACCCGCCCGCGGAAGTTGATTTGACACGGTACATTACGATCCTTGCGACGCGCGAGTAGCAGTACACCTACCTTATGAGCGCTATGGATCACCTTCATATTACTCACCCGGTCTAACACCATGTATGTTTGCCCTTGACTCATCCGAGTCATCCGGATCCGACCGAAATCACCCGGCTATATTGAGTCGATCCGAGGCGACTGGACTTTAAAAAAAAAAAAAAAAACGATCGACCTAGTGGTTTGATCCCCACACGAGTCGGGGTATTTTGTGACATGACTCAAACGAGTCCGAGTCGGGGTGAGGTCCGAGTCGACGTCGAGACCGATCCGACCGAAATCACCCTAGCTATATTGAGTCGATCCGAGGCGACGGACTTTAAAAAAAAAAAAAAACGACCTAGTGGTTTGATCCCCACACGAGTCGGGGTATTTTGTGACATGACTCAAACGAGTCCGAGTCGGGGGTGAGGTCTGAGTCAGACGTCGAGACTGATCTGACTCCAAATACGGCAAGTCATGTTTCCTTGTGGTCATGCCGTGGATCATCTTGATGAATAAAAACCCGCAGAAGGTTGAAAGGTAAGTCATGTCATTTATTTTGTGTTTTTCCCGGACAAGGTATTTCATCCCGTTTGGGCAAGACAAGTAATTTCATGTGGGTGCATGGATGATGACCAAGGCGCGCGCGAGGTGGTTTCGACTCTCCTTAGGCCCATCCCAATGCGAGTAGGAGGACAGGGGTCCGAAACTCTTGGAGTATGTTATTTTTATCCACCCCGCATTTCTCTTAAGAAAAGGAATATTCCACCGCTTATGCTCGGGATGTCCACATACGAAATATCTCGATGTGTACACATCGGGTGATCGAGCGTTCTTCCCCTCCGAAGGTGAGAACAACGTATAGAGGCACGGCTCATCTTTGTTTTTGAATGGGTTATAATGTTTCAACAAAGGATAATGACGAGGCACCAACAAAAAAAAATAGTCAATATAACCCCCCGGGAAGTTGATTTGACACAGTACATTATGGATCCTTGCGACGCGCGAGTAGAAGGTACACCTACCTTATGAGCGCGCTATGGATCACCTTCATATTACTCACCCGGTCTAACACCATGTATGTTTGCCCTTGACTCATCCGGAAATCATCCGGATCCACCGAAATCACTCGGCTATATTGAGTCGATGAGGCGACGACTTTAAAAAAAAAAAAAAAAAAACACCTAGTGGTTTGATCCCCACACGAGTCGGGGGTTTTGTGACATGACTCAAACGAGTCCGAGCCGGGGTGAGGTCCGAGTCGAGGCCGGATCCGACCGAAATCACCCCTTGACATGATATTGAAAAGGCGAACTTTAAAAAAAAAAAAAAAAACAGTCTGACCTAGTGGTTTGATCCCCACACGAGTCGGGGGTATTTTGTGACATGACTCAAACGAGTCCGAGTCGGGGGTGAGGTCTGAGTCAGACGTCGAGACTGATCTGACTCCAAATACGGCAAGTCATGTTTCCTTGTGGTCATGCCGTGGATCATCTTGATGAATAAAAACCGCAGTAAGGTTGAAAGGTAAGTCATGTCATTTATTTTGTGTTTTCCCGGGACAAGGTATTTCATCCCGTTTGGGCAGTACAAGTAATTTCATGTGGGTGCATGGATGATGACCAAGGCGCTACAGGTGGTTTCGACTCTCCTTAGGCCCATCCCAATGCGAGTAGGGAGGACGGGGTCCGAAACTCTTGGAGTATGTTATTTTTATCCACCCCCCGCATTTCTCTTAAGAAAAGGAATATTCCACCAGTTATGCTCAGGATGTCCACATACGGAATATCTCGATGTGTACACATCGGGTGATCGAGCGTTCTTCCCCCTCCGAAGGTGAGAACAACGTATAGCGCGGCACGGCTCATCTTTGTTTTTGAATGGGTTATAATGTTTCAACAAAGGATAATGACGAGGCACCAACAAAAAAAAAAATAGTCAATATAACCCGCCCGCGGAAGTTGATTTGACACAGGTACATTACGGTCCTTGCGACGCGCGAGTAAAGGTACACCTACCTTATGAGCGCTATGGATCACCTTCATATTACTCACCCGGTCTAACACCATGTATGTTTGCCCTTGACTCATCCGAGTCATCCGGATCCGACCGAAATCACCCTCGGCTATATTGAGTCGAGATCGAGGCGACGGACTTTAAAAAAAAAAAAAAAGATTGACCTAGTGGTTTGATCCCCACACGAGTCGGGGGTATTTTTGTGACATGACTCAAACAAGTCCGAGTCGGGGGGTGAGGTCTGAGTCGGACGTCGAGACTGATCTGACCGAAATCACCCGGCTATATTGAGTCAGATCTGAGGCGACGGACTTTAAAAAAAAAAAAAAACAAGTGACCTAGTGGTTTGATCCCCACACGAGTCTGGGGTATTTTGTGACATGACTCAAACGAGTCCGAGTCGGGGTGAGGTCCGAGTCGGGCCGTCGAGACCGATCCGACTCCAAATACGGCAAGTCATGTTTCCTTGTGGTCATGCCGTGGATCATCTTGATGAATAAAAACCGCGAGAAGGTTGAAAGGTAAGTCATGTCATTTATTTTGTGTTTTTCCCCGACAAGGTATTTCATCCCGTTTGGGCAGTACAAGTAATTTCATGTGGGTGCATGGATGATGACCAAGGCGGCGGGGGTGGTTTCGACTCTCCTTAGGCCCATCCCAATGCGAGTAGGGAGGACGGGGTCCGAAACTCTTGGAGTATGTTATTTTTATCCACCCCCGCATTTCTCTTAAGAAAAGGAATATTCCACCGCTTATGCTCAGGATGTCCACATACGGAATATCTCGATGTGTACACATCGGGTGATCGAGCGTTCTTCCCCCTCCGAAGGTGAGAACAACGTATAGCGCGGCACGGCTCATCTTTGTTTTTGAATGGGTTATAATGTTTCAACAAAGGATAATGACGAGGCACCAACAAAAAAAAATAGTCAATATAACCCGCCCGCGGAAGTTGATTTGACACAGGTACATTACAGTCCTTGCGACGCGAGTAGCAGGTACACCTACCTTATGAGCGCGCTATGGATCACCTTCATATTACTCACCCGGTCTAACACCATGTATGTTTGCCCTTGACTCATCCGAGTCATCTGGATCTGACCGAAATCACCCGGCTATATTGAGTCAGATCTGAGGCGACGGACTTTAAAAAAAAAAAAAAAAAAAACATTCGACCTAGTGGTTTGATCCCCACACGAGTCGGGGTATTTTGTGACATGACTCAAACGAGTCCGAGTCGGGGGTGAGGTCCGAGTCGATATTGAGTGGGTCGAGACCGATCTGACACGAGTCCGAAATCACTCGGGTATATTGAGTCAGATCTGAGGCGACGGACTTTAAAAAAAAAAAAAAAACAGTCTGACCTAGTGGTTTGATCCCCACACGAGTCGGGGGTATTTTGTGACATGACTCAAACGAGTCCGAGTCGGGGGTGAGGTCTGAGTCAGACGTCGAGACTGATCTGACTCCAAATACGGCAAGTCATGTTTCCTTGTGGTCATGCCGTGGATCATCTTGATGAATAAAAAACCGCAGAAGGTTGAAAGGTAAGTCATGTCATTTATTTTGTGTTTTTCCCGGGACAAGGTATTTCATCCCGTTTGGGCAGTACAAGTAATTTCATGTGGGTGCATGGATGATGACCAAGGCGCGGCAGGGTGGTTTCGACTCTCCTTAGGCCCATCCCAATGCGAGTAGGGAGGACAGGGGTCCGAAACTCTTGGAGTATGTTATTTTTATCCACCCCCCGCATTTCTCTTAAGAAAAGGAATATTCCACCAGTTATGCTCAGGATGTCCACATACGGAATATCTCGATGTGTACACATCGGGTGATCGAGCGTTCTTCCCCCTCCGAAGGTGAGAACAACGTATAGCGCGGCACGGCTCATCTTTGTTTTTGAATGGGTTATAATGTTTCAACAAAGGATAATGACGAGGCACCAACAAAAAAAATAGTCAATATAACCCGCCCGCGGAAGTTGATTTGACACAGGTACATTACAGTCCTTGCGACGCGCGAGTAGCAGGTACACCTACCTTATGAGCGCGCTATGGATCACCTTCATATTACTCACCCGGTCTAACACCATGTATGTTTGCCCTTGACTCATCCGAGTCATCTGGATCTGACCGAAATCACCCGGCTATATTGAGTCAGATCTGAGGCGACGGACTTTAAAAAAAAAAAAAAAAACAGTCTGACCTAGTGGTTTGATCCCCACACGAGTCGGTGGTATTTTGTGACATGACTCAAACGAGTCCGAGTCGGGGGTGAGGTCTGAGTCAGACGTCGAGACTGATCTGACCGAAATCACCCGGCTATATTGAGTCAGATCTGAGGCGACGGACTTTAAAAAAAAAAAAACAGTCTGACCTAGTGGTTTGATCCCCACACGAGTCGGGGGTATTTTGTGACATGACTCAAACGAGTCCGAGTCGGTGAGGTCCGAGTCGGACGTCGAGACTGATCTGACTCCAAATCCGGCAAGTCATGTTTCCTTGTGGTCATGCCGTGGATCATCTTGATGAATAAAAAACCGCAGAAGGTTGAAAGGTAAGTCATGTCATTTATTTTGTGTTTTTCCCGGGACAAGGTATTTCATCCCGTTTGGGCAGTACAAGTAATTTCATGTGGGTGCATGGATGATGACCAAGGCGCGGCAGGGTGGTTTCGACTCTCCTTAGGCCCATCCCAATGCGAGTAGGGGGACAGGGGTCCGAAACTCTTGGAGTATGTTATTTTTATCCACCCCCCGCATTTCTCTTAAGAAAAGGAATATTCCACCAGTTATGCTCAGGATGTCCACATACGGAATATCTCGATGTGTACACATCGGGTGATCGAGCGTTCTTCCCCCCTCCGAAGGTGAGAACAACGTATAGCGCGGCACGGCTCATCTTTGTTTTTGAATGGGTTATAATGTTTCAACAAAGGATAATGACGAGGCACCAACAAAAAAAAATAGTCAATATAACCCGCCCGCGGAAGTTGATTTGACACAGGTACATTACAGTCCTTGCGACGCGCGAGTAGCAGGTACACCTACCTTATGAGCGCGCTATGGATCACCTTCATATTACTCACCCGGTCTAACACCATGTATGTTTGCCCTTGACTCATCCGAGTCATCTGGATCTGACCGAAATCACCCGGCTATATTGAGTCAGATCTGAGGCGACGGACTTTAAAAAAAAAAAAAACAGTCTGACCTAGTGGTTTGATCCCCACACGAGTCGGGGGTATTTTGTGACATGACTCAAACGAGTCCGAGTCGGGGGTGAGGTCTGAGTCAGACGTCGAGACTGATCTGACCGAAATCACCCGGCTATATTGAGTCAGATCTGAGGCGACGGACTTTAAAAAAAAAAAAAAAAAAACGAATCAATCGACCTAGTGGTTTGATCCCCACACGAGTCGGGGTATTTTGTGACATGACTCAAACGAGTCCGAGTCGGGGTGAGGTCTGAGTCAGACGTCGAGACTGATCTGACTCCAAATACGGCAAGTCATGTTTCCTTGTGGTCATGCCGTGGATCATCTTGATGAATAAAAAACCGCAGAAGGTTGAAAGGTAAGTCATGTCATTTATTTTGTGTTTTTCCCGGGACAAGGTATTTCATCCCGTTTGGGCAGTACAAGTAATTTCATGTGGGTGCATGGATGATGACCAAGGCGCGGCAGGGGGTTTCGACTCTCCTTAGGCCCATCCCAATGCGAGTAGGGAGGACAGGGGGTCCGAAACTCTTGGAGTATGTTATTTTTATCCACCCCCGCATTTCTCTTAAGAAAAGGAATATTCCACCAGCTATGCTCAGGATGTCCACATACGGAATATCTCGATGTGTACACATCGGGTGATCGAGCGTTCTTCCCCTCCGAAGGTGAGAACAACGTATAGCGCGGCACGGCTCATCTTTGTTTTTGAATGGGTTATAATGTTTCAACAAAGGATAATGACGAGGCACCAACAAAAAAAAAATAGTCAATATAACCCGCCCGCGGAAGTTGATTTGACACAGGTACATTACTGATCCTTGCGACGCGCGAGTAGAAGGTACACCTACCTTATGAGCGCGCTATGGATCACCTTCATATTACTCACCCTGTCTAACACCATGTATGTTTGCCCTTGACTCATCCGAGTCATCCGGATCCGACAGAAATCACCCTAGCTATATTGAGTCAGATCTGAGGCGACGGACTTTAAAAAAAAAAAAAAAAACACGATCGACCTAGTGGTTTGATCCCCACACGAGTCGGGGTATTTTGTGACATGACTCAAACGAGTCCGAGTCGGGGTGAGGTCCGAGTCGGGACGTCGAGACCGATCCGACCGAAATCACCCGGCTATATTGAGTCGATCTCGAGGCGACGACTTTAAAAAAAAAAAAAAAAATCTGACCTAGTGGTTTGATCCCCACATGAGTTGGGGGTATTTTGTGACATGACTCAAACGAGTCCGAGTCGGGGGTGAGGTCTGAGTCAGACGTCGAGACTGATCTGACTCCAAATACGGCAAGTCATGTTTCCTTGTGGTCATGCCGTGGATCATCTTGATGAATAAAAACCCGCAGAAGGTTGAAAGGTAAGTCATGTCATTTATTTTGCGTTTTTCCGGGACAAGGTATTTCATCCCGTTTGGGCAAGACAAGTAATTTCATGTGGGTGCATGGATGATGACCAAGGCGCGGCGGGGTGGTTTCGACTCTCCTTAGGCCCATCCCAATGCGAGTAGGGAGGATAGGGTCCGAAACTCTTGGAGTATGTTATTTTTATCCACCCCCGCATTTCTCTTAAGAAAAGGAATATTCCACCGCTTATGCTCAGGATGTCCACATACGGAATATCTCGATGTGTACACATCGGGTGATCGAGCGTTCTTCCCCCTCCGAAGGTGAGAAAAACGTATAGCGCGACACGGCTCATCTTTGTTTTTGAATGGGTTATAATGTTTCAACAAAGGATAATGACGAGGCACCAACAAAAAAATAGTCAATATAACCCGCCCGCGGAAGTTGATTTGACACAGGTACATTACAGTCCTTGCGACGCGCGAGTAGCAGGTACACCTACCTTATGAGCGCGCTATGGATCACCTTCATATTACTCACCCGGTCTAACACCATGTATGTTTGCCCTTGACTCATCCGAGTCATCCGGATTGACCGAAATCACCCGGCTATATTGAGTCGATCTGAGGCGACGGACTTTAAAAAAAAAAAAAAAAAAAAATTGTCCTAGTGGTTTGATCCCCACACGAGTCGGGGGTATTTTGTGACATGACTCAAACGAGTCCGAGTCGGGGGGTGAGGTCTGAGTCAGACGTCGAGACTGATCTGACCGAAATCACCCGGCTATATTGAGTCAGATCTGAGGCGACGGACTTTAAAAAAAAAAAAAAAAAACAAATCGACCTAGTGGTTTGATCCCCAAATGAGTCGGGGGTATTTTGTGACATGACTCAAATGAGTCCGAGTCGGGGGTGAGGTCTGAGTCAGACGTCGAGACTGATCTGACTCCAAATACGGCAAGTCATGTTTCCTTGTGGTCATGCCGTGGATCATCTTGATGAATAAAAAACGCGTAAGGTTGAAAGGTAAGTCATGTCATTTATTTTGTGTTTTTCCCGGACAAGGTATTTCATCCCGTTTGGGCTAGTACAAGTAATTTCATGTGGGTGCATGGATGATGACCAAGGCGCGACAGGGTGGTTTCGACTCTCCTTAGGCCCATCCCAATGCGAGTAGGGAGGACAGGGGTCCGAAACTCTTGGAGTATGTTATTTTTATCCACCCCCCGCATTTCTCTTAAGAAAAGGAATATTCCACCAGTTATGCTCAGGATGTCCACATACGGAATATCTCGATGTGTACACATCGGTTTTGATGAGGCACATTTTTCAAACGCAGAGAGGACCTTATACCCACATCAGATGGTTGCAACATACTGCTTGAATTCAAGAGCCTGAAAGTAACAACATTATCAAGCCTATATCACGTGGATGTGCACCCTCATCTGGAAGGTAATGTTGAGCGCTTTTCCAGCTCTCTTATCGAGCACTCTGTGGAACACAGCTTATGATCTTCAGACAATCGAGTCGATCAGCTTGGAGGGTTACATAAAATGATAAATGGAGGGTTACTAATACCTGAAGCTGTCACAACTGTGATGTTTGAGTTGAATGGTGACTCAATTCCGGATGATCAGCCTTGGAGGTCTTTTACAAGCATCAGTAGATGCAAAGTTTCTTTTACTACTTGTAATTGGGTTTCTTTTAAATTTAAAGTAGGAGGCTTGTAGATCTTAAAGATATACTTTCCAAGGAAGCAAGGCTTGTAGGAAAATCATGTTCTCTGCGGAGAATCCATCTAATGTTAAAAAATCGATGTAAAGTGCTAATTGCAGATTAGAAAGGATGAAACTCTCTTAGAACTACATTTCCCTGTTTTGTTGTTCTGCCAAATTCAAAAGACAAACCACCTATTTTGGTATGCTTCCACTCAAATATCCTTAGCTTTTTAAAATTACTAAAGAAATCTTGGGAGGTACCGGTCAAACAACCAAAAAATATGAGCACACCGCTATACAGATTGCTGTTTAGTATCATCAAAATACCATAAATGCCAACATATACCCTTGTTACAGAATTGTTCAACCCAAAAACAGTTCCCAAAAAAGTTGTACCAGTCAAACAACCAAAAAATATGAGCATACCGCTATAAAGATTGCTGTTTAGTATCATCAAAATACCATAAATGCCAACATATACCCTTGTGTACAGAATTGTTCAACCCAAAAAAAGTTCCCAAAAAAGTTGGCCTAAAAAACACTTGCCCACTCCACCATGTGACCAAAAGCTAATACAACTTCCTCCTATTGCGGGTTCTTTCGCTCACGGATGCATCCTCATCCATGCGCCGCTTTGCACTCCTTGTCACCCTGACAGAAGGCTCCTCAATGTGTCGTGCATATGGCTCTTCAGTGTCATTTGCAGATTGTGCAGCATCCCCGAGATCAGGAACAACTCCAGCATTTGCAGCATCAACTTGAACAGCCTCACTAGTACCCATTTCTGTATCAACAACCAAGTTGGAACAACGTTAGAGAGTCCCATTAACCAAGAGATCTCAGTGTCGAGTTTCATTAGTCTTTAAATTTTAATATACAAAAAAACACCAATTTCTGTGACCATAGCAGCAGAGACTAGCAACATTGTCGGAATCTTACCATTAAAATGTTTAACATTGTCAGGATTCTCTTGAAATCCAGATGTCGACACTGGATAACCGGGAGCAGTAGAAGCAATTGCAAACAAGAAATTTTGATTGCTCAAGTTCCGTCCATGAGCCTGATAGCCAATAGCTGCATCACCCACCACATAGCTGCTTGGGCGATCAGCATTACCCCCATCAATTGCAATTGCAAACTCAGCAATTCTAAACCAACTGTTGATTGTACCAACAAGCACGAGCACTTGATCAGGATCAATAACGTCTCTTCCTTCGCCTTCGGGAGCTCGGCTTGTTTCTCCGTCCCATCTTCTTTCAAACCCATACTCAAAATTACTGGCAGGGATCCTTGCATGTTTACCTCTCTTCTCCTGCTTAACCTCTGGATATACCATCTTACCCATCCCCTTCTCTACTCTTGCTATTGTGTGGGTAAATCCAGGGGGGGCATCTTTTTCAAGATAAGGCTCCAAGAATCGTATCTCATCACCATCTGCAGTCAAATCTATGATGGGATGATTAGGATCCTCTACATCGAAGAGGGAAGGAGGAGATGGTGGAGGATTTAGTGGTTCCACATCACCCTTGTAATCTTCTATAAAATGGCGTTTGAAAAAATTGTCTTTTGGAACCCTTTCACTGAAGATTTCAGCCTCATTTAACAATTCTGGAGTCTCATATCCCACACCGTAGTGATTGATGAAGAGTATAATTGCCATTTGTCTAATATGCTGTCTAACTCAATCTCTGTTTTTCTTTTTCTTTTGAACTGTTTTTTCTCTTTGTTTTTGTTAGAGTTGGGGAGAAGATGAACAGATTAAATTATTAAATTAGGGAGAGATAAAATGAACAGATTAAATTATTAAATTAGGGAGAGATAAAATGGAGTGTTACTATAATTGCCACTTGTCTAATATGCATGCTGTGTCGTGGCTCAAAAATCTAATATAATCGCACCATCGGTTCCGACAAAATCAAATCAAAATGCCTGCAGCCTACCTAGTGCCTGCTAATCTAGTATTGAATGGTCTTGTCTGTTCAGATACCCATGATGAACGGTTACGATCTTTCAAAAGATGGATGATCCACAAATGAAGGGCAGTAAACCTCTCTCTCAGTGCACGGTGGGTCCCGGATCATTATTCCACAAAAGAGGATTATATCGGAAAAAAAGAGGATTATATCGTTAGTATCGGAAAAATTCTTATATCGGAAAACTTAAGATTATATCGGAAAAATTCTTATATCGAAAAAAAAGATTATATCGGAAAAATTCTTGTATCGAAAAAAGAGAGGATTATATCGGAAAAAAAAAAGATTAATGTTTGGAAGGCTTGGCTAATGATACTGGTTTTAGGTTTAAATTCTTTTTAAGGGCGCGTTATGTTGAATCTTTCATAAATCGTTAGTATGACAATATTTGATCCGATCCTTGACTTTTATTGACCAAGTCAAACAAAGAAGCTTATATCGAAAATTCCAGAGCTAATGAGACTCGTAAGAAAAAAAATTGAAGGCTCATTGATTGAGAGCCGATCATTAAAGCTCAAAAAAATTTAAAGGCTAAAGAAAAAAAAATGATTGACTGAGTTTGAGTGGACTCTGGTACCAACTTAATACGATAACAATCACCATTTAAATATAAAACTATGTTATCTGGGATTTAGTTTGGTTCAATCTTTGTCATGTTGAACTTTTCCTAGGGAACACAAAAATGCTACGTACATGCTAAACATCTATCCGGAAGGTAAGAAAATTATCCACTAGGTGGCTTACCTGCTGCTCCATCAAACAGCTAATACAACAGTGTGGCCAGGAAGGACCTGCTTTGTACCTCTTGGAAGTAAACAGTGCAGAGATTTCGTAAAAGCCATCCTGTAAGATTTTATTAATAGTGACTTGTCTCCATTGGAAGGACCTGCTTTGTACCTCTTGGATGGTGACTTGTTTCCATTGGAAGTAAACAGTGCAAAGATTTTTATTAATAGAACCGTGACCAATTTTCAAATTAAAGCTGCTTTCCCAGTAAGCTTTTTCAAACCTTTATGGATACTTATTCCTGAAATTTTAGGTGAACTCTTAGTACTCAACATATTTCTCTTCAGGGCCTCCTATAAATGTTGAATCTTGATGTAGATACTACTTGAACGAGTGAAATCCTGGATTAGTGTGTTGTTTGTTGTAAGAGTTGTATTGAAAAAAATGTTTGATTATCTTGAGGAGGTTTTGGAGTTAGTATTTCATTTCCTTACATCACAGAAAGACCGGAATGTTGTTTCTATTGTTTGTAAGTTATGGTATAGAGTAGAGAGACGGAGTAGGCAGAGAGTTTCTATTGGAAATTGTTACTCCATTGCTCCTCAGACATTGATTAATAGGTTTCCTGGAGTTAAAGCTCTTACTTTGAAAGGTAAGCCTTACTTTACTGATGTTAGTATGGATCCTAATATTTTGGGAGGTTTGGTATATCCATGGATTGACGCTATGGCTAAGAGGTATCCGGGGCTAGAGGAGCTACGGTTGAAGAGAATGCGTGTCTGTGATGCTAGCCTTGAACTGTTATCTCGTTCGTTCCCCAATTTCAAGTCGATTGTACTTATCAAATGTGACGGGCTTACTACGGATGGCCTCGTTGCGATAGCAGCTAACTGCAGGTAAAATATCTTTGTGCTTCTTGTCTTCATTTTGTTTTGTTTATCTGATTGAACGCGGTTGTTGTTGCTGAATGCTCATATCATATCCAAAATTATGCGTGGTTATAACTTATTGAATGTTGCCTCTTAGGGAAATTGCATTAAAATTATTAATTCATATGCTCAATTAGTTCGAGTCTATGGTTCCCATTGTTTCAATTGAATTTCGAACTTCTGAAATGGGTATCAAAATCCATCAATTAGACAACCATATGGATAGAGGTAGATCCAAAAGGTGCTCCTTACACTATGAAGGTGGTTCCCTTCTAGTTGTTTATGCAAGAAGAGACCTCACGGTGGAGCCAAGAGATTCCTGTGTGTTGGAATTCAGCAATTTAAGCATTATTGCTTGGACCGAAACATGATACTAATAAGCCAACCGTATGCTGAAAACAGAACATGCACCTGTTCTGTCCTAGTATGGCATTCACACTATGCACTTTTTCATGCATACCATTTGTTGTTAACAGCTTTTAACTAATAGCCTCTACATTTGAATTGCAATATTCTAAAGGAAATGTATATTCCTTAGGTGTTAAAACTTGATTCTCATGGCCTTAGGAAAAACCGTAGGAAACTTATAATTCCATTCTAATGAATGTTTTGTTTTTGTAGGGATATTAGGGAACTAGACTTGCAAGCTAGTGAAATTGTGGATCGGGGCCACTGGCTGAGCTCTTTTCCACAGACATGCACTTCTCTTGTGTCTTTAAATTTTGCATGTCTAACAGGGGTTGAAGTTGAGGGGGAAGCCCTTGAGATGCTTGTTGCAAGATGCCCAAACTTAAGAAATCTAAAGCTAAACTGCTCTGTGCCCCTTGCGAGACTCCAGAGAATCCTAGCTCTTGCTCCTAATCTCGTTGACTTGGGGATCGGTTCAAACATCGATACATTCAAGTCTGAGACCTATGAGAAATTCTCTAATGCTGTCCTCGACAATTGTAAGTATGTCAGGAGTTTGTCAGGGTTTTTAGAGGTTGTTGATGGATGCTTACCTGCTCTGTATCCTATTTGCTCAAACCTGACTTTCTTGAATTTGAGCGATGCACCGGGAATCTACGGTACGGAACTCGGGAAAATGATTCTTCACTGCAAAAAACTTCAAAGACTATGGGTTCGATCTCTTAAGAAAATTTTGTTCATGTTATACTTGATTTCTCTTCATTATATTGAGGGATGATTAAAGTTTACATTTCATATGCAGATACTGGATAAAATTGGAGACTACGGGTTACTCATTGTAGCTACTATTTGTAAAGAGTTGCAAGGGTTGAGGGTCTTTCCATCCTTTGCATATGATGGTGGTGTAACGGAACTTGGGCTGCTTGTTCTGTCCAGACGTTGCAAAGAGCTTAATTCATTGCTATACCACTGTCAGCAGATGACAAATGATGTCCTCTCCTTTGTTGCCAAGAATTGCCCCAATTTGGTTAGCTTTCGATTATGCATGCTTGACCCTAGAAAAGCTGATCATGTCACAGGCAATCCACTAGATGAAGGCTTTGGAGCAATTATTAAGTCTTGCAAGGGGCTCCGGCGTTTAGCACTTTCTGGTCTTGTGACCGAACTGGCTTTTAGGTACATTGGTATGCATGGGGAACAATTAGAGATTCTTTCTGTCGCCTTCGCTGGCGACGGTGATAAAGGAGTGCTTCATGTGTTGAACGGGTGCAATAAACTCAACAAGTTGGAAATCAGGGATAGCCAGTTTGGTGATACGGCGCTTCTGACAAACATGGGAAAGTATGAAGCAATGAGATACCTTTGGATGCCATCTTCCGATGTTACTCTTGGAGGCTGCAAAAGTCTTACAAAAAACATGCCAAACCTTAATGTGGAAATCATGAATGAAAATCAGGAGAAACTTGATGACAGTCAGAAGGTATCTGAGCTGTACGTATACCGATCCCTAGCTGGACCCACCGGCGGAGCCTACGCATGGGAAGGGTAGGCAGTTGCCCTCAAGAGATGCTCCAAAGTATGTTTTGGACCTTGTGAGCGAACTACGAAGGGTAATCTTTATTATGGTATCAGATAAGGACGCACGAGGTGAAAGAAGAGCTTCTCTGCCATTGATACAAGTCGTTTTTATTTCTTATATTCCTAAGAGATTTTTTTTTTTTTTTTGTTTATGTTTCCCTCAAGAACCTGTTATTCAAATAGATAACAAAATCACCACCTGAAAATGAAGAGATGAGGATCGTCTCACACTTCACACACAACTCACATAACACAATTTTCACCCAAATCACTAGTTACCATAGTATGGAAGCTGGATTTTCCCCTTCCAAGAAAAATCCTTAACACAATTGTGCAATGGCCTAGCAAAAGTATTACTCGATTTTACAGTGGCAAGCCTACTGGCTACTTGCAATGGCCTAGCAAAAGTAACTACCCCTTATTGGCTCATGCGAAGCGGCATCAAGAACTTGGTAGTTATAATTCGACCACAAAATCGGGTCGGATTTTGGATAAATTTCAATGGTTTTTTCCAGTGAGAATTGATCCACTTGAAGACCCCATTCCAATTTAGCATGGTGTTACATATAACTCTGATTCAGCGTATTACGCACCACATACCGTTTTAATTTAGCTCTTTCTTTTAAGAACAATGCTGGCAGGCTGAGTGGTACATCCACAGCCAATGCCAATACGACTCTATTGTACTGCTCGTAGTGCCTTTCTAGGCCTAAGCTTTTCCTATAAAAAAGAAAATAGATATACATTTTATAAAATTTCCTTTTCTTAAGTCGGTATTTTATGTAGCATTTTCCACCTGCAAAAGCTTGTGTAGGCATGGCTTACACATTTCTCGTGTCAAGGTTTTATCTCCCCTTGACTTGGTCAGAGCTGAAGTCGTCTGTCCAAAGGTTCGAATTCTACGCCTCTTATTTTCTCTCTCTCTCTCTTAAGTTTGTAAATGAGCGAGACCAAGTTGACTTAGTCAAAAGTAATAAAGATAAGAGGAGTCATTGTAGAAACTTTTACAGGATTTCGCTTTCTTTCGCTTTCAGAGGAGAGTGAGAGTGAGAGAGAGAGCAGAAAATCAAAGAAGAAACAATGGTGAACGAGCAACAACAAGAGAAAACACTGTTAATAAAAGCGGCACCACCGGTACGAAAGAAACTAGTTTCGAAGAAACCCAAAGAACCAGAACAACCAGAATATGAAAATCCGACGAAGAAACGAAAAGAAACAGAACAATCAGAAGATGAAGATTCAACCGCTAGCACAGCGAAAAAAGGTACTACTATTTCTACTTCCTTGATTTCTGTTTGAATTTGAAGGATTACAACTAGATTTTTTACTAGATTTGATTTCTAATTCCATGATTCTGTTTCAATTTGAAGGATTACAACCTAGGTTTCTACTAGTTTTGTATTGCTTGAAGTCTGCGCACAAAATACATATTTTGATTTGATTTGTGCTCCTTGCGTTTCAGAGCTGCGAAATACCGAAACGAAGAAGATTCAACGCCCATTACTGTGAAGAAGAAAGGTACTATTGTATGATATTCATTTCCTTGATTTCTGTTTCAATTTAAAGGATTACAACTTAATTTTTTACTAGATTTGTATTGCTTATTGTGCAATAGGTTTGCTAATAGGTAGGAATGTATGATTTCGTCCATGATTTTGTATGACTTTGTATGAATTTGGGTATTGTTTGATCATAACAAGAAACAGCCAGAAAAGTACTAGTTCTGTATGAATTTGGGTACTGTATGACTTTGTATGAATCGTTAATTTGTTCCTCTCTTGTTTTTGTAGCCAAATTAGATTCAACAGAAATTACAAGATATAGGTGCAGTTTTAGTGGCATATGTTGCTTTGTGAATAAATATTTTGAGAAGGATGAAGAAATCAGAAAGCAAGAAAATAAAAAAAGAACGCCTGATGAAAGTTTAGTGTGGTTCACTAAACTGCAGTTAGAGAAGCTTATGGATAGCCCATTTTGGAATGTACTAAATTTTTTTATTTTTGGAAGAAGAACCAGTAAAGAAGATTGGTGGGGGATTAATGATGCCATAATGAAAATAGTGAAAAGGTACAACTCTGATACTGACGAAGAACATGCTTTTGTCTTTCACGATTCAGAAAACAATCCTGTGATTGTAAAAAGCTCATCTGAAAAATTAGCTTGTTTTTTTGGATTGAAAATTGTGGACTTTGGAATCGATTCAAGTACAGTATTACAAACGCCTTCTGAAATAGTGTCCGATTCAGTGGTAGATAGGATGCAAGCTTTGATACCAGTGACAAAGGTGATTCTCGATGCGAAATCGTTAATAGAGAAGTTGATTCTACATATAATGCGAGTCAAACCAGAAGAACAAACTGAAAAAGATGCATAAGATTTGGCAAAATTATTTACTCTTTACTTGTGTGTAACAGTTTTCTTCACTCAACTAAATGGGTCCTTGAGTTATAAACAGTTTGGTGGATACTTTAAGACATTGCACAAAATGAATAGAACCTGCTGGCCAGATCTTATACACTCTTATCTCATGGAAAACATAAGAGGTCACATCAATTCACCCGGGAATGTTTCTGGATGTGGGATGTATTTGTTGGTAAGTTTCCTCAACCTTATGCAGTCCTTTATATTACTTTAAATAAAGGAAGTAAAATTCTAACCCAAACTGCTTCTTCTGCAGTATTTGTTTGCTGAACACTGTAATGTTATAAAACCAGACTACACCGGATTTCCAAGGATGGCGAAGTGGTCGGTGGCCAATATTGTTACTACAATTGAAGATGATGTGGGTGGAGCAATGAAACAGGTATGTATAACATTGATAACAGTTATACAATGTGCACCAGTTATTGTACACGTGATTTGTTCGCAAAAATATTCTGCACTTGATTATTCACAAAAATATTTTTATGTGAAGATGTCGCGACATTGGTAACACCTTACCTAGTCAAGAAAAAGAAACATAATGTGGCGGGAGGGTTATTTTGAATTACTCAGTAAGTATTCAGAGCTAGTTAATTTCATTGAAGAAAAATCAAAAGATCATCTGCAAAACATGAAGGACAAAGATAAGCCAGAGTCAGACTTGTGTAATAAGTCCGTACTAATGTTGGAAGCAATTTTTGACAAGAAAAGCAAACTAGCAAGTACTGATAAGCGAAAAGAAGTCAGCTGCTTTGCTAGTTCGATTTAAAGAACAACCCGATCTTCACAGAGGAGAACAAAGTGGTCTTTGCGGCAGTCATGATATAAAGGAGAAAGAAAGAAGAAAGAAAAGAGAAAAAGAAGAAATGAGAATGATGAATCAAAAAGAAAAGCGGTGGTGGTTTAGTACAAAAAAAGTTGGTAATGTTTCTGTTTTTGAATATGACTTCGAGGAGGCTGCATATATTGGAAGTAAGATGGTAATGGATGTACAAGACCATCCCGATTTCCCATCCAAAGAAGATGCATTAACTCATGGAGAAGAAAATAAAGAATGCGAAACTAATGTGATAAAATTTGTTTATAAATCCAATGAGAAAATCCAGGAAGATGGATCTCAGAATACACTGAAAAAGAAGCAGGTTAACCACATACCTACATGGGCTAGAAAACGGTAACTGGTGGTGGATTTCGGTTTTGCTTTTGAACATGACTTCACTATTAGTTCTAACTGTTAAAAGTTAATGTAATGTTCTTATGCACAAGTGTTTAGTACAAGCTTTACTTAACATGCATCTTAGAATTCAGGTTACTTTAGTCTTATGAACAAGTCTTGTGTACAAGACATATCTATCATGCATTTATGATTGCATCTGTTTTAGTGTAAGAAATGAACGGACAAAGAAGGTCCACATGTATCTCTTTCCTTGGGTCATACTGTATATTGACCAAGAATAGAGAGAGAATGTAAGAAACTTTATGTTATTGAAATTTGAAATCAAAGAGATGGAGAGGAAGTAATTTTTTACCGATCTCCATTTCAAATCAAAATCGATGAGGCAAAGAAATTGGTACCGAGCATTTACAAGGTTGGGGGCTCTGAGGATCGGCGATAGCACTGAGTCAACCCAGTTTCGAATCTCCATTGATTTCCATCGTTTTTCTTCCAATTTTTCTCTGAAATTTTCTCTAATCTTCCTCTAGTTTACTCTTCTTCTATTCTTTAGATTCTAGATTGATTTCCTTTTATTTTATTGTTATAATTGGTTAAATTTCTCTTACCTATTCACCCTGAATCGTTTTTCTAGGGTTCCTTCGACTTTAATTTCCCTGTTTAGGTAGTTTCAATCTGTTTTCAAAAGCAACAGAATAGGGTTTTCATTTTTTCTTATTTATTCGTCTGTTTCATCTTTTAGTAGTCTTTGAATCTGTTTAATTTGCTCTATTTTCCTTTTCTAAACTGTTTTTCTTCAACCTAATTTTTCAATTGATTTCCTATTATTTCTTCAACCTAATTTTCAATCGATTTCCTATTATGAATAATTATAATATCTATAAACTATGTACAATCATTTGTTTGCTTTTCCGTACCTACAGGGGATGCATTTTTGGAGCTGATGCTCAGTTGAGGCCATCTCCGGTCAATACCTCCGTTCAAAGAATGAGCGATTCGCTACAGTGTTTCGAAAATCACTCTGGTCAACAAATAGTATTCACTTTGGGTGCAAGAAAAGTTTCTTCCGTCTTGAGTAAGGACAATCCCAATTCGACATCTTCAGAATATTTGTTAATTGAAGTTATCATTGTTTTCAGTCATATAGATTATTTGATAAACTCATCAATGAAAACTGCTAGCATCAAGAATACTGATTCCCGTCGAGAATATGATTACTTGATAAACTCATCAATGAAAAATGCTAGCATCAGCAATATAGTTCCCGTCAGTGAATATATAAATCAAAACATTGTTTATAACGTTCTCTTATTACAAGTGTCAATTCCCTTAAGAAGAAATGTTTCTCCTAAAAATCATCAAACAAAACTTTGTCCTCAAGATTCTGAAATACAGAGAATTTCATTACAAGTGGCAATATTATGCAGACTTCACTGTTCCCTTTAATATTACATGCAATCAGAAAATCTATCCCTACAGTGGCTTCACTCCTCAATCACCTCATTGTAGAAAATTACAAGTGTCATTTACCCACTTTAAGACTGCCT
This sequence comes from Papaver armeniacum, assembly GCA_023531295.1. Lineage (NCBI taxonomy): Eukaryota > Viridiplantae > Streptophyta > Magnoliopsida > Ranunculales > Papaveraceae > Papaver > Papaver armeniacum. Next base: position 78,718 of record JAJJWW010017907.1, on the reverse strand, counting down.
ATATATTCATTAACAACTTGCTTGAATTAGAAAGACAGAGATTTCCATTACAAGTGGCACATCTCGTGCAGATTACTCTTTGTTCTAAGATTACATGCAAGTAGAAAATCTGCTCCTATAATCATTACATTCTTAGGCCACCTACTTGTAAACACTTACAAGTGTCATATACTAATTCTAAACTTGCCTATATATACATTAGTAACTTACTTGGTGCTCACACAAAACAAATCAGAAGAAATCTTTCAGAAAAGGATTATAGAACCAAGTACAAAAACTACTTTCCATATCTTCTCAATAATACTCAGAAACTTTCATATCATTTGAGATTTGTTAAAATGTCTGATGTTCCATCTAGGAACTATATTTTTCATCTTACTAGTATTTTAGAGGATGAAACTCAGAATATCACAAAATCTGTTAAGAAGTATATTGAATTTCTTAGAAATGCTGCTGTGGATACTGAGAACAGGAAATTTCCTAGTGTTATTGTGAAGCTTTTCAAAGAAATAAAGAAAGGTGAAAATCCTAGAGGGCTTAACACAGGGGAACTAGTTCATGCATTGAATTTGTCTTGGAAGCCAACTGGAAGATTAATAGTGAAGAAGACAGCAGACCCAAGGGTGTTCATCATCAGATTTTCTAATGCTGCTGCAATCTACTCTATCCCAAACAGAGCTCAGGGTTTTCTTCTGACAATGAGAATGTGGAACAATGAAACTAAAGTGGAGAATGTGGATTTTTCTGCTCAAGACTTCTGGGTTAATTTCATACTGATGGGAGATTTGGTGGAGAAACAATATGTGGCAAAACAAGTAGCAGACAAGATTGGTAAAGTCCTTAATCTGATTGGTCCACTGAATGATAGGGGAGAATACCAAGCTCATGTTGTAGCTGATATTTCATTTGGAATGTCTCTGGTGCATGAAGTGAAAGTCATCATTATTGATCCAAATGACAGAGAAACTGTTAAGGTGAAAATTTTCTTCATGGAAGTTCCACATCAAACATGTTTTAGATGTTGGCATGTTGATGCCTCTCATTCATTGGAGAAATGCAATGCTAGGAGAAGTATTTATAATAAGAACTGCCCCAAAGTGTATGTCTATAATGAGGAAGAATAAATAAGGAATGAGGATGCTCAAACAAGTGCAGAGGTGGAGGATGTAACCATTGAAGCTGCTGGGATCAGAATATATGACAGTGGAATTGATATGGAAGACCAGCAAAGAAGAGGCATTAAGAGGAGAAGATCAAAGGATGACAGTGTTTCTAGCTTCAACAATATGGAGATGCCAGGAGTTGGTATTATAGGAGATGGAAGAAAGAATGTAAAAGATAGGAAGGGGCTTCTACCTATCAGAATAAATGATCTTTGGAGGAAAAAGCATCATCAACATAGAAGAAGGCTTAAAAGATGAAATGAGAGGAATCAGAATTGTTGACAAAGGTAAATCCCTGTGGGTTTGAAGTAGTGGTTCTAAACCAAAAGAGAGTTTCCATAAGAGAAGGCAGAAAACTGGTTTCGACTCATTGACCACTACTCAAAGACCAAAGATTGAAAATGCTTGGGTCTTGATAAATAAAAAGAACATAATTGGAGGAGTTGGAAAAGTCAGGTTACTAAAGAAAAGGTCATGATAATTACCGATGAAGCCGAGAATGCACTTTGCTTTGGTACAAATGAGGAAGAAGCCGAAAAATATGGTGAGGTGATTCCAATGGAGATGGCCAATGCTTGGTGACTGCTCTGAAATGTTTGCCTGGTAGATAACAATGCAATGTTTGAGGTATTCTTTAGTCGCTTTACTCTCAAAGCATCTACCTCTAATACTTTTGCTAATGCTAAGTTATTTGACTATCTTTTTTATCCTGATTTACAAAGTAAATTTTGCATTAGTTTTTTAGATTGTTCTCAAAAATTACATACTATAAATATGGCTATGGATGATTTGAAATATGGGAATGACATCCTGGTATCCTAAAGGTCTGAGAGTGCATGTGTATGATTTAAAGAGTTTACCTTTGAATTTACAGAGTTTGAGTATGTTTATAAATTATATGCAATTGATTCAATCAATAATCTTGATCTAAACTTTAAATTCTACTTTAAAACTTCTTGCATGCATGTTTTTATAATTTGTTTTTACAATATTCTCATTAAAATTCATAGAAATAGGAGCAAAATAAATTTTACACAACAATCTTTTTGTTTGTGCAGTTTTTATCTGTTCTTGTTCCTTAAAAATGTCATGAATAATTTATTTCCTTGGTATAATAAATTACTATTCTTATATATGGTAATGGATGATAAAGCTTATGGGTTTGACTTTAAAGTTTTATCATGGAACCTCATCCAGGGTATTAGGTCTGAGTTGAAACAAGATCATTTAAACCACTTGAATAAAACTCATAATCCTGATATGATATTCTTATCTGAGACTAAAGTTAAGATGCAATGGGTTGAAAAGTGCATGACAAAATTGAAAATGAAAGATTGGTTTATCATCCCTTCTATAGGTAGATCAGGTTGTTTTGCTATTGCTTGGGCTCAGGGAGTTTCCGCTAGCCTCATTTCTTTTAAAGACAATGTTTTCAATTTTCATGTTTTAAAGGATAATATGAGCTTTAATATTTCTGTTGTGTATGGTGCATTAGATAAGAACTTAAGAACTAAGCAGTGGGACTTCATTTCTAATTTTAGTGATGCTAATAGTCAATCTAAGAACTTTGCTTTTTCTCTGGTGTTATTTGACAAATTTGGTTCTATTTGTGATTTTGCAGGCGGAACTTGGAACAGTAAGTTAAAGTTGGATTTCCATAAAAATGTCTGTAATATGAACAATGCATCTCTTTCTGCTTAGTTTTAATGAATTTGCTTTTATCAAAAAAAAAAAAAATGTCTGTAATATGAACATCCCCCCTGAGACATGTCTCGTTCAGGTTTGCAATTGCGGACCTAAAATCAAACAACCGTATCTCTCTAACATTCAAAACAAAGAAAGCCAGCCTACCCTTAGTTATATAACAACCAAAATACACATCATTTCCATTCATATCATCATTAGCTACATAATCAAGACCACTGAGACAGACAACTTTATATCATATCCAAAAAACCACAAAAATGCTACCTGTACTTGTCCCCCAGAACACACAAAGTTTAGAATCCCAAAAAACAATATCTACGAATTCATTTTCTTAAACCGGAAACGTAAGATTAAACACCCAAGCATAGCAATTTCCAACCATTTATGGCGCAGATCTTGACTGGGACACGGAAAAGTTACCTCTGGGTGTAGGACCTGGCAAAACAACATCAGCTGGTACATCACTGGAAGCAGTCATCTCACCTGGACCAAAGAGGGAGAGATCATAAGCAGCCTCTGCCAATTGATGCATCTCTGGAGCCAACAGAAGACAATTGGGGAAGACTACAGCGTCACTGGGATGGCCAATTCGATCATTCTCTCTAATTCTGTCCTTCACAACTGCAGGAACGGGTGCAGAATAGAACCCTTGATTAGCACCCCCACTCACGACCTGCTCCTCTCCTACAAGAACAACACCCTCCTTAACAATAAATTGCCCTTTCTCAGGGTGAACGGCATACACCACCCAACCCACTTTAGCAGCCTGCAGTTGAGGCAGATGAGGACTAAATACTCTGGCCTTGGATTGGTCATGCACTGTTGGTACTGCTGTCTTGTCATGTATTGTTGGTACTACTGGCTTGACATGCATTCCACTACCAGAATCTAAATGCTTACCAGAATGCGTTTCTTCATCACGATCAATTTTCACCACCTGGCAATTCAGATTCTTAGAGAAATTCAAATCAATACCCCCAACTTGGTACCTAGAAATTCTAATAAAACTATTACTATCAATACCCTGAAACCAAAACCTATCACAAAATACCCAAAAACTCTTACCTGGCATGCATGCATATCAAAACGGGACTTCTTGTAGCAGGGCTCTTCATCGGCACCTCGATTAGTAGACATCGCAGGCTGATCAACCTGACTCAAATATTCCATGTAAGCTTGATCTCGTTTCGACATTGCTGTAGTCTCCGGAAATTGATAGGTAAAAACAGAAATTGGGAAGGGGAAGTTACAGAGTTGCTAAATAGGAAAATAGAACTTCTCTTCTCTTTTAAGGCGCTAGGAATGAGAAGACCAACAGTTAATGCATCACACCCGTCCATATTAGGCGCTAGGAATGAGAAGACCAACAGTTAATGCATCACACCCGTCCATATTAGGCGCTAGGAATGAGAAGACCAACAGTTAATGCATCACACCCGTCCATATTATCCCTTAGAGATCAGGTTGTGGATATCTCGGAGAAATCTATACCTAGTCATCCCAGACAGAGACCTAAAGAACGCAAGCCCAATCTATTGGCAATGCAGGGGCGGCATCAGACACTTGGCAACAAGTTGGAATTTGGTCATTCAGTTCGGATTACCCGGCCCAGGGAACTGGAACCGCTTACCGACCCGCAGCTTCCAAACCTAAACCATCACCGAAGGGTGCACAACAGGTTGGAGCAAGGGGTTTGAAAATCTCAGCCAACTTCAACTAATCAGTATAATTCTACCTCTAGAAACTAATCAGTATCATTCTGTATACCTTTCTTTTTCTCCCTCCATTTCTACCTTACCTCGACGAGATAAAGTCAAATTGACACAGTCCAAGCACAAGTCAAATTGTACAATATTGGTGTTGTGCAAAAGCGTTGTGTATATTCCCAAATAACCCGCACAGCATGAGATGCGGGTGAATTAAGGCTTGGACACAAAGATTTTGCACAAGAAGAAAATTGGGTCATCCTCAGCCGTTTGTTGGTGGTTCGCATCAGCCGTTGGATTAGCAACTCTAGATAACCAACCTCTTTTTATAGAGTTTTTGTAAGCACATATAAGTTTGAAAAATCAGCCATTAAGAGACACTCAATCATATTGGTCCAAATCCAAAATAAAAACATTGATTCTCGCTAGAGTCCATAATTTACTTTTGGAGAGATCCAAAAACTTAACTTACGAAGCAATTGAAAGGATTGGGGTTTAGGTTCATCAAAGAAAATTGTCCACGACACTGAATTTTAAAACACAGTTAAAACAAAACATACGACGGATGAAAAGTACTGCTTGGAAAGCTACTGGTTTCACAATTCAGGACAAGTTTTAACATAATGACTGCTCATGGCGATTCTTTGCGGGGCCTTTTTTCCGACCTTTGCCTCCTTTTTCACCAAAAGAGACATATCGCTTCCTTTTTCGACGACCCTTTTCCTCGCCGCTCGGTATGGAGGCAACACTATGAGCCCATTCTCCGGCACAACCCAAATGTTCTTGACTCGATCTTCGGGTTTATCACGAGCATACATGGATCTCCATCTGAATCTTGAATAGTAATCTCCACACAATGAAATAACATTAATCTTCATGGTGATAACTACTGCAATGGCGTGTGGACATGGCAAATGCTCGAAGTTAAAGACCTTGCAAGTGCAAGACTTCTGCTCCAGATTCACATAATGCTGATCATTATTAACTGCCTCACCTACTTGGAATTCACCATCACATATTTTCATGACATCAAAGGAATACGCCAAATCCCACCGATCTCTAATTGTTTTTTTAGCAAAGTCACTCAAAGGATACCTATCTTGCTTAGCTAGGTCTCTACGTTCAGAGAACCACAACATGATTTGTGACCGTATGCAATCGACCAAATGGGTGATTGGTAGCTTTCTAGCATTCAAAAGCAGGGCATTCCAACTCTCACAGAGGTTTGTTGTCATGAAAAGATAACGGTCTGTTTTGCAATGAATCCTAGCCCAATGCCTTTCTGAAACATCCCGCACAAAGGCTAAAACCTTCGGATATTTTTTGACTTCTTCCATAGCCTTCCGGTAATCATCAACAGTGTATGCCAATAAAAGCGTTCATAAACGCCATAGCAACATTCGCGGCATTGTGATACTTCGTTCTGATATTCTCTCGCATTGTGAGAAAATGACAATCAATCAACCAAGTATTGAATATGCCCTCAATGTAATATGCTCTTGAGACTAGCCAAAGGCTAGTGCTACATAAAGCTAAAGATAAGCTCAAGGGTTAAGGGAGATGAGTTTCTAATAAATGTAACTCGACCGTAAAGTGTTGTTGCTAAATACCTTTAAGATGGTAGGCGCGATGTAAACATGAGATGCCTTGGTAAACACCGTTGAAACCCCGTGTTCGATGCTTTGCGATCTGTCCGAACACACAACTAGATCCTCTCTTGATGAAAAGTCTTTACCAAGCGCATCGAATAATCGTTGCATGAACCATTCACGATTCCGTATTCTCGAATCAACAATGGCAAACGCAATAGGGAACATTTGATTATTAGCGTCAAACGCAACTCGCCGAAAGTAGAGTTCCATAGCCGTCCCCGAGAGAGATGCGTACCATCCACAACAAATGCGGGTCTACACCAAGTTTTGAATCCATGTAGACATGCACCCGGCGCAAAAAAAATAATACATAAATTGATCATCCGCATTTGTATGAATCGCCGTTTGTGTGCCTTTGTTGTGTAGTTCAAGCATGTGGTCAGAACCCACCAAGTATTGGTATGAATCGTCGGGAGAACCCCTAACCGCTTCAGTTCCCCTCTTACAACCGCAGTATGCCTGCTGTAAGTGATGGTGATACCATGATCTCTCCACATGTCTTGCATCGCTTGTTTGGGTGTATACACACAATCACACTCCGGCCCATTTCTTCCCGAAGAGTTTGGACATTGCACGAGCCTTTGCTTTTTTCCCCGAGTGCGGGGTCCAAGTTGTCCTCTCTACAACAAGTGTGTGGAGCTGCGACTTTAGTGATTACCCACCAGGTAAGGGCTGGCAGCTGTCTTGCCCACACACACCCACCCCGCACCGCTTTGTGGGATCCTTACATACGAAGCGCATAGAATGTAGCCTACTCACCGAAACCTCGGCCTCAAAAAGTCTAGTATTTGGACCAACCCAACAGCCGGTTTGACTGATCCTTGGTTTTGAATCTTTGATTCTCACACACTCATACCACCGCAATTTCTGTAGGTTTCGGGAGGTGGAGAAATCCGCACGAGTTTTTGGATTAGACGAGAATCATGTAGGCGGGGTAACTCGATGGCAAATGGTGTGTCCCAAGATGATTCAAGGCTTCTCCTAGCTTTGGAAACATATTCATCCACAAATAGATAAACACAATAGAGATTAGTGAGACTAGATAATGTAGGAATACATCTTTGGCATGACATATTTTAGTGTCGTGTGTAAAAATATATACAAGTGTAAGCAACATAACAAAGTTACAAGTGTTCTTTACAAGGAAAATACAGTAAGATCCACAGGCTGGGATACAGAGATTTGGAAATGATAACAGTATAACAATTAGAGGGAGAAGCAGATAAAATTATTACCACTGCCAGTATGACTTGGGCGGTGCCGCCGTACAATGCTGGAGTTATCATTGACGGAGGAATCCACTCTGCTACCGCTGGTAGGTGCTAATGGGGTTGAAGGTGTATTCCCAGTTGAACACCCTTGAGTAACATTACTGGTAAAGGGAGTTGTGGGAGTACGATCTCCTGTTACTTGCGGAGATGCCTCTTTCCGAGATGCTATTACGAAAAAGATGGAACTCCTGGTGCTTCCTCCACATAAGAGTTCAAGGTTTCTTGTCCCAATCAATATCCGTTGTCTACACCCCGAATCGGAACTTAACCCGGACCATAGACTTCAAATCGGTCCCTGCTCAAAACCAGTAGACCCGCTACTTGCTTCTTTATATCCTCTGGAGTAAACATTTCCTGGAAAACCAGATATTGTAAATGAACCCCGGTATATGCATCGTTACCGCTTCTCCGTACCCAATATCCATTGTAGTGCACATGGACTTTCATAACGGGCATCAAACAAAAACACCTGCAACTGAAACATATAAAAAATCATTACAACCCTTACAATATCTCGAATATACAAATAGAAAAGTGAAAATTGCACCGAAGGAACGCAAATTCAATGAATTGGTCTTGCTAATGGCACCAAAAACACAAGTTGGCGCACTGTTCTTTTTGCCATGTGCCACTCCAAATTATGAGACGACTAGTACCCCAATAAGGGCCTCCAATGAATAAGTAGATATGGCTTCAATAAATACTTCAATGGTAATTACTAAAAGGGTGCAACAAAAAGGGTGTTGAATAACTACTTGAACAAAATTTCATTGTGAATCGAAGATAACCCAAATTCATTTTCTCACTACTGCAAAATCGTGCTCACAAATTGAGACCGACATTTCGGAGACCGACTAACACGCCGATCCACAATGATATTAATCTAACTCTTCCGCTAAATCATCTTTAAAAACCGCACTACCAAAAGTCAAACATTCGCAATCGAATTCATACCCAACCCACTAAGAAACTCCCTATTAACCCCTATTTGAAACCTATTTCATAAAATCAAAATGAAAAATTTTATCCAATTTTACATTATCATCATTTGTTAAAGAAAAATCAATATCGACAAAATACCACAATCAACTATATCATAACCTAACATGGCTTATTTTCGATCTATATGGAGAACCCTAATTTCCGATAAGACTCACATACTTTTCGATCTACATGGAGTTCAAAATCTAAAAAAATTAGAAATCAAAACCAAAAGGGTTTACAAAATCAAACATTATTATGATTTACGAAAACAGGATTTCCCATACCCGATATGTAGATCTTATAGATGAGCTTCACTTTAGGAAAAAAGGAAGAGTCAAGTCGAAGATATGTGGGAGAGGTGTGTCGAAGATAACGAAGGTGTGTGGTGTGTTCATGGGAGAGATGGAGTCGAAGATATAAGTGAAACCCAGATTAAATTAATGTCACCATTAGCCTAATAATTCTTCTTTAATCCCGTATAATTCTTGTATAATCATTTATTCTTATACAATACCGTATAATATTTCTATAATTATAATTAATCTTTTTGTTATTATGATTAATCTTTTTGTTAATTATGATTAGTGTTCGATGTGTAGAAGAAAGAAACATGGATGTCTACACAAATCAAACATCATGTTATGCCTAAATTATGGATGTCTACATATCCTCACTACACATCCACGTGGCATCGGTAAAAAAATGGTGGGGTCGCAGTCAAAAATAAACTTACCATAATATTATAAAAAAGAAAAAAAAATAATAAAAAAATCGGATGTCTACATATGAAGCGTACTTTTAGGACAAAATCTGGTATTTACAGAAAAGACCGGGGCATACTTGTCCGTTGACCGGTCATGGTCACACTTTTGGAACAAATTTCATTTTGGTCACACTTTTGGAAGAAAACCACTTATCAGTCACACTTTTGTGTAAGTTCCCCTGACTTTACTCTTCATAAGCGTCATATGATGAAATCATGCAAGGCAAATCTTAGAGGGTGGCATTATGGCTGCACGAGTTTCCGCTCCTTGGCTGTACTGTACTCGATAGAGTGTACTATATACGTAGTGATGACTGTGAGCTAATCAATGTGCTAATTTCATTAACTTTTTGCCACACAACTTGATATTCATGTGCTTTAGATAAAGTGCTTTGGCTGAGTCAGTTTATAAACAGATCCTATTGTGTTTATCTCTTTTGTTATGGGTAAGTAGCTAGTTCTAAACCGTTGATAGTGCTGCTTGTTTTTTATACTAGTTGAAGTCTGAGTCAGATGACTCAACTATTATTTACCTTCAAATGATTACTACAAAGAAAAAGAAACGGACAACAAATTGCCAAATGATGTTGATTGATATCTCAAGAGGCTCGTGCGTATGCGCGCGTCTCTGTCGATCTTGATTGTTACTTGCCAATATTGATGTCGCTACCTGCTAGTTTGTAGTCTTTTTCCTCCCCTCCCCGCATCAAATGATGCTTGGAGAGGGAAGATTTAATAAAATTGGGCATTTTTCTGAATCTGGAACGTCGGCGCACTTCTGACTTCCCCTTATCATTAAATGGCCATGCAGTACATGTTGTTCATCTTAAGACATTTTACCTAGTTAAACAAAATGATGGTTATGTGCCCATTATACTATGTCTTAAACTGACAACAAATGCAGATATACTAATTTTTTCTTTTACTAACATTAAAGAAAATCGTGGAAAATTCAAACTGGATTCGTGCATGTGAAAAGCGGTAAAGTGTTAATGCACGAGGCTGAAGAATATGTATCTCACAGTTTTGATTAAACAAGTCCACATGATCACAAAACAAGACTTTGTTAGCCCTAAGTGCTTATTGTTAAGATTAAGATTAAAACTATCCGCTTTTATCATTCTTCTAGCATTGAAGGAGTCTGAGCCTCTTAAGAAGAACTGAATGGGACCGAAAATTAAGATGCCAGCGAACCTAACTAGTTATGTAGGAATAAGAGAAAATTAAGATGCAAGTTATTACACCCATGATAATAGTGATAGTTGACGTGTACCAAATTGCATCATTTGATTGAAATATCACCTCCAAAACTAGGAAGTATATAGATGTTGAAACAGAAGATCACTAGGATAACTCAGTACGCGCTCTACGCACAACTATAATGCATGGTCCATACAATCCCATTAAACACCCAAGTATTACTACTAGTAGTATTATTATAGACCACTAGTTCGCCGCTCTGCTTGTTTATACATTGATGTGTATGTGAAAGTGTGAAACTACTAGCTATGGAGCTAATCTTTTCATGTTAATAATCTACCTTACATGCATGGTCGATATGATATGACAGTACTTACGCGAAGGAGTATATATTTCTTTCTTTTTCTTTTTTTTGCACGATGATGTAATCGTGGATATTCATGCCATTTTGAAAATGTCAGCGGATCAAAGAGAATTTGCCTCTAGCCTGCTAACATTGTGCCTTATAGAATGCTTGTCCCAATAAATAGTGATGAATTTTCGAAAATGAACTTGCAATGAATGAAGAATTAAATCTCCTATTAATAATAGGGTCTGTTAACTTGTATACCCGTATACAAGTTAAGCGGGGTAAAATAAACATTATTTGGCTTTGGGAAATTAAATAAGTTATTAAATCAATAACTAATTAATCATGTCTGCAATTGATATTCGTGTTCCGTTAATACCCTTGGGTATTATAAAATGAAAATTAAATGCAGGCATGTTGTGTTTTATCGCCTCTAATAGAGGTTCAAACTATAAAGATTCAAACAGTAACTAAACTGTTGGCACAGTACGGATTAGAGAAGAAAGAAAACATGAGAAGGTGAAAATATAAGAAAACATATACACGGCCATAAATATGAGCTCTATAAATATAGACCAATTACATGATGCCACTAATATTGCCTACGTGTCTCTTATAAGGATTATGTATATCCTTCGCCATTAAATCTTCTCGTATGGTCTTTTATCACATTACGAGATTAAATTAGTCATAATCGGCTAATAATTCTCCGGAAGCTGCCAGCTGCCTTGAGTCATTGACTGGTGGTCAACCATTCACTACACACAATAAGGCCCAAATAATCTATTGAGATTAAATCAAGAGAAACCAACGATGGAATCGGCCGCGATTCCTTTCATTTTTCTCTGGTTTATTTACTTAGACATAGATAATACAGATAGACTTGATAAAATTTTAGGGAGAGAGAAATATATTTCCTATTGGTTGAGACATTAAATATCCACTTAAGGGTATCAAATGGAATTTTAACTTTCACGGATAAAGAAAACTTGTATTTTCAAGATAATTAAAATCCCAAAATAGTTATATAAACCCAATACAAGAAATTAATTGTTTATTATTTCTTAACATGTGCCCAGGTATACAAGTTAACAAAGGCCTTAATAATAAAGATGGGAGTTTCGAGAATGAGCTCTCCTATTAATATTATGAAAGAGACTCCGAGTTCGACACTTGATTCGAAAGATAAATTGAATTTGTTTAGAGGTGCCAAATTCCATAACAATCCATCGGTAAGGGATTGATACACCCCCGAACAAACTGTATCCCCATCAGCAGCCATCGTTTTGAAATCAAGTGAAATCATAATGCTGCATGACTCAATGGACTAATGGAGGTGGCATCATAACAACTTACTGCTGTGACCGATTCAGTCTTTAATTCCGTTATCCACTCTTGAAAACATTTACTTTTCAACTCTGCCATGGACTTTTAAGTTACGATAATTTCAAGAAACATAATTTGGTTGGAAAGTGGAAATTACCTAATAATTAATGGTTAGTGCATGGAAATTTCAGGATACTGTTGACAAGTTTGAAAATTATTTAGAGAAAGTGCCATGTGTTGAATGTATGTTCCCAATGAGACGAGAACAGTCCCCATCAAAAGAAGACATGCCTATATTGCACCAGAATACACCAGAATAGTAGCCACGTACGAAACAAACACCTATACACTGCAAGTGAATTATGCCAGTTGGGAACCCTGTAACTTTACGGGCGAATATTGGTACAATGGTACGATCATATAAGAAACGGAAATACGAAAGAGAGACTCTGATGTGGTACATGATCTTTAACAATCAGACGTTCAAAACGTACAACTAGTGTCCATCTCCAACTTCAATCGCTGTTTACAATGTTCTAAATTTGATTACTTACCTTCCAGTAGTGTTCAAGAATATTCCGTAAGAAATCATGAACTACTTACCTTGAATCCCTAACGAGGTTCTGAATTTTGAAGTCGTTAAACCTGACTGCGAAAACTCAAGCTTGAAGCAAGAAAGTATGCTCGAATTATTTTTTATTTTATTTTTTTCATTAAACAATTCGTGCAGACTTTCTGGCTGCAAAGCTTCAGTTGGTGGGTGCTTGATCTTATCTCCAGCCCATACCTCGATATCTCACCGGAAGCAAATATCAAAAGCAGGTATTTAAAGGGTACGTTTTAGTTGTCAAGTCCGAATCCCGAATTCTACAACAAGTGTTTCTGGTTTCCAAAATTTCACCAGTTTCCCAAAATAAACCTGGTAACGGAACCGTGTAAACACACCTTAACAGGCCAATCGTATCACAACTGCAGAGCTAACCAATTGAAAAGAATAATATTTTTTTTTCTAAATCACATGAATTTTATTGATAATAAGAAAAGGAAATTACATTGAGAAAAAGATAAAAAAGATGAAAAATAAAAAACTAGAAAAAGCTAATTAGTTTACTCCAAGCCCACAAAGACAAAGCTCACAATGAGTTAGCTAATTAGTCCATTAGTTTACTACAAGGACAAAGCCCACAAAGACAAAGCTAATTAGTTAACTCCAAGCCCACAAAGACAAAGCTCACAATGAGTTAGCTAAATCTATAGTACTTCACATCTGGCATTTCAACTCTAATAAGAGAGGAAGGTCTTCCAAAGCAGATACTTCTTTCTCCTGCTGCCAAAGAGGCACCTTTCTTGGCTAATCCATCCGCAGAGAAGTTCACTTCTCTAAAACAATGTAAATATTTGATCACTGCAATCCTTTCTACAGCTTTTTTCCATCTACCCCTGATGAACCATGGCACCTCATTATGATTAAAGGTATTCACCACTGATTTTGAGTCGAAACAATGCACTTCTACTGTTTACCCCACTCAATTGCCAATTCCAAAGCACAAATGACGGATATAGTTAAACAATAAAATTTGAAGCAATACCTATTCCCCCGTTAGAGTGCCTAGCACCACACTTATGGTCTCGACAATCACCCCAAATCCTGCATTTCCCGAGGGTTACAAAGAGGATCCATCACGTGAGAACATAGTGAAGTTTTCTTACGGAGAATCGATAACATTCTCTCGATTGTTTGAAACTGATTTTCTTACTCCAATTTGAAATATTGTAATTATCTGCTTTGGTCATAACTTTGATTCCATTTATTACTGAAATTCTTAAGCCACCTTGATTTATTAACTTCACAACTCTTGCACTTGAAACTTTGCTTATTTGGCTTTACTTCTTCAAAGAACTTCTTATTCTTTTGAAACCATAATTCTTTGAGAATTATACAAGCTACTTTATGTAATCCATAATTCTTTGAATCGGGGACTTTTTATTCTTTGCTTTCCTCCAAACTTGAGTAAGATCTTTTGGTTTATCAAACCGAAAATAAGAACAGATCCATTTCCAAATTTCTACCGAATTCACATTCCCATAATAGATGATTCATCTTTGTCTTGGGAATTCTCACAGATGCAACATCTAGAAACCATGTCATAGCCTTTTCTTACCATAACTTCATCATCTAGATATATTCCTTGAATGATTTTCCATACATTGCTTGCCACACTAGGATGGATGAAGGAATTCCAGATATATTTAGACCAATGCACAATAGGTTCTTTATACCTTAATTTTTGAACAGCATCATGAACTGAGAAAGACCCTTTTAGATTTCCCATCCAAATAAGCTCATCCCTCCCACCAGCCACAATTGGCATTATAGTAGCTTGAAACAAAAGCTGAAGTTCATTAGGTAGGAACCATTCACCATTCTCCAATAAGTCAGAGACTTTTAACTTGGAGTTATTCTTAACAAAAGGAGTAAATCCAATTTGATCAATAATAGGACTATCCCCAATCCGGGTATCAAACCATCTTTCCAATGTCTTTCCCATCTCCTATATTCCATCTAATGTCCCCTTAAGAGATTCCCATGCCCATTTCAAACCGGCCAAACTCAAGATAGCTTCAATTTGTGTTCCATTGACCAAACTTGTTACGATATTTAGCTTTGAAAAAAAGAGCCCAATCTTCATCTGACTTGTGAATTTTCCACATCATTTTCATAAGTAAAGCCTTGTTCATTATTTCTAATCTTTGAATTCCAAGACCACCTTCATTATAAGGGGTGCACATTTTCCTCCAAGAAAAGGAAGTATACTTTCTAATCTCACCATCACCCAGGACCAAATGAAGTTTCTTATTAATCTCTCACAAGTTTTAATTAACGATGAAGGCCATTTGTACACAGACATGTTATACATTGGCATGCTACAAATAACGATTTGACTAGAACCACTCTTTCCACGAAAAGATAGTAATCTACCTTTCAAGTAGCTAATTTTTCTGAATCATCTCTACCATTGGCCACCTGATATTGGTCTTAACCTTCCTCGCCATTAGAATTACTCCTAAGTACTTATCGGAAAGTTACTTAGATCCATTTGCAAAATTTACGTAATCATACTTTTCCTTTGATCGATGTACCATCAACAAAGTTTACTTTTACTTTTGTTTATAACTTGACCGAACTATTTTGATACTCCTCTAACAGTTCCATAAGAGCCATAAGACTCTTCTTTCTCCATTGCAAAAGATAAATACATCATCTGCAAAGAACAGATGGGTTGGATGAATGCCCTGTCTTATAACCATAGGTTTGATCTTACCTTCTTTGACAACTTGAGTTAACCTCCTGCTCAGAGCTTCCTCCATTAGCACAAATAAGATTGGGGAGAGTGGGTCTCCCTGCTTTAATCCCCTTCCCACTGAGAAAAATCCACATGGACCTCCATTGACCATGACTGAAACTTTAGCTGACTGAAACAGAATATTTAACCACTCACACCACTCTTCTGAAAAACCAAATTTCTTTAGCACTTGAAATAAGAATTTCCAACTAACCGTATCATATGCCTGAGAAATATCAATCTTGAGCCCAACATTTCCACATCTTCTTTTCTTTTTCATTTCATTTACCATTTGAGAAGCCAAAAGGATTTGTTCTTGGATATTTCTCCCTTTTACATATCTTTACTTCTTTGAGGTGAGATTAGCTTATTCATGAGAGTACCCATTCTAGTAGCTATAATCTTAGTAAAAATCTTGAAACTAACATTCTTTGAGGCCAATTGGTCTAAACCGATTAGGATTTCTTGCACCTTCAACTTTAGGAAGTAAAACCAGAAAATTTGAGTTAAGTCCCTTTGGTATAAACCTCCTTTTCCAACGAAATTGAATGGCTTGAGTTAAATCATTCCCAATAATATGCCCGGCAAGCCTTATAGAACCGGCACGCAACACCATCGGGCCACTGGGAACTATTTGGATCCATACTAAAGATGGTTAATTTAATTTCTTCTTCATCTGGGATTTTGTTGAGCATTTCTTGATCTTCATTTGTAATATAACAAGGAATAGCATCCAAAATTGATTCCCTAACTTCAACTTCTTGGTACTTGAACTTATTTTCAAAATGTTGAACTAAAATATCAGCCAATCCTCTCTTGATCGGTAATAATATTTCCATTACTATCTTCTAATTCGGATATCAAATTTCTTCCTTGCCTTATTTTGAGATTTGCATGCATAAAACCAACATTTGTTGCTCCTTCCTTTATCCACTTCACCCTTGCTTTATGTTTAAGAAAAGTACTTAGTTGTACTTCCTTAGAGTTTAGATTATTCGAGCATTTACTAAATTATTAAGGATTTCTTCATCAAAAAGGATTTTCATCAGATTGCATCATTGCTTCTTGCACCTTATTTTCAGCTTCTTTGATTTGAGTATACACATTTCCAAAAACTTTCCGGTTCAATCTTTGAGTATGTGTTTTGTTTTTTAACTTTTGTTGAAATACAAAAGCGAGATCCCCTGAACAATTTCATTCCAACAATCTTCAACCACTTCCAAAAATTGAGGATGTGATAACCACATTTGCTTTGAAATTTCATTGGAACATTCTTTGGCTTGGGAATTTGAATACGGCCACCCAAGAGTGGAGAGTGATCAAGCAATTCTTAAACCTACTTTATAACTCCGGAGGGATATTTTTGTAACCATAATTGATTGAATACTTCCTTTCTGTCTAAATTCACAGAGAAATTCTTTTGTTTCCTTGTTTGACAATTAGACCAAGAAAAGGATAGACTGTCCTTGGAGCTTGTATGAGTTCACACTTATCTAAGCAAGAAGTAAAATCCATCATTGATCTTCTGCTTTGGACTTTTTTCCACCCTCTTTTTCATCAGTGGAGATAATTGCATTAAAGTCTCCAATAACAATCCAAGGCATTTGCAAAATACTTATTTGTTCCATTTCGACCATAAATATCTTCTACGAGCCACTTTAACATGTGCATGAACACGAGAGAGATAAGAACACCACCAATTTCTCTTGTGATCATTTGACTTGATAATGAAATTACTTTGTAGGATCGAGATAAGTTTTGATTCCAAAATAACCAAATGTTCCCTTTTTTATTAGACATAGAGTTATGAATGACCATACTTTGCATACCAGGTAAGTTAAGCTTTTTGCAAAAAGAAGGATTACAACTTACCTTAGGTTCAGCAATCCACACTACTGAAGGATTGAATTGCTTAATGAGAGACCTTAATTTATCCTGGGACCTAGCTCTCCTTAGGCCCCTTAGGTTCCAATATAGAACTTTCATTGTTTGGATTGGAGGCCTTTGGTGCCTCCTTTCCCTGGATTTTTCCTGAAATTATACTTGCTTGGATTTTGAACATTCACTGTAGTTTGAACATTATTTGATGATGAAGCCTGATTGTTTTTTTGTGCTGAATTCACCTTTTCCTGCGCTGAGGTTGGGGCAGGCTTTTGAACAACTCTGGACCATGAAGTAGTTGGAACCCTCTCTTCTGAAACTGTTCCATCTTGACCATTGATATATTTGATGACACTATTATCCTCCAAGTTGTTATTAACTATTTCCAAAATCTTAGTATGATCAATGACTTCCATATTATCATCCATTCCATCAGTTTTTCCTTCATCCTGTTGTAGGAAACCAAACTTTCCAGTAGTTACTTTAATAGATTCTTGTTCCTTAGTAACTGAAGAAGAATTCTGAAGTATTTGAGTAACTGGTGTCTCACAGATATCAAAACCTCCTATTCCATGTACTTGGGAGTTTTTTCCTTTTTCTTCCGTAAGAAGATTTCTTTGCAAAAGGAGTTAATAGTCTTTATTGTTTTTGGAGCTTCTTTGGTCTTCAACATTTTTAGCTCTACATTCACTCAATAGATGCCCCACTATCTTACAGGTATTGCAAAATTTTGGTGGCTTAATGAGGATAACATTTTGCATAAATCCCCCAAACTTAGTTTTAATCCATAGTTTGCTAGGAATTTTCTTTGAGAAATCAACATTTATCAACATCCTAGCATAATAACCATTTTCATAATTAAGAGTAGCTTCATCAATCTTCACTGGCTCTCCCAAAGCCCTCCCTATAGTAAAAAGTGTCTTCTCATCCCAATACTCCAAACTGAGTCCTGGAAGATGAACCCATATCATAGCAGAAGAAGTTCTGAAGTATTCTGGACGAAAATTAGGAATCCATTTCCTAATCCATAGAATCTGATCAAACACTTCCCATTTCCCAGCCTTAATCATACCCTGATCTTGTGCGTTATCAAGTTTAATAGTGAAAAAACCTTTTCCCAATGGAATTATTTTACATTGCCCAACTAATTTCCACTGATTTTTAAGATTTAAAACTGCATCTGTGCAAATTTGAGGCAGATAGGTCTAATCGACCTATAAGAGAAAATTGCCATGCTACACAACGATTCTCGCTTTTGAGAGACTAAATCAATTGATGGAGCTTCTTCATAGGGTTTTCTAAATCCACAACCGATGGATCCATTTCGAGAATAAAATTGATAAAACTATTTAAAACTAAAGCTAATTCTACCGATATAGACTTACAACACCAATCATTTAGTATCACCTGAAGATTTCCGCCTGAATTAATGCTTGTTGATGCTGAAACGAAGAAAATCGAAGAAAATTTTTAAAACTGAGTTGATCGCCGATCCTCAGAGCTCTACTCGGCCGATTCCCTTATGATGAATTCTCAACTCTCTCGAAGTTTACCTTTCTAGCAAACTCAATTGAAAAGAATAATACCGCAAATACGTAATCGTGGTGACACACTGCAGAATAGTTAATGTTATAGGAGTAATGGGAGGGATACGTAAAAACTGCGAGCATCCTATGTTCAATCTGCATTTCTTTTACTTGGCTAACACTAGAGAGGTACCAGTTTCCGGATTTTCCATCAGAAACCGATGCCCCGTCGAAAGCTGAGAAAATCAATACAATAACCACGAAATTAAGTGAAGTTTTTTTTTATTTAATAACTGCTTGTCATAATACAACAGGAACATACGGAGGCTTCACATAACGGGGAAGCCATTCCAGCAATGATATTATTAACCAGTAGTATTACAAGGAGGAAGTGGGGAATCACACAGGCCAGGGTTGCCCACAAAAGAAGAGGCAGGATATGGAAAACGATGAGGAGGAATTTTCCCTGTCAACTTGTTATACGACACATTAAAATGTCCAATAAGGCTCTTCAAATTTATGAGACCTGAAGGTATAACTGACTGGAAACAATTGTAGGATAACTCGAGGGAATGCAATATTGTCAAGTCTCCTATCCATGTCGACAATTCTCCGGAAAATGCGTTACGTGAGAGATCAAGTTCTGTGAGATTTATAAGATTGCCAAAACTAGAAGGAACTTTACCCGTAAGAAGGTTGTTTTGTAATTTCAAGAGCGCAAGATTTGTAAGATTACCGATACTGACAGGTAATTCTCCTGCCAACATGTTGTTCTCAAGAAATAAGATTTGGAGTGGTAACTTCCCGATCAATGACGGTAACCTACCAGCCAGCTTGTTACCTGACATTTTACAATATCTAAGAGAGATTAGCTCTGAAAACAAATTACTTGGAATACTACCAGAAATCTGGTTACCCAACAAGTCTAATTCTGTCAAATTCTTCAGAGAGCCAATTGTGCTCGGTATACCACCTGAGAAGTTGTTCTGTTGGAAATGAAGCAACTTCAATGAAACTAATTTACCAACTGAGGATGGAATTTCACCGGATAATTGATTACCAGATAAGATAATTTCTGAAAGACTAGTCATATGTTCAAAAACTGAACTCGGGATCCTGCTAGATAGAAGATTATATTGGAGGTGTAACACTTTGAGTTTACGCAGATGTTGAAATGATGCAGGAATTGGACCCTTTAGCTCGTTCCCATTAAGAAATAGATGAGTAAGGTGTGATAATTTACCGAGTTCCGAAGGAATTGATCCATTTAGCTTCTTCAGGTTACTAAGGTTAAGAATTTGAAGAAACTTGAGATTACCCAAAGATGGAGAAATTGCTCCAATCATATACCCAATACCTAATAAGCCATCAGGTTCAGAAAACAAGCCAGGACGAATTACATGTATGACACGGCCATTGGAACGATCACAAGCAACACCATCCCAGTGGGTACAACAATCGGTGTCTTTGCCCCAAGTTCCTAATCGTTTATATGGACCATCATCAATGATCTTACTCTTGAAGTCAAGCAGAGCTGCTTGATCAGTTTCATGACATGCTTTTGTTGATTGAAATGAAGAGAATGAAAAACAGATTAAGAGAAGAATTGAACTGAATTTTCCCATGTTACTAGTGAACCCCATTAGAGACATAGAATGATAGAAACAAGAAACAAGGTAGATGCTCTAGTAAGATGGTAATGCCCAAGATTTGAAGACGTAGTTTATAAAGAGAAAAAAAGAGATATATTGTGGCTTTTAGCGTAGAAGTCACTAATATTAGGTAAAGGGAAGCTAAAGACTTTAATTTGGATATCACGTACTAATTAATTAGATAGTTGGGTTCATTAAATAAAAGCACTTCGCCAACATTAAAGGTCACTTAACTTTTCAGTCATCTAGAACTATTTTACTTTGTGAATGTTGCATTTAAACCAAATTATTCATTCACTTGTATCACCCACAATCTGTCACGGGACCCTAAAACCTGCACCATGATCTCAAAATATATTCAAATACATTTGAGTTTTCTGGAGATCAACTATGAATCTTCAAAGTAAGATTAAGATTTCACAGTATGCTAAAAATGGAGAAGAAGAACTGACGGAAAGAACGAAGATGAGGGTACTGATGGAAGATACATATCCTTTTTTTTAGAGATGATTAATTTATTATTATTTATGTAAGATTAAGATTTCACAATATGAGTAAAAAACGATAATATACCTGTTACAGGACCCTTCCTTACCCTAATTTGATTAGGGGGCCAAACATTTTAATTAGGGGCCATAACTTTTTATTTGCACCCCAATTTTTTGAGGGGCGTATTAATCCGATATTGAAAAGACTGTTTTACCCTTCTGTTGATGGTGGTTTTTAGACAAGGGTAAAATCGTAAAAACCCCATGACCTAGTGTTACCCGCAACACATTAACTAAGAGCATTTAACTTTCGGTGTAAATAATTAATAGCCGTTAGGGTTTTCAACACATAACCCTAATTCCAAAACCAAGCCGCATACTGCTGTTGATGGTGGTTTTTAGACAAGGGGTAAAATCGTAAAACCCCATGACCTAGTGTTACCCGCAAACACATTAACTAAGAGCATTTAACTCAGGTGTAAATAATTAATAAGGGTATTTTTTCAAAATACCCGGATTAGGGTTTTCAACCGCAGAACCCTAATTCCAAACCAAGCCGCATCTTTGCGCACCATGGCAACAATGCCAAACCAAGCCGCATACTGCGCACCATGGCAGCAATGCCAAACCAAGCCGCCGCATACTGCGTACCATGGCAGCAATGCCAAACCAAGCCGCATACTGCGCACCATGGCAACAATGCCAAACCAAGCCGCATACTGCGCACCATGGGAACAATGCCAAACCAAGCCGCATACTGCGCGCCATGGCAACAATGCCAAACCAAGCCGCACCAGAGCGCACCATGGCAGCAACGCCAAACCGCTATGCCTTTGGCCCACGCCAAATATAGCGCCCTAGGCTTCGCAAGACTTGCAACTAGGTCAACATGGCCGCACGTGCCATTGGCACATGCCAACACGTGTCGCAAGCCATATTTCCAAGCCGCTATGCCTTTGGCCCACGCCAAATATAGCGCCCTAGGCTTGCAAGACTTGCAACTAGGTCAACATGGCCGCACGTGCCATTGGCACATGCCAACACGTGTCGCAAGCCATATTTCCAAGCCGCTATGCCTTTGGCCCACGCCAAATATAGCGCCCTAGGCTTGCAAGACTTGCAACTAGGTCAACATGGCCGCACGTGCCATTGGCACATGCCAACACGTGTCGCAAGCCATATTTCCAAGCCGCTATGCCTTTGGCCCACTCCAAATATAGCGCCCTAGGCTTGCAAGACTTGCAACTAGGTCAACATGGCCATACGTGCCATTGGCACATGCCAAGCACGTGCCATAAGCCATATTTCCAAGCCGCTATGCCTTTGGCCCACGCCAAATATAGCGCCCTAGGCTTGCAAGACTTGCAACTAGGTCAACATGGCCGTACGTGCCAATGGCACATGCCAATATGCTTGCTAGCGGCTTTTTCTACCAAAGCCACTAGGTACCACTAACGGCCCGCATGCCATTGGCACATGCCAACATGCTCGCTAGCTAGTTTCCCTATCAAGGTCACGGCCCTAAAGGCCATGCATGCCATTGGCACATGACAACATGCTCGCTAGCTATTTTCTCTATCAAGGTCACGGCCCTAAAAGCCATGCATGCCATTGGCACATGCCAACATGCTCGCTAGCTAGTTTCCCTAGCAAAATCACGGCCCTAACGGCCACATGTCATTGGCACATGCCAACATGCTCGCTAGCTAGTTTCCCTATCAAGGTCACGGCCCTAACGGCCACGCATGCCATTGGCACATGCCAACATGCTCGCTAGCTATTTTCCTATCAAGGTCACGGCCCTAAAAGCCATGCATGCCATTGGCACATGCCAACATGCTCGCTAGCTAGTTTCCCTAGCAAAATCACGGCCCTAACGGCCACGCATGCCATTGGCACATGCCAACATGCTCGCTAGCTAGTTTCCCTATCAAGGTCACGGCCCTAACGGCCACGCATTCCATTGGCACATGCCAACATGCTCGCTAGCTAGTTTCCCTATCAAGGTCACGGCCCTAATGGCCACGCATGCCATTGGAACATGCCAAACACACACGCTGGTAGCCTAACTTGCAAACCGTGCAACCTACCACCAAGGCATTCCGCACGTGCCATTGGCACATGCCAAACACACACGCTGGTAGTTTAACTTGCAAACCGTGCAACCTACCACCAAGGCATTCCGCACATGCCATTGGCATATGCCAAACCCACACGCCAACCTAACTTGCAAACCGTGCAACCTACCACCAAGGCATTCCGCACATGCCATTGGCACATGCCACACGCGCCACTAGCGGCGCCACTTGCACTCAAGATGCAACCAACACTCGAGACATCAACACAAGGCGGGGATGCTTCTTTAGGGTTTTGGTTTGGCGGTCACATGACATGATGCGTACACTACGCCCACATTAAGAAAGCGTGAAAAGGAATAAAGCGGTCAAATAAAAGAGGAAATAATGGTGAAAAACGTTGTCACCCATTAAACCATGCGGTTACCACCTCCTCCCATTATTTCACCCTTTACTCTCTTCCTTCATGAGGCCGGGGTACGTTTCAATCTCGACTTGTATAAATAGGTCGTACCTATTTCCACCAGACAACAAGTCTCGGTCAGGAGAAATACACTACACTTACACTCACAGAAAGGCAACTTTGCAAGCTCTCCCAAAAGCTTGTATCTCTTGCAAGCTTCCTAAGCTTTCACTTTCTGATACAAGTCGAGATACTACTCTCCTCAACACCTTTCTTTGCTTCCTCCCCAAAATCAACCCTTCTCCTCCACTTTGTGACCGAAGAAAGTCTGGAACGGCCATTTCTTGGTTTAGGCCGGACTTGTACAGATCGATCTCTCGAATCTACAAAGTGCTCACGTGCGAGACATTTGTTTAGGGTTTGAATCAATTTCTCACTCACCCACCGAAATTACCGAAATCAGCAGAAACAATTTTCACCCATAAACAATTGGCGACCACAGTGGGAGGATTGATCTATCGGCTACAATGTCAGACTGTCGAATTCGTTCTTCGACCCAGATGTCAAGATGGTGGGGGAAGGCGACTCAATCCGACGCAACTACCAGACAACCCTTGTTACTAGACGTAAAACTACACGAGAAAACGGGGACTTGCCGAAGATGCTACCGCTCGATCCGACTCAACCGCGACGCCTGATTACGGTTATAAAACTACACCCGAAAACTGGGGACTCGTTGAAGATGCTACCAGCCGATTGGGGACTTGCGACTCGGTCCGACTCAATTGCCGGACAACCGGTTATCGATTGTTAAACTACACCGCTGGAGACTCGTCAAGACGCTACCGGCAGAATCGGGGACTAATTGGCGATGCTACCCCGACAAAGCCGCCTTTTACACGGAGAGGGGCGTGTTCACAAAACCTGAAGTGAGTAAATTTAGACTCGCGCAAGATATACGATCTATTTTTAGGTTCCTAGTAAAACCGTCATCACCTTGAGTCTTGTGCCTATTGCTAGCACACACTCTCATAGAAGCAATATTCCTTTCCAAAAACATAATCGAGTCATATTATCAAAACCATTCATCCTGAAATAATCCAATACCTAAAAAGCTACCCATTTGTCTATCAAAGGTCAAGCTTTGAACCGGACATCAATATGTCTTTCAAAAAAAAAAGAACCTAAATGAAAGATTAACGAGAGAAACGTTCAAGGAAAATCATCAAGAGCCGCTCTCTTCATAGTCAACATCTTGGAAAGCTTTTCGAGTTCCACCTCCTGTCGTGCAATCTCCTCGGCGGAAAGGCTTTCGATTGCTGCATCTTTCAACTTTTGGATCTCAGCAAGGCCTTCGACAAACCACGAAGTGTTGAACTCCTTTTCTACGCACACGTCGCGATAGTGCTCCCAGTCGGCAATAAAGTCTTCAAAAACGGTGTGACCAGTCACCTCACACATATCCTCGATGGAAGATAAAGACTCTTCCACACGCTTAACCAATGCAAATCGACTAGTGACTTTATTGGTTGTGGCCATATGTTCGTACTTCTCCCGATTCTGTGTACAACGCCTCGTGCTTAGCCGGCACGCTGAAGCCGCCAACCAGCACATGACCCAGGATAAGGAACCAAGTACGGAGGATCAAAAAAGGCGCCTGCACCTGGCCTCACGACTTGCAAAGGGTCTTCTTCCATGCCTACAACAGCAACCATCAGAGAATCATCCGCCGTTTGAGCCACATCTGTGCCCGGCAATTGGCTAACGCCCATCTCCAAGTCACCAGCGGTGGTCACCAAAGGCAAGTTTTCGTGTGGCTCTACCCCGGAATCATCCTCCGAACCGGATTCCTCCTGCGAACTTGAGTTAGACATTTTTCAAAAAGAAGAAGAAAGAAAGAAGCGCTTGCCGGGCGCGCTTACCAGGCGTGCTTACCGGACACGCTTACCGGCACGCACATGCAGGGGCACGCATGCCGCACGAGCATGCCAGCCTTGATACCACACTCTGTGCTAACAATTTGCATCCTTCCAGCGCTAACAACTTGCGCCCTTCCAAAGACCATCCTTGCCCTTCGAAACAGCGCCATGGCTCCGGCCTTCGTGATCAAAACCGTGTCATCTCTGCACGATACACTTACGATCACCAGAACCAGAGCCGCTTCCGCCACCCCAACGGTTATTCAAGCATGGCAACTTCAACTGTCACCAGAGACGCTACTCCACCATCAGGGCAAGATACTAGAAGATCCGGAAGAAGCCGACCCTCTTTTAGCACTGTTGATTTGATGAAAAGACAAACGATACTTCAGCAGGACGTGCGTTTATAGATGAAGAGGCTCGCGTTGCTCTTAGACGCCCAGTAGAAGGGGATAAGCAATCCAATTTCGTCACACATGAAGATCAGGAAAGACTTCTCAAAAATCGAAAGCAAGGGAAATCAACAACTCTCCTGAGTTCACAGAGACCCTTCTCCCGTCAGGACCCGCACAATGGGAACTTGACCCACAAAGTCGTACAGTCTATGATGAAACAGCTATGTGAGATTTTATGTTTCTCCAAGGCATAGCATCAAGACATATTTTGCACCCCTCAACAGCACTGCATCGGGAAAGCAGGCGCTTCCAGCCAGGGAAGCCGTTCCCAAACCCCAACCTCTCTTAAGAAAGCACGATCGATAGATGAAACTGGGGACTCCTAACCTCTGTTCTCTTGAGGGATGTCGAGTTTGACAGAACGTGACGCGGCCTCCGACTTCAAAATGGTAACCGTCAAGGCTCTGAAAGTTGCAAGACGTCTTTCCAACATTCTCTCCAGAAGTAGCTCCGCATCAACGTTCTCTCCAGAAGTAGCTACGCATCAACGTTCTCCAGCTCAACGTTCGCTTCAACGCCACTCCTTCCTGCAAAGTTTGCTCGCTTACGCATCCAGCCAATCCTTTTACTTCCACGGAATCCCATAGAATATCAGCCAACCTAATTTGTTACCACGATAATGTAGTCTCTCCTAATTACATCTCCAACCCCGGAATCGTTGCCCCTCACTCGTTGATACCAGCGGAGCTTCACCGCAAGAAGAACTACTACAAAGATGGAAACACGTAAACCATACTTGAGAACGGAAGATATACACTGGAGCCCTTCACTTTGTCAAAGCTACGAAGAACAATCCACCAAAAATCCGTACCCATAACAAGGTTCTCTACTCTTCAAGGGTGCAGCGCAAGAACATCATCACCTCTCTGTCTAGAAGACGCCTTCAACACTTTACGAGGCCGCGGAGGATCCCGAGTCTGCACTATCCAGAATATGTCATCATGTAATTTCGAGCATCCAGTGTCACATCCAAGAGTACGATAGGCTTATATCAAATCCCGTGGAGGGGGATTCAAGGCGATATAATGAAAGTAGGTCATGCATGGGGACTACCAGCGTAAGATGATTTCACTCCCCTCAACCAGGTTATTACTGATTTCAACATCATCACTATCGAGGTTTTACGAGCCGCGGGAATTTCTCAACATGAACCCGTACATGTGCACCAAAAACTCCAAGAGCACGCGAAGGTTACATTCACGTATTCATCCATTCCATCATATCAAAACCGAAGTATGACCGGGGACTTCTCTCTGCACCCCATTTCGTAAGATAGAGCCCTAAATCAGCGTCCTCCAAGTCTCAGCTCAACAAGGACGGATTCGAAGGAAGGGGAACGACTAGGTTATCCTCGTCGATAAGACTAACGATGCTCCAACGGATATCTCTCGCACAAAAAGAAAATTTTCCATTCATCAAACAAGCGGTAAAGCGTACGTCGGTCCACCAAAGAAGAATAAAACATACTGCGGTATGATTTTCTTAACCCGAATAACCTTTGTTGGGATGCTCCGCGCCGAGTTAGACCTCGCGCTTCACCGGAGAACTCAATTTGGTTAGAAGATGGTTGATGTCTCTCGTGCGACGCGACAAAGAGAGAAACTCAACAAGAAGAACCCTTTCTCAAACGAGGGAGATGATGCAATTACGTCGGATATGAATACAGAACCTTAAAAAGGAAAGGAAGCAATGAGGGACATAACGCTTCCAGATTTTAGCATGGACAATGCCACGATCGGCCGTGCGTGAAGGAATACAAAACAAGGAAACTTTGCTATCAGTAGAAACACCTACTCCCTTCTTGTTTACACCGGCCTCGCCAGCTAGCGCAATCAGCTTCCACACCTCGCGCCGGTCCCGCCAGCTAGCACGCTCAGTCTCCCAACTCATGCCCAACTTCCCAACGTCGCCCAAGTTGCACCGGTCCCACCAATTGCGCCAACTTCCCAATGACCGCCCCCAAGTCACGCCGGCAAGCACGCACAAACTTCCTACCTTGCGCCGGGGTCCCACCAGCTACCACGCCCAGTTTCCTAACTCGCGTCAACTTACCAATGACCGCCCAAGTCACGCCAGCAAGCACGCACATCTTCCCTACCTTGCGCCGGTCCCACCAGCTAGCACACCCAGTTTCCTAACTCGCGTCAACTTCCCAATGACCGCCCAAGTCACGCCAGCAAGCACGCACAACTTCCCTACCTTGCGCCGGTCCCACCAGCTAGCACGCCCAGTTTCCTAACTCGCGTCAACCTCCCAATGACCGCCCAAGTCACGCCAGCAAGCACGCATAGCTTCCCTACCTTACGCCGGTCCCACCAGCTAGCACTCCCAGTTTCCTAACTCGCGTCAACTTCTCAATGCCGCCCAGCTTCCTGTCTCTCAATGATGCTGACTTCCCAATTGCGCCAGCCTCCCGATTTGTGCAAAACTACCATAGGCAAGGATTCCAAGTCCTATTTATAAAAGGTCGGACAAGCCTCCTCAATTCTCTTTACGGTTTGCTGTTGATAGTTTGTCACCATCTTATGCTTACCTCGCAACAAAGCCCCTGTTCCGAGCTAGCGGGGACTTAATGTTGATGGTGGTTTTTAGACAAGGGGTAAAATTGTAAAACCCCATGACCTAGTGTTACCCGCAAACACATTAACTAAGAGCATTTAACTCGGTGTAAATAATTAATAGGGGGTATTTTTCAAAATACCGGGATTAGGGTTTTCAACACGTAACCCTAACTCCAAACCAAGCCGCATATCGCGCACCATGGCAACAATGCCAAACCAAGCCGCATATCTTTAGCACCATGGCATCAATGCCAAACCAAGCCGCATCTCTGCGACCATGGCAACAATGCCAAACCAAGCCGCATATCTTTAGCGCACCATGGCAACAATGCCAAACCAAGCCGCATACTGCGCACCACGGAAACAATGCCAAACCAAGCCGCATACTGCGCACCATGGCAACAATGCCAAACCAAGACGCATAGTGCGCGCCATGGCAACAATGCCAAACCAAGCCGCACCCTGCTCACCATGGCAGCAATGCCAAACCGCTATGCCTTTGGCCCACGCCAAATATAGCGCCCTAGGCTTGCAACACTTGTAACTAGGTCAACATGGCCGCACGTGCCATTGGCACATGCCAACACGTGTCGCAAGCCATATTTCCAAGCCGCTATGCCTTTGTACCACGCCAAATATAGCGCCCTAGGCTTGCAAGACTTGCAACTAGGTCAACATGGCCGCACGTGCCATTGGCACATGCCAACACGTGTCGCAAGCCATATTTCCAAGCCGCTATGCCTTTGGCCCACCCCAAATATAGCGCCCTAGGCTTGCAAGACTTGCAACTAGGTCAACATGGCCGCACGTGCCATTGGCACATGCCAAAGACGTGCCGCAAGCCATATTTCCAAGCCGCTATGCCTTTGGACCACGCCAAATATAGCGCCCTAGGCTTGCAAGACTTGCAACTAGGTCAACATGGCCGCACGTGCCATTGGCACATGCCAACACGTGTCGCAAGCCATATTTCCAAGCCACTATGCCTTTGGACCACGCCAAATATAGCGCCCTAGGCTTGCAAGACTTGCAACTAGGTCAACATGGCCGCACGTGCCATTGGCACATGCCAAGACGTGCCGCAAGCCATATTTCCAAGCCGCTATGCCTTTGGCCCACGCCAAATATAGCGCCCTAGGCTTGCAAGACTTGCAACTAGGTCAACATGGCCGTACGTGCCAATGGCACATGCCAATATGCTTGCTAGCGGCTTTTTCTACCAAATCCACGGCCTAACACCCGCATGCCATTGGCACATGCCAACATGCTCGCTAGCTAGTTTCCCTATCAAGGTCACGGCCCTAAAGGCCATGCATGCCATTGGCACATGCCAACATGCTCGCTAGCTATTTTCCCTATCAAGGTCACGGCCCTAAAAGCCATGCATGCCATTGGCACATGCCAACATGCTCGCTAGCTAGTTTCCCTAGCAAAATCACGGCCCTAACGGCCACGTGGTTAGGTGGACATTTATGCTTCCATGATAAATTCTGCATGAAACTGCACATTTATGCTTCCATGATAAATTCTGCATAAATGATGGCTGGCAGTATTGGTGGACATTTATGCATGAAACTGCACATTTATGCTTACATGATAAATTCTGCATAAATGATGGCTGGCAGTATTGGTGGACATTTGCTGGTGGAACAACTGACTGCATGGGTAGGGACTAGCTTGATGGTTGATGCAGACATGATGGCCGGCGATGTGGATGGAGGCCGGTTGTGCACGGTTGGAGACCGGGTTGGGAATTGGTTTGACTTTCTGCTACAAGACCGAAAATTGGCTGTGGTGCGGCCGACTTCGATAGTTGACCGACGGTTGACCTTGACTGTTGACCGACCGTTGACCATGACCTTGACCTGAAGTTGACTTTGATAGTTGACCGACTTTGACCATCGACCTTGACCTAAGTTGACTTTGATAGTTGACCGACTTTGACCATTGACTTGATCCCGTGCGGACGGTGGGCTGCCTTGGTTGATCGTTAGTGGGCTTGGATGAGGACCAAAAACATGATTCAAGTATCAATTTGGCCCATTAAGTGGTATTTTTACTTATGGTAGAAAAATTTTGTGTTCCTTAGTCAATGATAAAACTCTCCCCAAGTGTGGACTATTGATATTGAGGTGATTGGCGAACTTCCTTGTTGTTTTGCGGAAATCAAGACGCCCCCAAGAGTAAATTTATGTTGCTGAAGCGTAAATAGAAACACCTTCGTTGATAGTGGAGATCGTAATCAAGTCGCCCCCAAGTGCTGCAAAAACAAGACTGAGGTGATGCAATGAAGCTTGATAATGGAGCAGAGTGATGTTGGAAATGGGCAAGAACAACATTGAGTGAAGCAGGTCTAAGTGTTGTGATCACTGACTGCGGGAGTGACGAGCAAATCGCACCGCAAAGAATGCGATCACCGGGATGCAGGAGTGACGAGCAAAATCGCATCTTTGCGGAACTTTGATCGACGGACTGCGATCAGGAGTCGAATGGAGAAATGGATCAGGCGGCTTCGATCAGGTTGATCTGCATGCATGACATCGAGCAAAGCGCGTCATGTGCTGTTGCGATCAGTGAATTTCTGAGGTAGGTGGCCGAAGCTCGAGCATTGCGATGCGGCGCCGGTCAGTCGGAGTATCTGGCGAAACATCGAGCATTACGGCAGCTGCGATTGGTCGATTGCAGGAGTTGCGACAGAGTGGATTTGCGGCGACTCGATCAGCTGGTGCTGCGGCCCGACATCGAGACCAGTGCTGGCGAGCTGCGATCAGTTTGGATGCGCGGGAGTGGCGAGAAAAGCCGCACTTGCTGCGGTCATGACGCGTCGAATTTGAACTGCGGGGAGTTAGCGACAGTGATGCTGCTTCGACCGATCGGTAGTCCGCGACATCGAGCATTGCTGGCAGTTCGCGATCAGTCTGGACTGCGGGAGCAACGAGCAAAAGCGCACTCTGATAGCTGCGATCAGTTTGGACTGCGGAGTGATGAGCAAAGCGCCTTCTGCACTATTTCGTCACCGGATCGCGGAGTTGCGAACAGCTGGACTACCCAGAGCCGATCACTGTGACGCAGCGAAGACGTAAGCACGGCAAAGAGCCGCGATCACTGGATCACAGGAGAGAACGACAAAACGCACTATATCCCATTCAAGATCACTGGAGTGCAGAGTTGCGAACAAAGCAGCATTTAAGGCACTGCGATCACTGGGGTCCTGGCAGGAGTTGCGAATTGATCTTTGGACTGGGGCCCGAATCTTCGGGAATCGATTTAAACAGTTTGATAAACCTAGGTGTAACCGTTACAAATAAAACTAGACAAGATCGATTTGGGTCCTACTGAGTGCAACTAGACCGCATCGATTGCGTCCAATCGAGTACAAAATTCATATGCAACTGATCAGACGGCTTGCGTCCAACCGAAAAAGTAGCGATTGCTTTTGTATAATAATTCAATCAACATAACTATAGCAGTTTAACATTGCTGATTGTAAAAATTGCGTAAAAATATTGGGGTGTACGCTCGCCCCCTCTTAATCCTGCAAATCGTTGGAGGATTAAGAAGTTTGGCTTACCTGGAGTTTCGATTTTCGGAAGCTTAATTCCGCATTGCAATTAGGTGCTATGTAACTTGCCCTCAAGCGTATGAAGTGTTACACAGCTTGCCCCAAAAAGAGTAATTTAAGACCATGAGGTGTTACATATCTCGCCCCCAAGTGATGGTCACCATGTCAGTGATATGCAACTCGCCCCTAAGATAGTAATTGTCATGTCGGCTCAATGCTTGCACAAGGGTGCACCGCCTTGCTGCATTTTGCTCGCGCATGGGATTTTGAATATGTCTCGCTATCCGGAATTCGCGCGGGGGCAATCCCACTATTCCGTATACGCGCGTAATTGAAATGTGCATCCCCCTCGTGAGAAGATGCTTGCCGCATTAAAGGTGTCTTACCAACAAAAGTATGCATGAATATATGAAAAGATGCAAAATATGTAAATTGTATACTTACCTTATTGAAAAATGTTACGCGACTTTGCTTACGAAGTGGTTAGGATGCCCAAAGTGGCTATGTCGATTGTTTTCCAAATGATGATGATTAGTATAGTTTCCTTAGCGTCTCGTCTCGACTTAGTAATCGATTTGTCTCGTGGACTGAATGCACCATTAAGTCCAAGTCGGATCGAAGACAGTTGCCACGAACCGTATTTCGTAAGCTATGATCACCGCAAACTTGCACACGGGCGTTTGTGGGTAGAAACTCGACGCAATAGCATTCCCAACATTGAATATGACTGGTAGTTTTCACTTAATAGTGGTTGATGTGCCGATCGGAACCCCAAAAATAATTTTTTCAAACTCAAGAGTTTTCTCCTCCATATTGTAGAAAATTGGATGGTGATTCCAACGAGCCAAAATCACTCAATTCGGACTTAAAACGAAGAAGTTATTGACGAAACAAGATCCCAAAAAGCATGCGTGCCGTGGCCGACGTGGCATGTGATGATTGACATGACTGTCGCCGACGAGGCGTAATTGATGACGTGGTAAGCGTTGTTGCCGACGTGGCATCTTCACGACCAGTTTTATGACGTTGTGGATGATGTGTTATGGTGATCGGACCTCGCTTGCGACGTGGCATGCAGACCGGGCAAGGGTTCTTTGCTCACGACGTGACGGGTGATCGGACCTCACATTGCTGATCCGGCATGCCGACTAGGCCGAAACGCCCCACGTGGCGGATGACGCGGGTGAACAAAAATATGAAGTGGGTGACAGGTCACTAACGAGGGTGAACATAACAATAACATGGGTGAAACTTGATAGAAGTGGGTGAATAAATAGTAACGGGTGAACGAAACCCTGATGTGGGTGAGGCAACTGGAACGTGGGTGACCAACACCTACTAAGTGGGTGAGGCTATTCAACGTGGTTAAGGACACCCCATAAGTGGGTGAGTATGGCCGCCGGCTTCACTGATTTATTTATTTATTTATTTATTTTTTACTTTTCGCCACGCTTTTCACGAAATGTGATCTTTCCTCTCGAGATTTTGTAACAGTTTTGTGAACGGTTGTATTTTGTTGCCTTGCAACGGTTGGTGTAACTGTTTTCTATTTCTTCATTTCCTTTGTAACGGTTCCAAGGATCTGTTCTCAGTTCTCACGACCTTTCACCATGGTTTTGCTGCACTTTGTGGCCCTTTCTCGGAACTTTTTCGAGATGCTTTTCTCGGAGGTTTTCCCCGGGGTATTCAAGCACCTTGAGATGTAGGTAACTTGACAACCTTGTGATCATGACAAAGAGTGATTTTGACGTTTATAAACTCGAACACGAGATACTACGTTATTTGGGAAGCAAATTTTTCCAGCTTTGGACTCGAATATACCGCAGATCGAACATCCTGGCAAGAATCTTAGCGAACTTTTCTAATGAGTCGACTTCTTATGGCCTCCGACTATGAAGTCGACTGCAGCAGCTTGTGATCAACTCGGATTGCAAAGTAACTTTGGCTAATCGGAATGCAAAAGCCGCGATCACTGGACTCAGCTGACTATAATCAAATCGACCCAACCATGGACCGAACGTCCTAGGGGTGATTTCGTCGCCTTTGTAGTGATGCAGCTTTTTGTAGTTTCCGGGTTGTAATAGTTTTAGCAGATCTCGAATAACGAATCGGGATTGCGGCAGCAGCGATCAACTTGACCGCAAAGATTCTGCGATTACATGGTCGGCAGCAGCCTGCGATCACTGACCGCATCAATTGCGATCAGACTGGACTGCAGCGCTACGCCTCAACTGGACTGCAAAGGTGATTTTTCAAAACGCCGACTGGTTTTCAAGGACACGATTTGAAGCATTTTCTACAACTTTTCTCAATAGGAAAACACGATTTCTTTTCTCGTATGTCCCCTTAGTTTGGCGCCAATGTTTGTACCCAAAATTACTTTTGGGCACGAAACACGATGAATGGATAGTTTTGGTGTGTATTTTGGGTTAGGGAGACGCAATGAAGAACAAAGTGAAAGACAGAGGTTTAACGTGGTTCGACATAGGTTGCCTACTCGCTTATGGGTAAAAATCGTTTCGCTGATTTCGGTAATTCCGGAGGTGAGTGAGAAACTGGTTCAAACTCTAAACAAATGTGTCGCACGTGAGCACTTTATAGATTCGAGAGATCAATCCAGTACAAGTCCCACTAAACCAAGAAATGGCCGTGCCCAGACTTGCTTCGGTCACAAAGTGGAGGAGAAGGGTTGATTTGGGGAGGGAAGCAAAGAAAGGTGTCGAGGAGAGTAGTATCTCGACTTGTATCAGAAAGTGAAAGCTTAGGAAGTTTGCAAGAGATGAAAGCTTTTGGGAGAGCTTGCAAAGTTGCCTTTCTGAGAGTGTAGTATTTTTCTCCTGACCGAGACTTGTTGTCCGGTGGAAATAGGTAAGACCTATTTATACAAATCGAGATTGAAACGTACCCTGGCCTCATGAAGGAAGAGAGTAAAGGGTGAAATAATGGGAGGAGGTGGTAACCGCATGGTTTAATCGGGTGAAAACGTTTTTCACCATTATTTCCCTCTTTATTTGACCGCTTTATTCCTTTTCACGCTTTCTTAATGTGAGCGTAGTGTATGTACGCATGTCAGTGATCGCAAACCAAAAAACCCTAAAGAAGCATCCCCGCTTGTGTTGATGTCTCGAGTGTTGGTTGCATCTTGAGTGTTAGTGGCGCGTGTGGCATGTGCCAATGGCATGTGCGGAATGCCTTGGTGGTAGGTTGCACGGTTTACAAGTTAGGCTACCAGCGTGTGTGTTTGGCATGTGCCAATGGCATGTGCGGAATGCCTTGGTGGTAGGTTGCACGATTTGCAAGTTAGGCTA
Source organism: Papaver armeniacum (assembly GCA_023531295.1). Taxonomy (NCBI): domain Eukaryota; kingdom Viridiplantae; phylum Streptophyta; class Magnoliopsida; order Ranunculales; family Papaveraceae; genus Papaver; species Papaver armeniacum. The sequence goes on along the minus strand of JAJJWW010017907.1, from coordinate 43,423 downwards.
CCAAATACGTGTGTGTTTGGCATGTGCCAATGGAATGTGCGGAATGTCTTGGTGGTAGGTCGCACGGTTTGCAAGTTAGGGCTACCAAATACAAGTGTGTTTGGCATGTGCCAATGGCATGTGCGAATGCCTTGGTGGTAGGTTGCACAGTTTGCAAGTTAGGCTACCAAATGTGTGTGTGCCAATGGCATGTGCGGAATGCCTTGGTGGTAGGTCGCACGGTTTGCAAGTTAGGATACCAAATAGTGTGTGTTTGGCATGTGCCAATGGCATGTGCGGAATGTTGACCTAGTTGCAAGTCTTGCAAGCCTAGGGCGCTATATTTGGCGTGGGACAAAGGCATAGCGGCTTGGAAATATGGCTTGCGACACGTGTTGGCATGTGCCAATGGCACGTGCGGCCATGTTGACCTAGTTGCAAGTCTTGCAAGCCGAGGGCGCTATATTTGGCGGGGCCAAAGGCATAGCGTCTTGGAAATATGGCTTGCGACACGTGTTGGCATGTGCCAATGGCACGTGCGGCCATGTAGACCTAGTTGCAAGTCTTGCAAGCCTAGGGCGCTATATTTTTATGTGGGCCAAAGGCATAGCGTTTGGAAATATGGTTTGCGACACGTGTTGGCATGTTCCAATGGCACGTGCGGCCATGTTGACCTAGTTGCAAGTCTTGCAAGCCTAGGGCGCTATATTTGGCGTGGGCCAAAGGCATAGCGGCTTGAAATATGGCTTGCGACACGTGTTGGCAGGTGCCAATGGCACGTGCGGCCATGTTGACCTAGTTGCAAGTCTTGCAAGCCTAGGGCGCTATATTTGGCGTGGGCCAAAGGCATATCATTGAAATATGGTTTGCGACACGTGTTGGCATGTGCCAATGGCACGTGCGGCCACTACACCAAAACAGGCATTTTGTGACACAAATATGTGTGACTTTTTATTTATTGTTACACACATAAGTGTAATAAATATGGTGTTTTTCTTTGGTTACACATTAATGGTCACACTAATAAGTGTGACTTTAATTAATTTAAATCACACTAAAAAGTATGTCAAATCTCTTACATATATTAGTGTAACAAATTAGGGAGTAATTAAGAAAAAAAAATTATTTATTTTTATCCCCACCAGGTATTCCACCTCACCACTGTAGAATAAAGATATTCTTAATATTAACATGTACGACAATCCAAATGAACAAGTTTAAAAAACATAGTACTACAGTAAAATTAATTAAAAAAAAAAAGTTTAAACATCAACTTGTATATATCATGAGTACTGGTAAAAACAAAATAATAGAAATAAACTAACAAATAGCCCTAAAATCATCAACTCTTCCCTTGGAATTGATCTTAATAATCAGTGACTACAAAGAAATGGGTTTATTTTACACATTACAACCACTTCTTATTCCATATCACCCAATAATCATCCCTTGAGGAGGGTCCCGCATTGGTGCGAAGCCTATTAGACACGTTCTATGAAAACGTATATCACCCAATAATCATCCCCTTGAGGCGGGTCCCAGTTGCGTAAGAAAACCTTCGCTCATTCTTCGGAGTAAGTCCGTGGTGACATACTTTACCTTGCAAATCGCTCGCAACATATCCAAATACCGCATGTCCCCTTCTTTTTTTCATTCGCATTCCGATTTGTAGATTTCTCACATCCAAAATGGTCGAAAGACTCGTGCATCACCGCAGGATCCACATTCCCCGGTTAAAGTATTCGACTTAAAGTCGGGACTGCAACAACCATTCATTGGACATTTTTGTGCCATGACCCGTAAATGCAGTAAGTACATAATCAATAATAAAGTCATCGTACTTAATGTGTAAATTTGGTCCCAACCTGCTTAACAGCCATTTGTATCTTTAATATGACCACATAAGTCAACCTACTCGTGTACCTAGTTGAAGAACAATATTATGGTGTTCATTTCTAATTTTGAATTAGTAGCGATGGCAAGAAACACCAAGTAATAGTAGCTTTGAGAAATGCATAGGAAGATGGATGTTGTCACAAATTATTATTAATTGTGCTACTATTGCTACCAAAAACAGAGAGGATGGATGTTGTCACAACAATATTAGGCGCACTAAAAAATATAAAATGGCATACCTTGTGCACGAGGAATCCGGCACTCTTACGACCTTAAGAACTTAGTAACTCATACAGGAAGCATCGCCTACGTAAGCGCTAGAAAACAAGCATTAACATAAATTTCAAGAATAGATGCTAGATTGCTCGCAAACTCAGTGGTCATCGTCAATACTTCTTAGTAGAATCCCACATTTTCAAGGAGCACAACACCTCCAACATGAATGGCATTAATCAAATCCTGGACTTTCTCCCGATACAGAACATTTACAAGGTATTTATTTCATTTAACGAGGTTACTTAAGGAGTTAAGGTTAAGGAAAACTCACCTCAAGTCCAAGGAGCTCAGATACAAGAGGCTTCAAGATGTACCTACAACCCCTGGGCTTCCCTGAAAGTCCAACAATTCAAATACAATAAGTTCAACTGAATAGTGAACCACACCAAAATCAATGAGTCTTGGACATTAATTAACCACTAAATCGATAAAAGAGTCCTTTGTTCATACACAACCTAACAAGTAATGGGTGAACTAAGACAAAAAAAACAATTCTTAACAAACATTTCATGGTAAAAAGAGCTGCTTGAGCTGCCACCTGAACTAGTTATACCAATGGGTTCATGGGTTTTTTTAGTTATAGTCTGCCCTGTTAGTGAACACTTTGGTTTGGTACTGTATGTAAGCTAGCTACCAAGATAGAGGAAAGGGTGGCATGTGTAAAAAGGCAAGGAGAAGTGACAATATTTTGTACAAAATCATGTTTAATGCTTCAAACTTTGGATAAATATTGTCCTAATGGTAACATTTATGGATGGCGTGAGCATCATTCAGATATTTTCTTAAGATTTAGTTAGTTGAAATTCATATGTTTAGACCCGTAGAGTAATTCTTTACCATATTATAACCAAGAAAACACAACAACTTCTTTCATGCAATTCATCGAGCAACTTGTGCACAAACTAGTTAAATTAGCTCAGTATCATACGAATCAACACCAAAAAGAGTATGAAACCGATACATGACACCGATACGTATTGCCATCCGAAACTAACCAGATCGATGTGATACCCAAAATCCTTGATGTTGTACCGCATTTCATTAACTCTGCAATAGAAATTAAGGCAATAGTAAAATTACGTAAATTAGGGCATGAATATTAATCCATAGAAATCCTAACAATAATTTTCATCTGCAACTAAACGAAATCCCAATTGTGTTGATAACTTATCTGACAAATTGTGTGTATAAGAGTAGTAAAAAAATCTTATTATTTGAAGAAGAACATAAGAACAATACAAATCTTCCAGAAGAAAATGGTATAAAGCTTAATGAAATCAAAAGAATTTTTTTAAGGAATATGGGAATCTTCACGATTCATCATTAGATTTATAAGAAAAGTCAGAAAGAAGAAAAAGAATTTGAATCTATTGAAGAAAGGCAAACCTCGCTCTGGTTTTTATCGGTGGGGTTTTCTAGGTATAATAACTGCGCGTATAGATACATGGTTACTGGGTCGATCTAAAAAGAGGGAGAAAAATATGCGAGAGAGAGGGAAAATATATTTTACTGTATTTTATTTGGTCCGAGTTTGTTTTTCTAATTCTCTTTATTGAGATGGATAATTAGTCACACTATTTAGTATAACAATATTACTTAAAAATAAAACAAAATTAAATAAAGATTTATTGTTACACTTTTTGATGATGTAACACATATTTGTGTAACAATATTTGTCACATAAATTAGTGTAACAATTCAGTGTTACAAATTCTTCAATTTGGTGTAGTGGGCCATGTTGACCTAGTTGCAAGTCTTGCAAGCCTAGGGCGCTATATTTGGCGTGGGCCAAAGGCATAGCGGCTTGGAAATATGGCTTTCGACACGTGTTGGCATGTGCCAATGGCACGTGCGGCCATGTTGACCTAGTTGCAAGTCTTGCAAGCCTAGGGCGCTATATTTGGCGTGGGCCAAAGGCATAGCGGCTTGGAAATATGGCTTGCGACACGTGTTTGCATGTGCCAATGGCACGTGCGGCCATGTTGACCTAGTTGCAAGTCTTGCAAGCCTAGGGCGCTATATTTGGCGTGGGCCAAAGGCATAGCGGCTTGGAAATATGGCTTGCGACACGTGTTGGCATGTGCCAATGGCACGTGCGGCCATGTTGACCTAGTTGCAAGTCTTGCAAGCCTAGGGCGCTATATTTGGCGTGGGCCAAAGGCATAGCGGCTTGGAAATATGGCTTGCGACACGTGTTGGCATGTGCCAATGGCACGTGCGGCCATGTTGACCTAGTTGCAAGTCTTGCAAGCCTAGGGCGCTATATTTGGCGTGGGCTAAAGGCATAGCGGCTTGGAAATTTGGCATTGTTGCCACGGTACGCAGGGTGCGGCTTGGTTTGGCATTTTTGCCATGGTGCGCAGTATGCGGCTTGGTTTGGCATTGTTGCCATGGTGCGCAGGGTGCGGCTTGGTTTGGCATTGTTGCCATGGTGTGCAGTATGCGTCTTGGTTTGGCATTGTTGCCATGGTGCGCAGTATGCGGCTTGGTTTGGCATTGTAGCCATGGTGCGCAGCAGTGCGGCTTGATTTGGCATTGCCGCCATGGTGCGCAAAGATGCGGCTTGATTTGGAATTAGGGTTCTCGTTTGAAAACCCTAACTGGTATTTTGAAAAAATACCCCTATTAATTATTACACCTGAGTTAAATGCTCTTAGTTAATGTGTTGCGGGTAACACTAGGTCATGGGGTTTTACGATTTTACCCCTTGTTTAAAAACCACCATCAACATTAAGTACCCTGCTTAGCTCGGAACAGGGGCTTTGTTGCGAGGTAAGCATAAGATGGTGACAAACTATTAACAGCAAACCGTAAAGAAAATTGAAGGAGACTTGTCTGACCTTTTATAAATAGGATTTGGAATCCTTGCCTCTGGTAGTTTTGCACAAACCGGGAGGCTGGCACAATTGGTGGGTCCGGTGCAGCTTGGGCGACGTTGGGAAGTTGGCGTGAGTTGGGAAACTGAGTGTGCTAGCTGGTGGGACCGGCGCAAAATGTAGAAGCCGTGCGTGCTTGCAGGTCGGCACAATTGGTGGGGCCGGTGCAGCTTGGGCGACGTTGGGAAGTTGGCGTGAATTGGGAAACTGAGTGTGCTAGCTGGTGGGACCGGCGCAAAGTGTAGAAACCGTGCGTGCTTGCAGGCGTGACTTGGGCGACATTGGGAAGTCGCACCCTTTGTGGGCCCGTTTCTTACACGCGTGATTTTGGTAAAAGGGAAATCCTTCCCTATTCCAAAGTCTTCACGCCTATATATATATATATATATAAAGCCACTTTCTTCCCATCCTGCGCTTTATTCTTTCCTCTTTTCATACTAGCGGCAAAGAGAAACCGGCTTCCAGGTATGTCTTCGAGTACTTTTCTCTCTTTTTTTTTTCTTTTCACGTAGGTGTAAACCTTAATAGTAGGCGCTTCCATAATCCTTGCATATGATTTCTTGGCGTGCCTCTTGTAAAAATTATTGTATGTATGCAACCAAGGGAAATACTGCATATATTGTTTGAACCCGTAGGAAATATGAATTTTCGGTCCTGGAAGAAATATTTGAACCCTGAAGAAAATACTGCGTGTGTATTTTGAACCCGTAGAGGATGCTCCTTATATAATCCTGAACCCGAAGAATGATACTGCGGCGTATTTGAGCCCGTACGAAACACTGCATGTGTATTTCGAACCCGTAGAGAACACTGTATGAATCCCGAAGAAGAATACTGTGTATACGCTTCATATGACTTCGAACCCGCAGGAAATATTGTATATATGATTTTTGCTTCTTGAAAGAAGTACCACGCGCGCAGTTTTTGAACCAATAGAAAATGCTCCATATATATTTTTGAACCCGAAGAAGGATACTGTAGACACACTTATACCCGTATAGAATGCCGCGTATATAGTCTCGAACCCGAAGAAAATACACGTATATAGTCTTGAACTCGAATAAAAATACGTCCTCCTTCCCCTTTTTTTTTTTTTTTTTGTTGGGTACGATTATGTGTCGTGAGATAACTCCGCCTTTCTCCGTTTGTTTTGTGCAAATATCTTATTACCAAATTGTTATGAAGGAATTCGATAAGATGTTACCCGAACCAAATTTCACTTCGTCGAAGGATGCTCATAATTCCAAGCCGAACATAGATGATGAATTCTTCACTAGAGCCCTCGCCCTGCTCGGAAGAATCACCCGTGTTTCGTGCCAATTTTGCTAACCGGTGGTGAGGATGACAAGAAGACACGTTCGGTTCGCCCAGAGAGCACCATTCGGTTTTGTCTTCATAAAGGGGTATATTCCTCTTCCAACATTGACTTCAGGATGTGTCAAAGTCCATCGCGTTATTTTGACAGATGGGTTGAGTTCATGGTGAGCAAGGAGCGTATAAATACCAACTTGACTCGAGCGCAGGTCATTGATGTCAGTCAAGACTTCAGAAATCTCTAGATTAGGAAGGACATCCCAGGCTTGGTTGCTTTCATCTCCGTATAGTGTTCGGACACCCATACAATCATATGTAGATGGGGTGAGATAACTTTCTCCTTGGAGAGTGTGGCTCTCTTGCCGAATCTTCCCAGAATCGGGAATCTTAGAATCCAATTATCCGAAAGTGAGGTGAAGATGCGGGATGACCCGGCCGCTAAGTTGGGGATTTTGCTCGGAAAGACTCCATTGCGAAGTCGAAGGATTCTGCCCGGAAGAGGATGAAAGGTGCCCCTACGGTTGGTGGATATCTCAATGGTTTCCTGACGAGTTGGAGCCCGAACAAAAGCAAGATCTTCATGTCGCAAAGATTTTTGGCTCTCTCGGTTGTCCGTGATACATTTTTGATGACGGTTCTGCAAGAAAGGAATAAGACCTGAGCTGTTAGAGATTGTCAGAAGTTGGCAAAGGGTGAAGTTCTTCCCATTGGCAAGTTGTTCCTGGTTCCCCGTATGTGCATCCGGATCACCTAGTTGCGAACATGCAAGTTTCGAATGGTTTCATGAAAGTGGATTCATATGTGCACGTTGCTTTTCCGCAAGTCCGGCTATGGGAGCACTTCGAGAAGTATGCTCCGAAACCGCCGCCTTCGCTTCCCGTGAGTTGGGGGCTCGAATTCTTCGATGGGTGAACAAAGGCCAAAGAGTTGGCGTGAGCTTGGTTAGTTTTCTTGATAAGTTGCATGAAATCAATTTTCGTCCATGGGGGCCGGTTCATAAGTCAGTGACTCAAATTGACACCTTTGCTTCTGCCCCGCTCACGTCTTTGTCTTCTGATGACGATTTGAGTGTTGGTGAAAACCTGTTCATTCAGAGCTGCTCGCCCGGTTATATACCGTCTTTCTTCGTGGGGTCTTTCCATATAGCTGCTTATAATATTGACCGTGCCGCTCGTCACATGGGTTTCGATCAAGGGGTGCCTCTTGTTTACCGGCCAGTGATCCCTAAGGATTCATTGCGTGTCTCCCTTAATTCCAGTGCCCTTGAGCCGGGTATCCGTCTTCCCTTCTTTCAAATGGGAAGAGTAACTTCGACGACCTTCGGCTATAATGAGTTTTGGTGCGACGAGTTTATTATGATCCGAGATTTTGTGAATAACGCGGTGGAAAATGTTCGTTGCAAACCTTCCCCAGCAGTTTTGAAGAAGTATCCAATGTTGAGGGATCCCAAGCGAAAGTTGCCTAGCAATTCGGAAAGTCCCCGTGCCAAAGAACGGAGAACGAAGAATCGTGGCTTGGCGGGTTCCGGACGGTTTCACAAGATCCTCCCACGGCTCTTGTGTCTTTCGCTTCTTCCAATAACTGGTATGTGTCGCCTCTTCATTGGCTTGTCTCAAAACACGTGAATTTCGGCGAGAACATGTGTCTTGTTTCCTTCGTGGCTTCTAGAGTGTTAATGCTTTCGCTGCCCTCGCACGTTGCCGGGAGACGGCAGTTTCTTCAAGGAATTCCGGCGACTACTCATAGCAAAGTGATGAGTCGAGAAAGAAGAAAGTTCAACAAGTGAGAGTGATTCCTCCGCAAGACTGGTTCTTCTTCGAAGTGGTTCGGTGAGTTTCGCGCTTCTTTCTTTCTTCTTCTTCCTCGTTTCTTCTTTTTTGAAAAAAAATGTCTAACTCAAGTTTGCAGGAGGAATCCGGTTCTGAGGACGATTCTGGGGTGGAGTCACACGAAAACTTGCATTTGGTGACCACCGTCGCGACTTGGAGATGGGAGTCGGCCAATTGCCGGCACATGACGTGGTTCAAACGGTAGATGATTCTCTCGATGGTTGTTGCCGTAGACATGGAAGAAGACCCTTTATGAGTCGTGAGGCCACTTGCAAAGCGCCATTTTTGATCCCCCGTACTTGGTTCCTTATCCAGGTCATGTGTCGGGTTGGCGGCTTTAGCGTGCGGCTAAGCATGAGGCGTTGTACACCGTAACCGGGAGAAGCACGGACATATGGCTACAACCAAGAAAGTCACTAGTCGATTTGCGCTGGTTAAGCGTGTGGAAGAGGCTTTATCTTCCATCGAGGATATGCGTGAGGTGACCGGTCACACCGTTTCGAAGACATTATTGCCGACTGGGAGCACCATCGCGACATGTGCGTAGAAAAGGAGTTCAACACTTCGTGGTTTGTCGAAGGCCTTACTGAGATCCAAAAGTTGAAAGATGCAGCAACCAAAAGCCTTTCCGCCTAGGGGATTTCCCGACAGGAGATGGAACTCGAAAAGCTTTCCAAGATGTTGACTATGAAGAGAGCGGCTCTTGAAGACGCAAAGTTGACTTTCTCCAAGAAGAGCAGACTTCTTTGGACGATTTTCCTTGAACGTTTCTCTCACAAACTTTCATTTAGGTTCTTTTTTTTTTTTTTTTTTTTTTTTTTTTTTTTTCGAAAGACATATTGGATGTCCGGGTTCAAAACTTGACCTTTGATAGACAAATGGGTAGCTTTTTAGAGTATTGATTATTTCGGGATGAATGGTTTTGATAATATGACTCGATTATGTTTTGGGAAAAGAATATTGCTTTTATGAAAGTGTGTGCTAGCAATAGGCACAAGACTCGTAGATGACGGTTTTACTAAGAACCTAAAAATAGATTGTATATCCCGCCTGACAATTTACTCACTTCATAAGTTTTGTGAACACACCCCTCTCCATATAAAAGGCGGGTTTGATGGCGGTTTTGCTGGTAGCATCGCCAGCAAGTCCCCAATCGCTGGTAGCATCTTCGGCGATTGAGTAATATCATCTTTCAAAGAAGTCCCCGCTTTTCTTGTGTAGTTTTCACAATTAGTAACCGGTCGTCTGGTAGTTGAGTCGGATTGAGTCGCCTTCCCTACCATCTTGACATCTGGGTCGAAGAACGAGATCGACATTCCGATATTGTAGCCGATAGATCAATCCTCCCGCCGTGGTCGCCAATTGTTTATGGGTAAAAATCGTTTCGCTGATTTCGGTAATTCCGTAGGTGAGTGAGAAACTGGTTCAAACCCTAAACAAATATGCCGCACGTGAGCACTTTATAGATTCGAGAGATCAATCTATACAAGTCCTACCTAAAACCAAGAAATGGCCGTTCCGGACTTGCTTCGGTCACAAAGTGGAGGAGAAGGGTTGATTTGGGGAGGGAAGCAAAGAAAGGTGTTGAGGAGAGTAGTATCTCGACTTGTATCGTAAAGTGAAAGCTTAGAAGCTTGCAAGAGATGAAAGCTTTTGGGAGAGCTTGCAAAGTTGCCTTTCTGAGAGTGTAGTATTTTTCTCCGACCGAGACTTGTTGTCCGGGTGGAAATAGGTAAGACCTATTTATACAAATCGAGATTGAAACGTACCCTTGCCTCATGAAGGAAGAGAGTAAAGGGTTAAATAATGGGAGGAGGTGGTAACCACATGGTTTAATGGGTGAAAAGGTTTTTCACCATTATTTCCTCTTTTATTTGACCGCTTTATTCTTTTTCACGCTTTCTTAATGTGAGCGTAGTGTACGCATGTCTTTCAGGACCGCCAAACCAAAACCCTAAAGAAGCATCCCCGCCTTTGTGTTGATGTCTCGAGTGTTGGTTGCATCTTGAGTGCAAGTGGCGCTGCTAGTGGCGCGTGTGGCATGTGCCAATGGCATGTGCGGAATGCCTTGGTGGTAGGTTGCACGGTTTGCAAGTTAGGCTACCAGCGTGTGTGTTTGGCATGTGCCAATGGCATGTGAGGAATGCCTTGGTGGTAGGTTGCACGGTTTGCAACTTAGGCTACCAGCGTGTGTGTTTGGCATGTGCCAATGGCATGTGCGGAATGTCTTGGTGGTAGGTCGCACGGTTTGCAAGTTAGGCTACCAAAAGTGTGTTTGGCATGTGCCAATGGCATGTGCGAATGCCTTGGTGGTAGGTTGCACGGTTTCCAAGTTAGGTCACCCGGTGTGTGTGTGCCAATGGCGTGTGCGAATGCCTTGGTGGTAGGTCGCACGGTTTTTGCAAGTTAGGCTACCAGCGTGTGTGTTTGGCATGTGCCAATGGCATGTGCGGAATGTTGACCTAGTTGCAAGTCTTGCAAGCCTAGGGCGCTATATTTGGCGTGGGCCAAAGGCATAGCGGCTTGGAAATATGGCTTGCGACACGTGTTGGCATGTGCCAATGGCACGTGCGGCCATGTTGACCTAGTTGCAAGTCTTGCAAGCCTAGGGCGCTATATTTGGAGTGGGCCAAAGGCATACGCTTGGAAATATGGCTTGCGACACGTTTTGGCATGTGCCAATGGCACGTGCGGCCATGTTGACCTAGTTGCAAGTCTTGCAAGCCTAGGGCGCTATATTTGGCGTGGGCCAAAGGCATAGCGGCTTGGAAATATGGCTTGCGACACGTGTTGGCATGTGCCAATGGCATGTGCGGCCATGTTGACCTAGTTGCAAGTCTTGCAAGCCTAGGGCGCTATATTTGGCGTGGGCCAAAGGCATAGCGGCTTGGAAATATGGCTTGCGACACGTGTTGGCATGTGCCAATGGCACGTGCGGCCATGTTGACCTAGTTGCAAGTCTTGCAAGCCTAGGGCGCTATATTTGGCGTGGGCCAAAGGCATAGCGGCTTGGAAATATGACTTGCGACACGTGTTGGCATGTGCCAATGGCACGTGCGGCCATGTTGACCTAGTTGCAAGTCTTGCAAGCCTAGGGCGCTATATTTGGCGTGGGCCAAAGGCATAGCGGCTTGGAAATATGGCATGCGACACGTGTTGGCATGTGCCAATGGCACGTGCGGCCATGTTGACCGAGTTGCAAGTCTTGCAAAGCCTAGGGCGCTATATTTGGCGTGGGCCAACGGCATAGCGGCTTGGAAATATGTCTTGCGACACGTGTTGGCATGTGCCAATGGCACGTGCGGCCATGTTGACCTAGTTGCAAGTCTTGCAAGCCTAGGGCGCTATATTTGGCGTGGGCCAAAGGCATAGCGGCTTGGAAATATGGCTTGCGACACGTGTTGGCATGTGCCAATGGCACGTGCGGCCATGTTGACCTAGTTTCAAGTCTTGCAAGCCTAGGGCGCTATATTTGGCGTAGGCCAAAGGCATAGCGGCTTGGAAATTTGGCATTGTTGCCATGGTGCGCGAGGGTGCGGCTTGGTTTGGCATTGTTGCCATGGTGCGCGAGGGTGCGGCTTGGTTTGGCATTGTTGCCATGGTGCGCGTGGTGCGGCTTGGTTTGGCATTGTTGCCATGGTGCGCAGATATCTTGGCTTGGTTTGGCATTGTTGCCATGGTGCGCAGGTGCGGCTTGGTTTGGCATTGTTGCCATTGTGCGCAATATGCGGCTTGGTTTGGCATTGTTGCCATGGTGCGTATGGCATTGTTGTTGCCATGGTGCGCGGTGTGCGGCTTGATTTGGCATTGTTTGCCATGGTGCGCAGATGCGGCTTGATTTGGAATTTGGGTTACGTGTTGAAAACCCTAATGCAGTATTTTGAAAAAATACCCCTATTAATTATTTACACTGAAAGTTAAATGCTCTTAGTTAATGTGTTGCGGGTAACACTAGGTCATGGGGTTTTACGATTTTACCCCTTGTTTAAAAACCACCATCAACACCTACGTCCACGGGTGAATCCCCTTGGGGAGAAATGTTTTATTGACTTTTGTATTACAAAGTATGTTTTACTCTCCTCTTGCCCTCCCTTCGATTTCGTCCTCTCCTATTTATACGGTTCCACATCTAAATACAAACATAAATTACATTAATCAAGCTCATTCATGTCTCCATCATCAATTGAATGAAATAGCTGGAGTTAATTCCCGCATGTATGAAACTTCGCAATTAGTACCGCATGGCTGAAACTACCGCATTTAGCCTTTCGCATGGCCGAAACTAGCGAAATGAATATTGCATGGTGAAATCGCTGGACTTCAATTAGCATGGCCGAAATCGCGGACTTCAATTCGCATGGTTGAAACTCGCCGGAATTCACCTCGCATGAAACCGCACATTTATGCTTCCATGATAAATTCCGATAAATGATGGCCGGCGATATTGGTGGACATTTGCCGCGGAACAAACACTTGCATGGGTAGGGACCGGGTTGATGGTTGATGTGCATGATGGCCGGCAAAGTGGATGGAGGCTAGGCCGCGGCATGGTTGGAGACTCGGTTGGGAATTGGTTCTGGCCTTTTCAGGCTACAAGACCGAAAATTGGCTAGGTGCGACTGACTTCGATAGTTGACCGACGGTTGACCTTGACTGTTGACCGACCGTTGACCATGACCTTGACCAGGAAGTTGACTTTGATAGTTGATCGACTTTGACCATCGACCTTGACCTAAGTTGACTTTGATAGTTGACCGACTTTTGACCATTGACCAGTCCATGCACCGGTGGGTCGCCTTGGTTGATCGGGTTAGTGGGCTTGGATGAGGACCAAAACATGATTCAAGTATCAATTTGGCCCATTAAGTGGTATTTTTACTTATGGTACAAACAATACCGTTGATCCGTTCAAATACTTGTGCAATCCAAAAAAAAAAAAAAAAAAATCTTGCTGGGGAAGAGCTCGTGCGAAATAATTTTCGTAATACCCGAAGTTTAGGGATACCGTTGATCCGTTCAAATACCGTCGATCCCTGCAGCAAGATTTTAATTTTTTTTTGGATTGCACAAGTATTTGAACGAATCAACGGTATCCCTAAACTTCTATTTCTTTTCATTTTTTTTATTGATTCTGACACGATTTGATGAATGAGAAGTTGTTTGCTGCCATGGTTTTGTACCCTTTGTGTATTGTTGTGGTTATCACATGATTTTATTCTATTTTTTATTCTTCTTTTCTTTTCTCACAAATCGGTGTTGTTTGTATAGTGAATGAATCTGATTGATTGCATAATTTTATTTATTTTCATTTTTAGTCAAAATGATTCCAAGTAGGGTATACTAACTCTGACAGTTGTCCTGATTGATTAAGTTTTTTTTTTAAATGCAATCTGATTATGACATATCACATGTGCTTGTCTGTGTATGAAACTATGACCACGATTCTTCTTGATGATTGATGATTATTATTTATATATATGAGGGATCTGTTCTGTTCTTGATGTCCTTGTTTCGTCTTAATATGGATTATTATTATTATAATATATATCTAATACTCCATCCGTTCCGATTTACTTGACGTTGTAGAGTTTTTCACGGAGATTAAGAAATATCAGAGAGAGTAAAATCTTTCGAATAATACCCATATTAATTCCTACTTAAAGAGTTAAATAGCCTAGTTTTGCGTTTCTAGATTCTAGGAAAGTTATCAATCCCGTAACAATTTACTTGGGATGTAATACCAAATATTCCAAGATTGAGTATATATCCTCCATGGGGTATATTTAAAAATTAAAGTAATTTTTTGTGTTGATTACGATGATTATTAATTCTATGATGTGATTTCAAAGTAGGGGTAAATTAGTGAGAATTAGGGAAAAATACTAAAACTATCATCTAATTTGGAACACAAATATTTTTTTCATTTTTGTTTTATTAGCAGATCTATGATATCTTTTGTCCTATGTCCTATGTTATATACTCTTATGCTTTGAATTGACTGATATTACTCACATGTTTAGGGCTATTTACTTTTTTTGTCTAGACAAGATTGATTTTTTTTCTTTATATTATATTTTCAGTGTATGATTGACTTTGTATGCTCATCTCGATTGTCTTGTATGTATATATTATTATTTAATTTTAATTTGTATTATTAATCTTGCCTGGACTTTGTGTATGATTATATTACTATGTACCAGATTGTGTGCTAGTGCTTTAATCCATGACATCTTCTGTTTTGATTTAGAGATAAAATATATATATTAAAAAAAAATGTCTGATTTGATTATGATTGAAGATGCTTTATCGTTTTTTGTGGCATGATTGATTGTGACGTGATTGCCTTGCATGTTGCTAACTTGTGTAACGCATGTCTTTGTGTAGTTTTTTTAATTTCCGTTTTCTTTTCTTTGCATTAAATGTCTTGATTGATTTTCAAAATAAATAACAAAATAACTGATTTTTATTTAACATTCTCTTTAATGCTATGTGTAACGTATGCATGCGTATTTATTTGTACCACTTGTAATCAATAATAATAAGGAAACAAAAGAATATTAATACTAAAATAATAAATTTGTCTTTAATGTTATGTGTAACGTATGCATGTATATTAATTTGTATCATTATTTAATTTGTCTTTATTAATCATGATTAGACTTTGGTGTATGCATATAATACTATCTTTTATTTTTATTTATTTTTTATTTTTTTGTTTTGTTTTTGTGCATGTGATTGTGTCATTTTTTTTTATTATAATATGACCTAATTTTTTTATCCTTAAAAATTGCCTTTATCTAAACCGTTAATGGGGTACTGTCATCTGTTAGTTTTGACTCAACCGGGATACTTTAAGAACCAAAAAGAAATCTGGTTCTCACTCCATTGGCCATTAAGAAACTTGGTCTTTAGGAATAAAGTACCGGAATCAGTCATACTAATGTCCTTTAACCTTGCCTTATGTAGATTAGCAAGACGTAATATCTCCGAGAAGAATTCGGACAGTTGGACATAGATGGACTTGAGTATCACCGTTGGATGGCTGATGTGAAGATCGCTTTTGTGGCAAGAGATTGCACCCACACCATCAAACCCTCTACTGACAAAGATGCTACCCCAGCAACTGAAAAAGAAAAGGCTCAAGCCCTCCAATATTTGAAAGCACATATTGACCCTAATCTCCTTTGGGGGATACCAACACATGATGTATCCTAAAGAACTGTGGGATGCACTAGCAATCCGTTTTGGGAGCATTGAGGATTGCCTTCTCCCACAGTTGAATGAACAGTGGAATGACATCCGGTTTCTTGATTATGTGAAGGTAGGTGATTTCCAAAGAGATATGCTTAAGCTACAAGCACACCTCAATTTATGTGGGATAAAACTCATAGATAAAGATTTGATTCAAAAGACATTGTCTACTTTCCATTTGTTATCTGTTATTCTATCCAACCAATACCGCATAGAGGTTGATAATAAAAGAATAACAACTTTCAGCAAGTTGATCAACTTATTGCGGGTGGCCGAAAGGCACAATGAAGTTCTAGCAAACAAAAATGCTAGAGCCCCCGGGAAGAAGAAAATTCCCGAGGCTAACTATGGCAAGGATAACAAAGGAAAAAACCCCAAAGAAAATAGGGTTAAAAATGATGATTCATATTCTCATGCTCCATAATCATGTGGGGATAATAACCCACGTGAAAGAGGACAAAGGGGTCATCGTGGAAAGGGCCATGGGCGTGGAGGCTATTCAAATACCTGGTCTAGAGATGTTACTTTTGTACCTAGTGTTAGGGGAAACATTGTTGAAAAAGCACATAAGAACTCCATGTCTAAGAAGGTCGAGAATGACAATGCACATTGTTAAAGGTGTAGAATCTCCGGACATTGGTACCACCAATGCAAAGCTAGTGCCAAATTATCAGCCAGCTACAAAAAGTACCAGGAATCTATAGATCAAGAAGCTCACAATGTGGAAGAACATGATCATGCCCTAGATGTCAACTTGACCATTTCAGACTTCCAGGGGAAAAAGAACCATGCCCTTATGGAAACACCTAACTTTGATTGATTGTTATTTTTTTAGTTATCCTTTGATCCTAAAAACTTGTTTATTTTCTTGCTTTGTGGTTTAGAAGACTTTGGTTTAATTATTTCTTTTGATGACTTAAACTTTGTTAGGTAGTCTTTAATTATTTTTTTTTTTGGTTGATGGATCAATGGTTTTTAATTTTTATTGGTACTTATTATGCTTTGGATTTAATTTTTACTATGATAATCTATTGCATGATTGAATTATGTGACTGAATTCTCTGAAGTACCATTTACTTGTAGAAATGTCATCCTCAGAAGAGAGTGAGTGCGTAGCTGATAGTGGCACCACACACAATATTTTAAGAAATATGCAATTATTTGTTGACTTAATTCCTTATAAATCCTCTGTGACTACGATGATTGGATCATCACAAGTGATCATTGGGTGAGGTAATGCTCAATTTTTGTCGCCAAATGGCACAATGATTAAAGTCACAGAAGCTCTATATGCACCAAGATCTAACCATACCTTGTTGAGATTCAAAGATATCCGTGCAAATGGTTATCATTTGGAAACACACTGTGAAAATGGAATTGAATATATAAATATTATCTCTAATACATGTGTAAGAAAACGCATTTTAGAGAAATTAATGAGTCACTCTAGTGGTTTGTACACTACTACTATTCGGATTATCGAATCACATGTTGTTACCAACGACGAACTGTTGAACAAAGGACTTATACAAGCTTTGGCACGACCGCTTGGGGCACCCAGGTCGTGATATGATGATCCATGTTTTAAAGAACTCACACGGACATCATTTCGTTCGAGTGAAAAGTAAAATGAGACAACAGACAGTTACAATGCAAAGTAACAACGTCCGCCAGCCACTGCCATCTAAAGCGACTGATGTTCAACCGCTCTCTCATTCTACTTCATGGACTTTATCAAAAGCACACCACTCATTTTGCAAAGCTTGTTCTTTAGCAAAGATAGGAACAAGACCATCCTATGCTAAAGATACAAAACAAAACATTCCATTTTTACAAAGAATACAAGGTGATATTTGTGGACCTATACATCCAGAGTGCGTACCATTCAGGTATTTTATGGTTCTGGTAGATGCTTAGACCCGCTGGTCACACGTTGCATTATTTTACACAAGAAATGCTGCCTTTGCAAAGCTCCTAGCACAAATTATACGTTTGAGGGCTCACCATTCCGATTATCCAATCAAGTCTATCAGACTTGATAATGCTGGAGAATTTACATCTAAAGGATTTGATGATTTCTGTATGTATATTAGAATTGACGTAGAGCACCTTGTACCCCACGTACACACTCAAAATGGTCTTGCATAAGCTACCATCAAAAGGTTATAGATGATAGCTAGGGCATTGGTTATGCGTTCAAACCTGCCTATTACTGCCTGGGGGTACTCCATATTGCATGCAGCATTACTTATTCGCTTTAGACCCACTATTAGCCAACCATTTTATGCGTACCAGTTGGTAACTGGATATGAGCCTCATATTTCACATTTACGCATTTTTGGTTATGTTGTATACGTGCCTATTACGCCCCCACAATGCACTAAGATGGGTCCCCAAAGACGATTAAGTATTTATGTTGGATATGAATCCTAAACAATTATCCGCTATTTGGAACCTTTGACAGGCGATCTCTTTACCGCTAGATTTGCGGACTGTCACTTTTATGAGACAACCTTCCCGTCGTTAGGGGGAGGTATGAAAAAGCATTTTGCAGACATCGGACTCAACTTATACGAATTGTGC
>JAJJWW010017907.1:0-25396 GCA_023531295.1 Papaver armeniacum | reverse complement strand
GGGATTTTCCAAGATTCCATTATTACTTTCTTATGTGGTCTTATTTTTCCTTCCTAATTAAAGGTCTTATTTCTCCACCCCTTGTCATTGCGACAAAATCGAAGGTCGTCTTTACACTTTCATGTAATGACCCCTTGATCTGGTCTTATCATTTTCTTGTATTATTGCCTCAGTAGGATATTTTTCATGCGACAATATGACAGGCCTAAATATACTTATGAATACAAATCCCCATGACATTGCCGTCTTGCGACGAAATCGCAGGATGTCTTTACACTTTCGTGCACCGACCCATTGACTTCGGCTTATCTTTTTCTAGTATTATTTCCTATGCGGGATCATTACACAAATATGACAAGCCTTAATACTCCCGTGAGTAAAAAGCCTTATGACATTTGCGTCTTTGACACTTATCAGCTCCCTAACGGAGTGTGCCATCCTTATCATCCCATTGCTTGCCCCTTCAAGGAGGCGTACCTCTACCATACAAGGTTGGCTCCTCCCATCCGGTCTTAACAACAACCAGTTGTTTTCGCGGCCTCTAATCCCTTTGCCGATATGGCTCATGGTTATAAGACCGCACCCTAAGTGGGGTTTTCTTCGGACCGAGTGCATCATAGTCAAGACTTGCCAAGAATGTCTAGGTATGCTCCAGATGCTCCAGGCACTCTTGGCTCAACCGTGTACCTCAGCTCCTTGATCAAATTCTGCACTCCTTAGAAGAGACCTTAGTCGTCCAACCTAAGTCATGAGCTTAGGCTGAAAATCCAAGGCGGTTCTCCTGGATGGGATTTATTGACCCCAAATCTCCATGACCCAGGTTCCGATGGCGGTGTAGCCTTTCCCTGAGTCATGCAATAGGTTATCCCCTTCTATGACGCACTTTAGGTCTTACATTTTCCTCTTGCGATTTATTTTTTTCGCGAACTAAGGTGTACGCCATAGTTGGGTGCCTCTTTCTGTTGATTCTATTGCCTTTTGTAAGGCTCTGTTGTAATTTCTCGTTTTTGTTCTCTTCATTCAATAAAAATACTCCCTCCGTCCCACCATTAGATGACCTACTTGGTCTAAGATCTTGTCCCATCATTAGTTGACATATTTCACTAATCAAGGGGATATCTCTAAAACTACCCTTTTGATTGATTATCGGTATCATAAGAAATATGTATAATTTGATATTCATGTTTATACTCGTTACGTAGGTGTTTTAAAATGATTTTCAACGGGGCAAAATTTACGAAAATCTATGGTATAGTTTGTGAGATAAATGATTTCTAAATTTTAAAAATTATTATCCATAAGGGTATAATTGTAAAAAATACTTAAAAACACTCATTTCATTCACTGCCTTAAGAATTGTGCAAACTTAACCTAGGTCATCTAATAGTGGGACAGAGGGAGTACTTTTCAAACTTATTCTTACAAATTTTCTTTCTTTCTTTCTCTTCTCAATTTCGCCAATTTCATTCTCATTTCACATTTTAAGTTTCTTACCTTTGCTACCTTGTTCTTGTGCTTCTTTGAGTTCTCGTATACTATTGATCATCTTGTTTTGCATAGTACTCTTTTCTTGTTCTGTACTATCATTACCACTTGCACCATATTTTTCCAGATATTTCTCATTATACACTGCAGTTTTCACATCTTCTAGCTCATATTTTCCATTCCCTAGCACATTTGTTACCGTGTAAGGGCCTTCCCATCTGTTCGCTGAATCACCTTCGTCATTTCTATGATAAGTTGGTTGTAGATGTAATACCAGATCCCCTTTGAGAAATATTCGTTGATTTTCAGCTGACAAATTTTTCGCAACATTCCCTTTTCCTCCATGTTCTACTGCATCTACCATCAGTATTTCACCCCTTTTTTTTTCTTTAATATTATGCTTCCAATTTTTCTTCTTAATTGCTCTTTCTTCATATTTTTCTACATCAATTTCATGACATTTTCGTCCCTCAACCCAATCTCATCTTATGATTCCAACGCCACTAGGATGAGGAAATTTTATGCATTGATAGAAGGTTGAAGCTACTCCAAGAATTCCATGCAACCAGGGTCGCCCAATTAGTGCATTATACGGTGACTCTACGTCAACAACACAAAACAGAATTTCGGAAGATAATCCTTTCAAAGGAATTCACATAGCAATTTCTCCCTTAGGTTTGTTCGCAGTACCTTTAAAGCCGTAGATCTTGTAAGTCGAAGGTATCAAGTCCTCATCCTTTCCTCCCATAGTTTTATAAGTATGATAAAATATAATGTCTACAGAATTTCCAGTGTCAATCAATATTCTGTTAATCGCCCATGAGTTCTTAGCTTCATAATCTTCATCATCACTAGGTTGCGGGTTGATCTCTAACTTTACCACCAAGGGATTATCATGAATTTCTCCACCTTTAGGTATTTCTTTTGTTGTAAAGGAAATAGGTTGTTTCTGCCATTCTTTTAGTGGCAAGACCTTCGCAATATTCATAATTTCTCTATCATCAACATCCCTTGCAAATACTCTGCTAAGAACGTTATCACGAAAATCTTCAATTGTTTAGTACGAATGTACAATAGAATGACAAAATAGGTTCTTTGCTTTCCCTCCAACTTCAATTAGAAACGTTTTTCCTCCCTTTCATGCATTTGCTCCGCGATCTTCTGGTGGTGGTGGTAGTGGCAAAGGTTGTGGTTGTCTTATCAAAAAATGGTTCAGCTTACCTTGGTCTATCATTCTAAGGATAATTCTCTTTACATTCCTACAATCATTTGTCATGTGTCCATGAAAGTGGTGATATGAGAAGAATTCATGACTTTTGTGGCCTGGGGTGGCTCAGTTACCATGTTCCAAGGTGCTGGGATGTTTTCCATCAAGATTATGGCTTCCCATATCTTATACACACTAGCATTTAGAGGAGGCATCTTTATTTCTTCCCATACTACTTTCTTAGTTCCCTATCCCCTATGATAATTGTGGTTCTGACCTCCATAAGTTTCTTGTGGATGGTCCAATCTTTGAATCTTGTTATTTCCACCACGGCTAAAGAATCTTCTTTCTCTCTCAAGCTCTTCTTGATCATGACTTCCCATTGCTACCAGCTTCTGTTGACTTTCGACCATCATCTTTCCCTGTTGTTCCTGCGAAATGTTCGCCACTGCATTTGTTAACTTGCGTAGTAAGCTTGCATTCGCTACCTTTGAACTTGTGTTTGCGACTGGGTATGACTCCATTTCATTCTGTTTTTCCTCAAGAGTAATATATTCTTCTTGATATTCTCGCAACTCAGTCATTGTGATAGTATTATTGACTCTAAAGATTTGAATATACAACAAATTTGTTGCGAACATTGCATTAATAAATGATAAAATAAGATATCTTTCATCCACACGACCAGCCATATTTCTACACAATTTTTCCACCTCATAGTTAAGTGCTTCAAACTTTCGCTAACTCCTTGTTTCAATCCAAATACATCTTCAATGCCTGGACGTCATGATTTGTTACTTATGTAAGCTCCTAAGGACACCGTTTATAATTGATTGAAATATGCAATGGTATCCTTTGGCAGACCTTCAAACCATTTTAACGGTTCTCCTGTCAAACTCGATGCAAAGTATTTGCACAACACAGCATCATGGCTTTCCCATTGTAACATGCATCTCACGTAAGCTTTGATATGTTGAACTGCACAAGTTGTTCCATCGAAAATGCTAGTTAATGCAGGCAAATTACATTTTGGGGGTATTCCCCTCAGTTGTACTTCCTGTGTAAATGGCGTTTTCGCATCTTCCTCTATTGCTTTATCCAACTGTCTCCTGCCTCCTTCTCTTCTGTTATTGAGCATCCCTCTCATTTCTGCAAATTCTCGTAAAATTTGTTCACTCATGCCTGACTCTTGATCCATTGGTCTCTTTAACCTTACTTCTCTTCTCCTTCGCTCATGCCTGTTTTTCCTTGCGAGATCTTGTGTTTCCCCTTCATCATCCTCTTCTCCTCTTCCCCTGCGATTTTCTCTTTCATCCCTTACATTTGTTCGCACATGATTTCGCCTCTCATTTTCTCCTCTACGACCTTGCTCATTCCTGATCATTTCTCTTTCCCGCCTTTCAATTCTTCCTTGCATTCTATCAAATTCTTCATTAATATAATCATTGTTCCGATATCGTTCGCGCCTTCTCTCTCGGTTATCGTGATTGTTCTGGCGTATAGCCTCCTGAAGATTTTGTTCTTCAATTTCCGCCCTCATCCTTTCTCTTTCGCCAGCTATATGTGTTTGTGCGGCATTATGTATCTGAATCTCATCATCAATGGTTTGTTGATTCCGTTGCACTTCTCTCCCATGTAATATCCTCCTTCCTTCCTCCCGGTTCTCTTCGCCACCTTGATTATCTCGTACGCAATGTTGTTCATTCCCCCGATCCCTATTGTTTTGCTCATTATGATAATTGTCGCCACGTTGAACGTAAAGATCTTCCACTATTTCTCTTTCTTCACGATATCGTTCACTAGGATTCTGTATATCTTCTTGAATATCCTCTGCAACGTCTCTCATAGGTGAATCTCGTCTCGCTTCTCCTCTAACTGATCTTGAATTTCATCTTGTAGTGCTTCTCGACCTGATATTTTGTAATCTTATATTTGCCATCCTTAATTCATGATTTTGTCGTGTTAAATTTGCACGTTCTTCTTTTTCTAATCTCCTTTCTTCGAACAACCTTTGTCTTAATGCCTCTAGTGTTTCATTCTCTTGTTCTCCATGAATTGTTCCTTCTTCTACTTCTCCGTCCCTCTCTATTCGTCTCAATTGTTGTGTTTCTTCTACTCCCTCTGTTGAGTCCGTCTGCCAAGTGTGAACACTGACTCTATCATAATCAATGATTCCGTCTTGTACCGGTGCACGCTGAATTGGTGGTTGAACTCGTTCTCCTCCATTGTTTCTTGATCCAATTTCACCTCTCCTTCTTCTAGCGATTCTTCTACTCCTCCTAATTGTTGCTGGTTGTTCCAAAACATTTCTTTGTCTTATAATCTTTTCAATTTTAATAATCTGTTAGAAATCACAAACTCTTCACTATTTATTCCAAACTTTTTCAAATCTCAATAACAATTCATCCCTATTTCTAGCGCCAATAATGTGATTGCAGGGTTCCCTACAATCACACCCCAAAGAGTTTACACAATTATTTACTCAAATTCAAGAACAACCAACAAATCTTTATTAATTTCTTTTATGAATCTTACAAGAATGATGAGAATACAAGGAAATAAGAATTATTCTGAACTTTCTCTCTCCCATTTGTTTTCTCCTCTCTTCCCAAAGATCCCCCCTCTCAAGTCTACTTGGTCCTTTATATAGGATATTACATAATGGATGACAGCTAAGCCAACCTTTATTTTCAGATCTGGCTTGCGTCATTCTCGCAAGCTTACAAAGGGTTTCTTCGCATATATTCTTAAATCTCACAAAGTCTTCACACTTTCCTCGTGATTAGGCTGATGTCATCTACTACGTCATCTCTCAAATAGTCTGTACTAGTCTTCGCAAACATTGATCGGTTAAACTTTCGCTAAAACATTGTTGTTGCGAGATTATATTCCTACAGCACTGTTGCAGCGTTGCTTTCCTATAGGTACCTTCACGATTAGGTTGAATAGAATCAGTTTACTCCAACAGCACACTATGAATTAAGTTCCGAAATTTCTCTTTCTTTGTAACCCCTATTCTAATCCATTCATTACCCCTTAATTGTCTTTGCATATCGAGGAATAAAGTGGATCTATTCACATTTCTCCCTTTTTCATTTCCTGGGGGAGAACTCACAGTAAGAGTAAAATTTAAAAGCTTACCTTTTATATATGTTAGTGATAAGTAAAATGTGAACAGTATGAAATGCGATACTAATGAATTTGTCATCGTAAATACATGCTCCACCCGATTTTATGAATCATAATGTAGCAATTACGTCATCAAGACATCAATTGAAGAAGAAATTTGTATACCGCTTTGCCATTTTGGAATGAACAACATAAAAATATAAATATGGCGCATATGTAATCTTGAGCTTACCTTTGCAGATGCTTGGTTGAATTATTTTGATATCATACAGCCCAATGTTTCGATAGCGTCTTTTCGTCCACCATTTGGTAGGTGTTTAGTTTGACCGATGGTGGCGGTGGCGGTGGCTCTATCGAAGCCACGGAGCAAGTTCTGGAGTCCGGACTCCAGTTTCCACAAGCCCAAGCCCACGTAGTACCGAGGCACTGTGTCAACTGTCAACTGTCAAGTAACAACCACGAGCCATAGACTGTCACATACTACCGCTTTCACCGTTGAGTTTGACTGAAAGCTCTTGAATGTAACGGATATAGGCCAGCTTGTGTATGATTTGCCAATGTGGGTTTGTGCCACAACCGTTTCGAAAGTGTTCTGCTAGTTAGTTGTACAAGTAAGAAAGTGTTATATTTAGATTGTTTTTCTCATTCAATTTTTTCCTAAATGATTAATTAACCGAGTTAATTGACATGAAGAAAAATAAAAGTAGTAAATCACCATGAACCTACATGTATAGTTGTTAAATTGTTGTCATATGAGTTTTATTTATTTATTTTTTTTTCCGAATGAAAAAGGTTGTATTAAAGAAAAGAGAAACCTAGCCAAAGCCAGGATTACAAAAGAATCAAAACTGAAACTACCCGGCTGCCAGTAACAGACGACTGTAGACTTACAAGGATTGGGAAGTAATCCACATTCTGTCCTAAAACAAAGAACCAAAAGAAGGTAGGTACGAGGAAAGTTTGCGAGACTCAATCACCAACTGCCGTGAAAGTACTTTATGCAATAATGCATAAGCCAGTAACTTCCAGACCCACCACTTCTTCCATTAATCACGTTCCACTCCCAGGCTTCATACCTCCTAAAATCCAGCCGAAAACAACATCCCAAAGACAACATTACATATTAACACAGAGTTCCCAATTGTGTAAGATTTGACTGCTATCCAAAAATTTGAAAGTGTCTTTGTCACACCTCCATAAAACCAAGGTTTGTTTTATAAGAACTATGACCTCAGTAACCTCTCTAGGTCTTCCACCAAACACCCTCCTGTTTCGCTCTTTCCACACATTCCAGATGATAGCAAAATGTAGAATATTCCATATGTTCTTACATCTTCCTTTTAAGGCATTCCATTCCCAGGCTTCAAACAGCTGTAAAACTGTTCCAGGGATTGTCCACGAGATGCGCAGAGATTTGATGAAATAATCCCACAACTGAAACGAGAAATCGCAGTGTAGCAGATATGGTACGACGTCTCTGTAGTCGAGTTACAAAGAGGACAGGCGGTCTCAAGATCTACACCTCTCAGAACTTAGCATATCTCTTGTAGGGATGGAGTTATGGAAGACTGCCCACAACAAGACTAGCTTTGTGTGGGATATCATTCTTCCAAAGAAATCTCGAAAAAGAACAATCTGGAGCCGTACCTGCAAGAGTCTCATAACATGCTTTGTTGCTGAAGTTGCTTGGAAATTCTACTTCATCGTCACCTTCCATCAAATTTGGAGGATTTCCAAGATCATGCCTTAGTATATCCCATTCCATTTGTTCATTAGTGTTAAGCTGATGCCGGAAAACTCCATACCAACTTCCATCCTTGATCATTTCAGCTAGTGATGCCTGTTTATTAGTGCAATCCTTGTAAACTACGGGGAACAAATCCTTCAAACACCCATTCATTAACCACCTGTCCAACCAAAACCTAACACCCCTCCCACTTCTTATTTTGAAAGATATAATGTTATTAGCTTCCGGCAACGTCTTAACCACGTTTTTCCATAGGCTTCTTCCTTGGGCTGTGTTGTCATCAACCGGCATAATCATCTCCTGTTTTACTTTTGCCTTTTGTTGAACAATGTTCCTCCACAGTGCATTCTTTTGTCTAGTAAATCTCCAAATCCACTTAATAAGCAAAGACTTATTAGTAATTCTGAAGCTCTTAACTCCTAGACCCCCATTTTCTTTTGGTAAGCTAATCTTTGGCCATGACACCCACGACATCTTCCTCTTACCTTCAACGGCACCCCATAGAAAGTTGCGCATTAGCTTAACCATTTTCTTTTCAATGCAGACAGGTAAATGAAAGAGAGACAAATAATACACCGGTAGGCTAGCTAGACAACTTTTTATTAACACCAATCTTCCCGCTTTATTCAAATACTTCTTTTTCCAAGTAGCTAACCTTAGCTGCATCTTTTCTAAAACAGAATCCCAAATAGATATATTCCTTGAAGACGCTCCAATTGGCATACCAAGATATTTTATCGGCAAAGTCTCTGTTTTGCACCCTAGCTCCTTATCCAAATCATTTATAATCCCATCCGCACCAACGCTCACCATAGTGCTGTTGTCTAGATTAAGCTTCATCCCAGTTAAAGCCTCAAACATAGACAAAATTATAAATAATCTTGTTACCTCTTCTACATTCGCATCAATAAAAAAAAAAATTTGTTAAATGGTTATCGTTTGAGTTTTATAAAAAAAATGTTGTTGAAATTATGAAATAATACGAGAATAATCTTGTCAACCAATCTCTTTCTTTAAAAATAATATGGTCAGTTGGACCGGATATAACGGATCGCTTGTTTTCCAGCAAAAATAAATAAATAAATAATAAGAATCAGTAATTATTTTTACACTTTTGGGAATAATAGACTTGTTTATTCTATTAAGGAGCAACCATAAATTTTACTGAGATCTAGTAATTTGAGAACCATGAGTTTGATGGTTATAAGGGGAGGTTTGGGTTCGAACCCCGTAAATTGCGTAAACATTCCCAAACGAAAGATCCAGAAAATAGTTTAACGACCACTATTTTTATGTTATCAAAAAACAAACACAAGGATCCAGTAATTATTTATCTTTTGTTAACCATATAAAATTGTATCACATGATTAGTTTTATTAATGTGTTACTAATAAAATTGTATTTGTCACCAAACTGAATCAACGCTTGCACGCAAATTCACCTTATGTTGAACTTATCAAAACCTATTTCTTAAATAAAAGATGGAGGGACTGAAGAAGGTAATTAAAACCTCCAAGTCATCCTCCTTACCAAAATTCAATTTACTCCAACACCACATGATGAACCAATATCATTATGAGTTGTTTCGTTCTAAATCCTTTGTTATTCTTTTTGTAGCTCTCACTTAACCCTTTGTGTCTTTCCGGAGGTCTCACAATGAATGGAAAACATCCAAAAGCTCACCTTTTATTATATGTAATCGACAGGTAAAAAAAGGGATCCGAAAGCAGATAGTAGTGAATTGGTTATCATAATAAATACATGCTCGACGTGGCTTCATAGTTCATGACCTTTACCATCAAAATAACGTGGATTGAGAGGAAGCCTCCCAGTCACTGACGGACCTATGAGAGGGCTAACTGGAGCTTCAGCCCTGGTCGCCCTCCCGGTCCACAAGCCATCTCTTTTTGGTACTTAGTTAGGCCTGACTAGTCCAAGCCATTACTTGGATGGATCATGGATATCGGGCACTTAAAGATACCATGATAGATATTTGATGTTAAAAAACCTGGCTTGATTGGGGTATACTCAAACTAATTGGGGTATACCCAATTTTATAGGGACTCTTTTTTAAGGGCAAATGGGGAGGTCAATGGGTAAAGTTACAAAATTACCCTTTCTCATTATAACTCTAATTACTACCAAAATCAGTTTTCTTTCTTCATTTTCTTCTCTTCTTCTTCTCCTCCACAAACTTGTGGGAATTATATAAATGCCCCTCCTTCTCATGGGCTTCAAAAATACCCTTGTCCACTATATTAATACCCCTAATCTAAAAACAAGGAAATTCAATTAGAAGATACTTCCTTTAATACCCTTAATCTACTCGATTCTTCTTCTTCTTCTTCATTACTAAACCGAAACTCTATTTCTTCATCGTCATCTCCGCCAGTACATTGAACTTCTTCATTACCCATCCTTCAGAGTCGCCTCCGCCACCACCTCCACCGATCTCGTCATCGATTCCGTGGCGGCACCTTTATGCCTCCAAAGAAATCCATCACAAGCAAGACATCACCACCTGTTTAGATCGATTTTCACACGATTGATTCGAAATCAAGCTTGATAATCATTATCAACTGTTAATATTCCTCTTCTTTTGATGTCTCATTATAGATTTAATGGGTTTAACTTTTCAATTGAAAGTTCTTCTTCTCGATCGATAGAGTAACAAGCTCGAATTTAAGATCCAACAAGAACCCTAGTTTCAAATAATAGAGGTGAAGGTCGTGGCGGTGGTGAAGGAGGATATCAAATCTCTGTTTTATTTGAAGAAGATGATGGTGGTGATGGAGGAAGATACCGCATCTACAATGATGGTGGTGGCGGCGATGAAGGAGGTATGTATTTTTCAATCTATCAATTGATTATCTTCTTTCTCTAGTTTGAGTTTCTGTTGGTGGTGGTAGTATGTAGATGTAAATAGGTTAGAACGATGAAATTGATGATGGAGATTGTGTTTTGTTCAGGTTCGAATGATGAAATAAAATCATTCACGAAGATAGTGGTGGTTCTGGTTGTTGTGGTGTTGGTGGAGTTTTTTTGTGCTGGTGGTGGTGGTGATGCTGGTGAGGTTGGAACGATGAATTTTGATGATGAAGATTGTGTTGGTTGTGGTTGGAATGATTAATTAAAGTTGTTCATGGAGATAATAGTGATTTTGGTTGTTTGTGGTGTTCTCCAAAATGTTGTACGCTCGCTGGCGGTGGTGGTGGTGAGGTTGGACGAAAAGTTGTGAATACTACTCTATCAACTATTTAGGGAGTCAACAACCAATGTTTGTGTATCAACAACCTTAGTTTGTGTATCAACAATGGAAAAATGGTAGTCAACAACCAATGTTTGTGTATCAACAACCTTAGTTTGTGTATCAACAATGGAAAAATGGTAGTCAACAACCAATATTTGTGTATCAACAACCTTAGTTTGTGTATCAACAATGGAAAAATGGAATCAACAACCAAATTTGTGTATCAACAATAGAAATTAATCTTAGTGTAAGGAGTCAACAACAAATATTTGTGTATCAACAATAGAAATTGACCTTAGTTTAGGGAGTCAACAACCAATGTTTGTGTATCAACAATGGAAAAATGGAATCAACAACCAAATTTGACAAATATTTTTGAACTTTTGATTTTTTGGATCAACTTCAGTTGTTGACACCTAATATTGACGGCGGCGGTGGCGGTGGCGGTGGCGGTGGTGGTGGTGGCGGTGGTGTGTGGCGGCGGCGGCGTGTGGCGGCGGCGGTGGTGGTGGTTGTATTTAGTAAGTCGTGGCGGTGGTGGAGTGGTGGTGGAGGTGATGGAATATTATTGGTGGTTTGTATTTAGTAAGTGGTGGTGGAGTAGTGGTGGTGGCGGTGGTGGTGGTGGCGGCGGTGCATTTGTTGGTGTTGAAATGAAAAAAATAGAAAAATCTATTTTTTAATGGATAAGATTTTTAAATGTAAAATAATATTGTAAGTGAGGGTATTAAGGTAATCTATTTATTAATGGATAAGGTATTTAAATGATAAGGGTATTTGTATTGTTTTATAAGGGTATATTTGTTGGGTGTCAAAATTAGGGATATTTAATAAATATACCCCACAAACTTACCGGCTCCATCACCCCACCACCACCAAAACTCGTCGATCAATTCGTTAAAATCGTCGATTCGAAAACTCCGATTAGTCTTCATCAATGTATCCACCACGGAAGAAGGCAACTCGTATGAAACAAACTAATCGAAAACCCAATGAATATAACCCTGGAATTGCAAATTTGGTTGCTAAGAAAGTGAAGAGAAAAACGGTTGAAGAAGAAGGAATTGAACCCGCTGAAACACGTGAAATGGTGCGCTTAAGAAAGTAAGGGCACACTTAAACTCACTCTAGTACTTCAATTTCATGTTTGCATGTCAAATTAGGTCAGAAAAATCGAATTTGTGAATTGGTAGTTACGGCGCCGGCAAGGTTCTTGGTTATCGACCTTTCCGGGATTTCATAGTTAGGGTTTGGCCGGGAAGGTATAAGGTTGAAGAACTTGCCGGCTGTATAGTTTCTGTAACTGCTACTAGCAGTATTTGCAGTTATTCAACTGTATACATTGCCGGCGTCTTTTATCTTTTAATGAAGCCGGCAAGTTTTTGTTTTTTACCCTTCCGGCTACTTCTTTTGAATGTTTCCTGATGCCTAGAACTTTTAAATCCGGAAGGGTAGTTATATAAAACCAAGCCGGCGGTTTGTCAGCCGGCTATGTATGTGTAATGGACCTTGCCGACCTGTATAGTGAAAAATTTTTGTTTTTTTTATGCGCCGGAAGGCTATTTTGATGATACAATGCCGGCGTTTTTTAGCCGGCACTCATCTTTTGGCCGACCTTACCGGCCATTGTTCCGCCGGATATGTTGTATATATCTAACTCCTTGGGACTCAGTAATGTTTTTTTCCGAATTGTTCTTGTTCAGATTGCGAATGGCAAAGAAGAAATCAGCTCTGAAAGCAGCTCTTAGTCCTCCTTCAAACCCTCCTCGTGTTGGTTATAAACTCTTGTCTTCAAAACATCGAGGGGTGTATGTTGTGCCCGGAACGACAAAGGTCTTAGAACCACTATCTGAACCCAATGATTCAGACGTGACTCGGATGAAGACCAATCAATTCCATCTGGTAGAAGAGGTGATGATGATGATGTTGATGAAACCAATCCGGCTGCTGGAGGAGGTAACAATGATGATGATGATGATGGTGATCAAGACATGCCTGAGGCTGGAGGAGGTAATGATGATGGTGATGATGATGATGGTAATGGAGATAAAGGTAAGAATATCATCGAAGATGAAATTGTTGAAGAGGAAGAGGAACAAGAAGAAGAAGGAGATGGAGATGGAGAAGGAGAACAAACTCTAGCTATTGTTCAAGCCACCGAAGCTTCGGCTTCAACTTCAACCGGAACGAAGAAGAGGGTGATCACTAAACCGGCTGATTCTCACATGCCTTCCAAACACTTGATGGTTGCCTTTGAAAGAAGGTGAGCCTCCAAAAGGGACCCCCAGCAGATGGTGGAGCTGTTCTTTTTGGATACAAACACTCATGGGCATGTACGGTCCATAATACTATCGTAAGTAATCTTAATCCGTCTTTGTTATTTATTCAAGTGTGTAACTATCTTAATTAAATTTGCATCAAGTGTTTGTATTAATCTTGACTTTTTTTTTGGTATTTAGGATCACAAGCATGCCATCCGTCTCATGAGGCGCCAAGCTTCGTGTTCAGTGACGCATACTTGGAATCTTGGCTTGGAATGTGAGGAGGTGAAAGTGATTGTGAGGAACTCCGGGTTGTTGCCTGCGGTGGATAGTTCGAATATTAATCATGATAAAGTTACCATCTCTGCATTCTGTGAGCGGTTCTATGGAGAGACCGATACTCTGTTATTCCCATTCGGTGAGATGGCGATAACTCCCGATGATGCTAAACAAATTCTAGGCCTCGAGGTTGATGGAAAAGCATTCACTGAGGGATTCGATAATGCCATTTCTTTCGGGAAGATTTACGAATTGAGCAAGAAATTGTTTGGTTGGAGTCAGGTTCAGACGGATGATGTTCTTGACAAGAAGGATGGTCGACTAATTAAGAAGTTTAATGTGAAGAAGTTGAGGGACAAACTATGGAAGACTCAGGAAATCCTTGATAGGGAAGGAATGGTGCACCCGGTGCGAATCAATGCTACCACGGCCGCTTATTTGCTATACACCACAGGCGGATGTATCTTCCCGACGATTCAGAAACCAAGTCGAGGCCACACTTGCAACTATTGGATCCCTTACATGAGATGCGTGGGTATTCTTGGGGTACTGCGGTGGTTGCCTTATTGAACAATGAGTTGACAAAATCTTCTAGGGCACTCGCTAAGCAAGTTAACGGAAACACATGTCTCTTCCAGGTAATTTTATTGTTTAAAACATTTATATTTGCAAATCTCGTAAGATAAGGGTTCTTACTAAACTTTTTTTTCTTTTTGCATAGGTTTGGATATATGAACGCTTTCCTTCTTTGTTCAAAGACAACTCTTACGTCAAAGTGGATAACAGTGTTCCGGTTCATTTGCCAAGAGCTCATAGGTATAGTTTTAAGGGTACTCAGGATAAGGAAATGCCGTAAAATCTTATGAAACTCCGAGCCGCCATCGACAATTTGACTGCGGAAGAGGTGATATTTGATCCGTATCGGGAGGATAGAAATCAAGGTTTAATCCCAAGGAGAAATGAAGTTGTTGCATTATACTATGGACCCTTGATGACTGTGTTTGAAGGATTTTCAATGTATGATCCACATCGGGTAATGCGATAATTGGGTTACGTCCAAGAAGAACCTCATTTCGATGAAGAACCGTTCTTTACCGTGAACCGGGATGACTGCACCACCTCCCAAAAAACTATTAATGTCTCTTACGATCCAGCGCCAACTCAAGAACATTGGGACAATAGACGGGCCGTAACATCGATGTGAGTCTTTTGGACGAGGTGACCACCGGTCATGAAGCTACTAAGAAATACATGGCGTGGTACTTGGGTTGGGCTCGTCCTACTGTGATTAGGCCAATGACTACTGAAGAACTGGCTCGTAAGAAGAAGATGGAATTGAAAGACCCAGCAACATTGCTTAAGATATTTGTAAGTATTTTAGAGTTGCTCTTACTATTTTAAGATTGATTGCATTACTGAATCATTCTATTAATTGTTTATTGTTTAATTGAATATAGAAGGATCAGTTGAAGACCTTTGTGAGGGTGTTATGTTGCGCGAAAGATAGAGGAGAACCTGTGCAAACCAAGCACATTGACTATGCTTGCAATGTTGACAATGAGGATGCCCATCTATTGTTCAAGCAACTTCGAGCTCAAGTAAAGGCGGAAGAAAAGCTATTAAGGATGCACAAGCCAAGACAAAGGCTGATAAAAAGAGACTCGTAGTGCTCCACGGTGGTGAAGGTAGCAGCAGTGGTCGTGGTGGTGAAGGTAGCAGCAGTGGTCTTGGTGGTGAAGGTAGTGTTCCTAAACGGGGCCGTGCTCGTCGTGGTCGTGGTCGTGGCCAATGAATTCTTTCCTAGTTCATTTCTTTATGTTGTGGTGGACAAATGTTTAAGTTAATGGTGTGGACAAATGTTTTTTTACGGTTTATGGGACATGTTTCGTATTTTGGACAAAAAATGTTGGATGAATGAATGGTTTGTTTAGCTATATAAAGTGTCGTATTACCTTGCCGGCATGCTTTTTTAAGCTACCTGTCGGGCTGTCCCAGGCGGCAAGGTTGTGAAATGCCCGGGCCGCCCTGTCAACAAAAAATTGTGTAGTTACCAGGCCGGCAAGCTTGTGAAAGATCAGGATCTACGGCCCTGTCAACAAAAGTTGTTTAGTTACCGTGCAGGCAAGGTAATACGATTCCTACTAAGCCGGCGTTTTTGTCGCCGGAAGGGTACGAAAATAGAGACCCTGCCGGCCATATCTTGAAAAAAAAATCATTCTTCTGATGCCTAAAATCATGTAAGATCGGAAGGAAACAAAACAAGAAAATGCCGGCGGTATTTTGGCCGGCATGCTAATGATCCCATACATTTCCTACCGTTTTGCGACCGGTGTAGCAAATTTTGACCCCGCCGGCGGTTTCAAAATTCAAATTTGTGCAAGTACAATTGCATTGATTCACTTGTACTTGGACACTATAACGGCCAAATTTTGGCACCATCCTATAAATGCACTACTTATCTCCACAAAATAACACACAACTATTTGCATATACTCTCCAAAGTTCATACCATCACACACTCCATCTAACTCACCCAATAGCTCTCTACACACAAGAAATGGCTTCATTTGATTCTAATGAAGATTTGGCAATCACCAAATCTTGGTATGCGGAGACTAGAGTTCGAAGGCAGTCCTCCGTAAGGGTGGATTCCACAACCTTTTGGGCTAGGGTTCACAACACTTTTAGCCAAGAGTGTGGGAATCCTAACTCAAGAAGTGTTCAACAAGTGCACGATAGGCACATAGTTATTGAAAATGCGATACTTGCCTATTTAGCTATCCAAAAACCAATTTTCAACGCTCCCCACTTTAACTTGTCAATTGAACAATTTGTAAGTATTTTTGTGGTTTATTTTACGTGATCCATGTTGTTTGATCTTCCAAATTAAACACCACTAACAAATGTAAGTTTGTGTTTTGTTTTTGTAGCATGAAGTCGCCAAAACGCGCTACTTGGAGGAAATGGGGGAAGCATTCGCATTCGATGCAAGCTATCAATTCATGGAATCCAAAATCCCGGAGTATGCCCCTAAGATGATGGAGGGTGTATCGTCTTCGGAGGAGGAAGATTGATGGCTTTAGAAGTTTTAGTATAGGTTTTGTGGGTAGACCTCTATGTAAACCCTCACGAGACTATAACTCGTCCAATAGGGTCAAAGGTTTGATGCACATGCTAAGTGCATTCGTTTTTCCGTCGACAAGGATTAGGTTTTATGTTTCAATCAATGTAGTAACCAAAATTGAATGAATAAAGTAAATTACATCTTCCATATTATGTCAGCCGGCAAGGTTGTATTTTTTTGCATGCAAAGATTAATATAGCCTAAGGGTAGGAAATATTTACATGCCGACCGTAAGATTGCTGCCCAAGATAGTCGGCGTGTTCTTCATCCGAGGACCATTCCGGCGGATATATGGTCGGCAGCTTATTCAAAGTTGACACTGCCGGCGGAATAGAGATCGGCAGCTTATTAAAAGTTTAACATTCCGGCGGACGTATGGTCGGCAGCTTATTCAACCCGAGACCTTGCCGGCTTAATGCATTTTCAAAACCAAAATTTTTGGATCGAAATCGAACTCATAAGACGGATCAAAAGGTTAATCTACTGAATTCAAAATTTCAAAATTTTAATCTAAACTCAATTAATTAACCCAATCAGAATTTTAGTATTAATTAACCAAGGGCATATTAGCCATTTAGAAAAAACAAGGTTAAGGGTGGCTTGGTTTTACTTCATAATGATCAGATTTTGTCTTATTGGGTATACCCCAATTAGTTTGAGTATACCCCAATCAAGCCAGGTTAAAAAAAAGGGGTTAACACAAGATGATCCCGATGTAAATGAACAATGTATTGAATCGATCATTACGAATGATGTTCTAGATGTATTAAATCTATAATTGAATAATATATGGAAGTGCTTAATCGAGTTGTATTTGAAAAAATAAAATCAACTAAAAATCCAAGTTAAATCATCGTGTTCTTTAATGGTAAGGGAAATAGAGGCTGCCCCGAACCCCATTTTTGGATTCAATTACATTTCCGCCATACCATACTTGTCTTGGAAGTGGATCCGATGTCACTGCTTATTTTCTTGTCCTTCTTTTTTGAGATCTGGAATATATTAGAATACCATTTAAAAGATTAGGGATACAAATTGATTTATTATAAATTACCTTCAATGTAGTTTTACAAATCCCATCCAGGCATTCACCTTATCAAGTATGAATTTGCTCCAACACCTTACTGTTTATTCTGTTCATTGCTTAATCGTTTCACTGTAACCTATTATGTTGTTGTTTTCTCATCACAAAATTGGTCAAAAAGACCAAAATCGACAATTCCTGGGTGAAAAAGACACTTAGGTTTTGATACTGTTTAAATAGCCAAAAATTTAAAAGATACTGTTTAAATGGACAAAAATTTAAAAATAGGCAGGATGTAACCAGTTTCATCCTGTCCATTTTCGAATGTTTTTTTCTTATTTTTATTTTACACAGGATGCATCCAGTTTCATCCTTGCTATTTTTTAAGTATAAGTCAGGATGAATCCAGTTTCATCCTTGCTTTTTTTTTTTTGGCTATTTCACCCGTACTTTTTTTTACTCGTCCATTTGAACCGTGTTTTAAATTTTTTTGGACAAATGACCCATTTTCTCTTTTCTCATTACCATGTGATGATTGTCTGTGTAACAAAACAGTAAATTCGACTGTTCTCTGATTTGTGTTTTTCGTGTGTATTTATATATCTTCAGGAGGTGTAGCAATGAGTGTAAAATTAGCAAGTGATATAACAATTAAATGAGATGCAGTAATGAAATCATGACTGAAGAAATGAAAATGACTTATTTTTCATCATAAATTCATGCTCGACATGGATTCATAATTCATGACCGTGGACGCAGAATTTAGAATAGCAATTGCGCTAATGACAACAATAAGAAGTTTGGCAATTGGATTAGTTTTATTTTTCAATACATAATTTTGAGCTTACCTTTGCAGTGACTTATTTCAACTGGCAAGATGTCATAAAATCCCAATGGTTCCGCCACCATCATAATAGGTGTCAGGTGTCTTCTGGAGGTCAGAAATTAAACCTCATCCAGCGGATATTACCAGGTTACCATTTCATGCTTCCTCTGTGTTTGGTTTTACCAATCCAAAAGGTTTCGTTATCCAAGCCAGAAATCAAGTTTTGGAGTTCGGGCCAAAGAAATTGGCGTGGAGTTGCAACAGGCCTAACTGCACAACAACTAAACAATGTGTGAAATGTTCGGTGAGCTCAATTTCACTTCAATATGCGTCAGTCTGGAGTTCTTGGTGGCAGGGTAGGGAAGTGCGCAAGCAGAATAATTATTCATTTTGAAAGGAAAATGGAAATTCATAAATGCATTCATTGAATAAGTAAACACAGTACTTTCATTTCCATTGCAGAAATGTCTTAAGAAACAATCAAAATCATCATCAAACCAGTATATAATTTTCTTAAAAATAGCTCAAATCGTATAGTTATACAGTCTTACAGTTTTATCAAATGGGTATTCTGCGGTCAGCAACATTGTCGATTCCCCCAACTAAATGCAAATATGAATGCTCTAGGTGCTCGGCAACATCCAATATATTCTCGTTGTGGTGAGATTTGCACACGAAATGGATCACTGTTTGGGTAACTAAATGGAAATGAAGTAGAATGATTATCGACAAACAACATCCGATTCCAACAAATACTTTACCAACTAATCTCACTTTGTTTCCATAAACCACCACTAAACCATATATAACCAGTATACCAGTACGTCCAATCTCAAACATAAGAAAGAGACCAAAAGAAACGCATAACTCACGTACTCTTGATCAATTCCATACCCCTTCTCAAGGCTTTTGTACCATAATGATCTTCCAACACACAAACAACTGTTGCGATATTCCAAACAATAGTTATGTACAGATATCCTATAACGAAAGGAATCAATAGAATAAGAAGGACTATAGCTAATATATTTCGCTCTTCACCATTCGTGCTTGAAAACAAGATCAACAAACCTATTGCCAAACCCAAGTATATAAATATGATGAGGAAATACCAGAAGAAAGTGACAATAAGACTCCCCCATACCTTACGAAATGCAGTGCTCACATTACTGAAGGTAACGGCTTTAGAGGTATAGAAACAGGCGATGATATAAACGACTACAGAGGTTGAGTATAGTGAAAAACATATTAAAACCAGTAACCACCGTGTAGATGGTTTGTATCAACAGCCAAGCTATATGTCTGCCATGGTCATTGGTATGCTGATTCTTTGCATGGATCGAACAGTGATATGGATTTCGTTTAAGTATAACTAAAGAGATTTGCAAGAAAAGTAATTTCCGCGAGATTGTAATTTTGCAGGCTTCCTTACAGATGTCAAAAAATCCCAAGGACTCATTTGTTGGTTCTCTGCTTTTTTTTTTTTTGATAAGAAGAGAAGAAATATACTAGATGACCGCTGCCACGGTGGGAAGGCCGACCGAAGAAAAAAGGAAACACTCCTGCAATTGGACTGTAAAAAAAATTTTATGGCTAAAGTGAAAATATCATTTTTCTTGAAACGGAGAGAGTACATCGTTTTATTAGTTGCAAAAGAAAATTAGTTGATGCATAAAACCAAAATATGGTTACATAAAGTATTATGTATCCTTTTGTGGAAGTTTGCAAAATGGATCTCCATTTTATTTTCAAAATTGTGCCTAAAATGATAAATATTTTTCCAAATTTTTCGTAAAAACTCTAAATTTAATATTGTTGTTTATACTCATTGCGTAGATTTTTTAAAACCTTTCCAACGAGATAAAATTTGTAAAATTCCAAGGCACGGATTTTTAGATATGTTATATTAAAGTTTGGTTGTCAATTATACCCCTGAAGAAATAGGATACATAAGGAATTATAATAAAATTTGGCTCTTATATCTAGTTGCCTTTCTTTTTTGGTTTATTTACGAAAATGTCTAATATCTTACTGCCCTTCGTCTTTGGTTTATTTACGAAAATGTCTAATACCTTAGTGCCCTTCCTCTTGAGTTTATTTACGAAAATGTCTAAATGAAAAAAAGAAAATTTTGATTTAGAGGGGCAGTGTCGTCCTTTCATCGTTGAACCAAATCCAATCTTTTGTGTCTAATTGGAAAAAAATGTCACGCTTCACATTGACACAAAGTCACCATATATAAAGTCCTCCCTCGCTTCGCTCGGTCGGCCTAATTAAGGAGAAGAGGATGTACAGGAGTCTACCAAAGATAGACTAAAAACAAAGCAACAAAAAGAAGAAAAGCATCAGGAGAAAATAGTCTCCCAATTTGAAACAGAATTTGAGAAATTTAAATGTAGTCTCTTCCCAGATGCAGCTGCCCAAGATAAAACAAGAGTTTTAACCTCCACTACCAAGTCCTGATCAGTTTTGTCGGTGTACCTTTCTTCAAAAATTCTACAATTCCTTTCTCTCCATAACACCCAGGTGACAGCAGACGGGATTAGATCCCAGGCCACTTTTCCTGAATGTGTAAGATTGTTTTGAGGCCAAGTATGAGCAAAAGAAAGCATAGTTTCCGGAAACACCCATGCCCACATATTATTTGGAGTCACTGCTCTCCAAATGTACGTTGCCACCTTACAATGAAGCAAGATATGGTCCTGAGATTCAGCACAATCTCCACAGAGAATGCAACAACTGTAGATGTCGAAGCCTTTGTATTGCAACATATATTGAGAATTCAACTTACCATGAACTGCGCACCAGAGTAAAAAACTGACTTTTGGTGGAACTCCAGTTTTCCAAACAAAATAAGAAGGGAAATCTTGTAAACCCTTAGTTGCAGTAAAGGTCATATATAGTGACTTGACAGAGAAACAACCTGAAGTATTCAACGACCACCTTCTAGTGTCAGGCAAGTTATCCAATATGGGTGGATTGCTGCCAATAATACTAATAAAATCTGTGAACTGTATGAATTCTGAATCATTTAAGGCCCTTTTGAAATCAAATCTCCACGAACCTTCAGAAGTAATGTGATCAGCCAAACTCCCAGATGTCAGATTATGCTACTCTAGTTTTGAGAAAGACACTGCTCTAGATTATAGAATTGGATGATTTGCGAAGATGGGAGGAACGGTTAGTTGATGTGTTTGAAACGAAAGCTAAAATGTATCCCCGTATTAAGAACGATTGTTTGAATATGTAATCGATGATTAAGTCAATATACTAGTTGACAAAGAGAGACCCATTCGAGAAGAATTCTTCGGAACATTAGACATGCTCGTACATTTTACAGATTCTCATTTATGTTATCCTCCATTACAAGTCACACAAGTTTCTTATATTGCAAGTTTATGAAAAATAAGACAAATTCAATCATATCAAGTATCCAATCTTGAATAAAAGTTACCTCCACTCTATCCAGTATCCAATCTTGAATCAGTTGAGACTTGCCTTTCATAGTAGCGAAAATGGAGAATTTATTTATTTATTGTAAAAAAAATGATATTTTAAAGATGAATGAAAGGAAAGGATCATTTAAGATGACAACGAGAGATGCATATTTTAACTATGCATCGTATATATACAAATGCCGAGCCATAATGAGTGTTGATTTATTGGGCCGACCGAGCGAAGCGAGGGAGGTCATTTATATGACCACTTTTTTGTAAAATCTAAGTGATCAATTACCACAAAAAGATTGGAAATGGTTAGGGCCGAAAAACCAAAAATGTCCCTCTCTTTTAGTCCAATTACTATACCTCCTTGTGTATCCTATCTTTTCAGGGGTATAATTGGAAAACAAACTTTAATATAACATATCTAAAAATCCGTGCCTTGGAATTTTACAAATTTTATCTCGTTAGAAAGGTTATAAAAAACTCTACGCAACAAGTACAAACAACAATATCAAATTTAGAGTTTTTACGAAAAAATCAGAGATATATATCATTTTAGGCACAATTTTAGAAAATTAAATGTATATCCATTATGCAAACCATCACAAAGGATACATCATACTTTATGTAGCAAAATATTGGTTTATGCATCAACTAATTTTCCATTGCAACTAATAAAACGATGTACTCCATTCGTTTCAAGAAAAATGATACTATCATTTTAGGCACAATTCTCGAAAATTGAATGCATATCCATTATGCAAACCACCACAAAGGATGCATAACACATTATGCAACCATATTTTGGTTTATGGATCGACTAATTTTCCGTTTTAGAAAAAATAATACTTTCACGTCCCGTTTCAGGAAAAATGATACCATCACATCCCGTTTCGGGAAAAGTGATACTTTCGTTCTGTTTCGGGAAAAGTGATACTTTTTTCCATTTCGGAAAACATGATACTTTAAACTTCATTTGAAAAAGTATCACTTTTTCGAAATGGGGCGAAAAGTATCACTTTTCAAAACGGGTAGAAAGTATCACTTTTTCCGAAACGGGGTGAAAGAAGCACTTTTTCCGAAACAGGGAGAAAGTATCACTTTTTCTGAAATGGGGCGAAAATGTCACTTTTTCTGAAACGAGGTGAAAGTATTACTTTTTCTAAAACGGGACGAAAGTAGTCGTGGACAAACTCCATCTTCATATTCTTCTTCGGTCGGTCCTCCCACCGTGGCAACGGTCGTACTAGTTTAAATGAAGTTCAGAGTTAATATCAAGCCTCCTCGCCGCCTAATCTATTTCCAAAAATCACAAATTTGGTAAATTAAATTTGCATTAGTACCTTGCAAACAAATCTATTTTTGAGAAATTAATACATGTAGAAGATGGGCATATTTGGATATAGGAACCACAATGTTATCAGGTTTAACAACCTAATAAACGCAGTACCACTAAGAGTGGAGAATTACAGGATGATAGCATGATGATTCGTTGAATAAACCATGTTAAAGCATAACTCCATGTGCGAAAACAAAACAATTTAGTTTGTTAAATAGACTAGATGACCGCGTGCGGTGGGGAGGCCGACCGAAAATGGTTCGATTTTAATCTGACTAAATTTCAATTGTCCCGCACCATTTATCATTTAGGATCGGTGATAAATTTTCCTCAGTAATTTTTTATGTACCACAGTTTTATAATTTCGTTTTACTCCACGGTTTTATTTTTATGGATTTCATTTAGGACAGTACTGTTTTACTCGACCTGAAATCATATATTTTCTGCTCTACGGTAACCAGAACTGTTAACTTCGATTTGAATTATCCGATACTATCTGTTACAGATACTTAAAGACCGATTCAGATTACCATGGTTACTTGAGACACTTTGATTACTACTTCAGACACGTTGGTTACATTTTGGATACTGTTACTACTAGTTGGTCATTGTTACCTTGATTGTATTAGGCAATCTAAACTTAAAAAAACTCCAGTTCATGTTATTTACATGTTCTGATGAACATTGGGTTGGATTTGATCTAGTCATTGCCTTGTGCTTCGACACATACTGGTTTTGTTATCAAAATCAGTTTGACCCAAAATGTTTGGCCTCTCCTTTACGAGAGAGAAGGTACTCTGAAATTGTTTTTGGTTCTGAAAGGATAGACTTCATATGCAAGAATTGGTGGAGATATTATGATTTGTATGAACATTTTGTAATCTTGAAAAATATCTGTAAGGTTTTCGATTTCCTAAAATCGGTTTTCTATTTAATGTAATAAGGTTAGCCTCTTTTCGGAAAAAAAAAAAAATTGTAAATGACGGTGTTTGTGCCTTTGTGGTCTATTTTTTTTTTTTGTTTGTGCGTCTAATTCTTTTCTTTTTTTTCTATTGTCTCAGTTTTTTTCTGAAATTTTCATAAATTTTAAATTCATTTAGCTTTTTTAGTGTATTTCTTATGACTAACAGAAATACAGTTAGTCGTCCCATATGACCCTCTCCCATATACGGTCCCTCTTCCGTTTAATCAAATATATATCTCCCCATGAACCGTTATATATATCCTCCTTAAACTTAAAAGACTCCACGTGTCGTTGTTGTTATACATGGTCAACAAGTGTTAAAAGAAGAGATGGGCATATACTGGTAAATGTCGTCAGCCTTATTTTCCTTATTTTTCTTTTTTTCCTATTCTTCGTTTCCCCTTCCCCTCTTTGTCTTTCGTTGGGCAGTCTTCTCTGCTGAATTAAAATTCTTTCATTACTACCTTAATTTTGTCTCACATCCTCAACCACAAAAAAATAAATAAATAAATTCAGTCATTTCTTGTTTCTCCCACACTAAGTGTCCAATGTCCATATCATTTAGTAGGTTATCATGTGGAGGAAGATCAATTTTACATTTTAATCTTTACTTTTTCTAACCTTAAATAAATTACGAAAAGGGAAAATATTAAGTGGTTTGGATTTTCTATGTACACACAGGAAACGAATTTGGCACGATGAAATCATGAAAATGATCGAAGAATGGTACTGGGAAGAAGATTTGCGGAAGAAACCCATGGACAAACAAAATTGATATCCCAAAAATGGATACAGGTGGTATATGGGTCGGGTTTGGTTTTAACCGACCCTCGAATCTGTCTTCTCTACCCGTTTGTCTGAAGAACTCCGTTATGATTTTGATTGATGATCAACTCTGATCTTACTTAATTTCTTCATAATGATCGTTTATTATGGTAAAAATCAGTGAATGGGTGACTTATAAACCTTGTTCTTGAAGCTTTCTGAAGTATAATCGTGATTGATTGAGTTGACAAAAATTTGAAAAATGGAAAAATGATTTTAATTTCGTAATTGATCGATTCTGATCGATTTACTGGATAATTTTAAGAAGTATTAACTATTAATTTGCTTGATCTATAATTATAGAAAGAAATTTCCGACCGATTTGTTCAATTATCTCAAATTATATGTCAATTTCATGAATCATTATTTCAATTTTAATTTTTTTGCACAAAGTTTGTGACTGACATGGTGCAGATTTCTCATCACATAGAAGGCCTCCCTTTGGGTCGGCCAATTAAGTTTTAGTTTCAGCGACACTCTCCTTGCAAAGTTT
>JAJJWW010017906.1:0-262628 GCA_023531295.1 Papaver armeniacum | reverse complement strand
AGATTTTGTATAACAACTAAATTCTAAGAGTATTCAATTCTAAACTAGGTCTCACGGTTTTTCTGCATTTGCGGTTTCCTCGTTAACAAAATCTTGATGTGTTATTTACTTTTCATTTCCGTAATTATAACTGTTGTTATTATAATTTAAAGTAAATTACATAAACACTAACTTTGTTTTACTTGATAGTGATCCTATAGAGTTTGGTTAAGTACGAACCTATTATCAAGTAATCACACTTTGGTAGTCGTATTGTCTCGATCTAGTATCCATAGACAATCACACAAAGTGTGAATACCGAGTTGTACTATTGTCTCGACTTTGTCCATAGACAATCACTTTCGGTAAGAGGACTTATAGGTTGATAATTTAAAGATTGTGGTGTATTTTGGTAACCCTCATCTTTTTAATATTTGGTATATTTGGGTACCCTCATCTTTTCAATAATTTATAGGTTGAGCCACATTAATTCCTCCTCAAAAGATACTTGAAAATTTGTATGCCAACCAGCTGATGGGACAACTCTTAAAACAATGAGAAAACTACAAGAAAACCAAGGGAGTTGTTCATTAACCCTGTTGAAATCACATTCTGCTAAGAACTTTGTTTCTCAATCCACTGAAGTTAGTAACAGTTGGAATTTGAGCTAAAGGCACTGAGCAGTCATAATCTACGATGGAAGAAGTAGGCACTAAAGTCTCACTCTCCACATAACCCACCATACAACATTTACAATTAGAATCATTCTGAAACTGAACATGATTTTATCAATAAACAATGATTAGGAGGGAAACGGGGAGATTTTTTTAGTAAAGTAAGATTTTGACCATTTGAGAAGAAAGGTTTTGAATAGTGGTAGCGGAATGAGTATCACTTGAAGAATTAGAAGACACCATATAAATGAATTCGGATATTGATCTTAAAAGAATAGTGAATATATGTTAGGTTTGGATTGGATGTAAAGGGGAAACTATGTATTTATATCTTAAAAAGACAATGCCAAGAGATGATAAGAGTTGGAAGGAACAATGTGTGAGTCAAAGAGATACAGAAATAAAATAACATA
Organism: Papaver armeniacum; assembly: GCA_023531295.1. Classification (NCBI taxonomy): domain Eukaryota; kingdom Viridiplantae; phylum Streptophyta; class Magnoliopsida; order Ranunculales; family Papaveraceae; genus Papaver; species Papaver armeniacum. Next base: position 261,562 of record JAJJWW010017906.1, on the reverse strand, counting down.
AATCTGTATAGAAAGGCCCGAACCAAAAATGGGAAATGGGAGGTTGAATATATTTTTATGGTAAGGTAAGAAGGATTTGTGAAAGATGAATTGGGATGTGTGTTGGAGATGGGTTCGATAGCGATTGGTGCAGTATCAGAGTAATATTGCACGGTCAGTGATAGTTTGTAGTGTTGGTGGTATATTACTCACATCGAGATGAGACCTAGTGAGATAATAAGACAACGTTAATAATGGTTGAATCCACAAAAGTAAGTATGGCATAAAACACGTGTGGAGAAACACATGGCCATAGGTAAATTAGATCATTCTTTTATTATTTTTGTTAAAGGGGGAGAGCAGCATAGGTTGAATACATCGAACATAATAATGGTAGATCGGGTGTAATGAAGTGGTGTGGAATAGTAGATAGGGTCAAAGTATGAAGATGAGTTCAAATCAAAATTAGGTTTTGATGAGGTGCAAATTGACTTTGGGTATAGGAAATTTGGTATTGATTAAGGTAAATTGATAGGTATAGAATTCACGTAACCTCAAGGTACTCCAAGAGCCAATGGTGCCTCCCAACGGGTGTTGCATTATACGAACACCACGCAAAATCAAAATCCATAATGTATCAAGGGCCAAATCTAGGTTTGTTGGCTTACGGTATCACTCATAAACTTGAGTAGAATCAAGCGGACTAGAGTAAGATGGGAGATGAGGTTTGGTATACTTGGGCGATAGGTTGAAGGTGTAATTAAGACAGAAGTGAAGGTTAGACGAGAACAGAATGTGAGTGATAAGTTTCAAGCGTCATGATGGTTGTGGGTGGCGTGTATGAGTGCGAACATGCGTGCATGGTGAACATGACCCTTAACCAAACGCCTTAAATGACTATGAATAACATTGATTAAGAGTCTATACGTTTGACTTCCATCAGCTGCATGATTGGCTACCTCGTATGCCGCTTGATTTCCTTCCCTGTAGTTGTGCTGAATAGCCGCCTGCGAGATTTGTCGAAATTTGATTTTTATTTCCTCTATCATTCCCGATATGTGCCAAGGTGGTTGGGTAGAGGAAGTGATGAATCGCATAAGGTTCTCTGAATCGGTTTCAAAGAGAACTCTTGGCGATTGTCTTTCTATTGATGTTCTTAATGCTAATAGCAGAGCCCAGGTTTCTGCAGTTAATGCAGTTGTGATTCCAAGTGGTTGAGCTAGAGCCATTAAGCTTCGTGCGTCGGAATCTCTGCATATGAATTATGCCGAAATCCTGGTGGCCTCTCGGGTCTCCCACCCGTATTAATCTTAATCCAATTGATATGTGGGATAGACCATCCTATCGATATTATTGATATTCTTTTGTCTTTCGTTGGATGGTTAAATTGTGGTGCATCTTCCGGTATGATTGGTGGTGAAGAGTGTAGTGCCCGTAGAATTCTTGTCAAGTTTTTGTGCCCAAGCTAGGATTTCTTCCGGTTGTTAGCTTTTGTTGGTATATTAGTTTATTCCTATCTAGCCATAAGGTCCATAAAAAATGGAAAGAGGAGATTATAGAAGTTGACGCGAGTTGTTGTAGGATTTGTGAAATGGGCGCCCCAGGTGGTGGGGGTAAAAGTTGGGGGGATTGGAGTTTGATGAAATTGATAGTTGAGTGAGTAAGGAGTTCCAAGAGGTAGTTGTCGTTGAACAGTGAATTAGAAGGTGACTTGCTAACTTTGGATCAGTGTTGCATCTGGGACATATGTCTGAGTTGGTCAAATGGATGTGATGTAAGAGTGAGAAGGTTGGTAATCCTTCATTGATGGATTTCCACATGAAAAGACGGATTTTTGGTGGACATGGTAAAGTCCATAAGAGCGGCATTTTGGGGTAGGTGGATGTTCCCCGATTTTTTTGGTTATGGTATTGGGAAGGGAGCTTATTTTTTCGTGATTCCGGAGTGTGAAATTGGGTCTATAATATCTGCTACCATTCAAATTGGGTAGCATTGTAATTGGTCTAGGTTTGTTGAGTGTGGAATTCAATTGGGTCTATGATATCTTCGGAGTTGATAATCCATTTCCAATACGATGGAATATCAAATACTGCATGGTAGGGACAATTAATGCTAGTTGTCTCCATTGAGGATTGGAGGAGGAGGAGGAGGGTATGGAGTTAATGCCCTGTAGAATTGGTTGTTGGTTGAGATATTTTGCACTGAAGAGACTTCTGCAGATAAAGTTAGGTTGTTCATGTAGATTCCATATTCTTTTCATGAGTAGTGCCTTATTATGATCATTACTCTTCCTTTTTTCTAATCCTCCTTCGGATATTGGATTTGTTACTTTATCCCATCCTATAGGGTGAAGTTTTTTAATGGTTGAGTCATGTCCCCAGAAAAAATCCTGGAGATACGATCTATTTTTTTATGAATATTGTTGGGTAGATTTTGTGTTTGCATAATGTGGTTTGAGGTGGGAATTAGAGAGGTTTTGATGAGAGTGAGTTTTCCGGCTAGAGTTAAGCATTTTGTCATCGATCTTTTGGCTTTTAGGGCTAATATTTGTAATAGTGTTGAGGATAAAGCCAATTGTTGAGTGTGAGCCCATCGTATTGGAAATGGATAAAGCCAATTGTTGAGTGTGGAATCCAGTTAGGTTACAATTTTGAATCCAGTTATACGGCCCCGCCTACAATGAATAATGAAGAACTTTTCACAAATATCGGACCAAGATTAACTCCTGAACAATCTGGACATACTCACAAAGGAAGTAACTACAACGGAAATCAAACAAGCCCTCTTCTTCATAAATTCAGAAAGTGCTCCAGGTCCAGATGGCTACACAAGTAAGTTTTTCAAAGTTTTCTGGGAAACAACTCATCACCAATTGGATTCCACACTCAACACTCTACAATGGCTTTATCCATTTCGTAACCGACCTCCGAGTTCGGTTGGTTCACAAAAAATTGTTTTAACCGAACTCCTCATTGAGAACCAATATATTGTGTTCGGTTGGTTAGGTTAATTGGATTTTTTTCCCTTTAACCGAACACTTGTATTCGAACAACAAATGTTGAGTTCGTCTGGTTCGCAAAAAAAAAAATTACTAACCGAACCGAACCCTTCTCTGAAACTCAATATGTTAAGTTCGGTTGGTTCGCAAAAAAAAATTACTAACCGAACCCTTATCTGAAAATTAATATGTTGAGTTCGGTTAGTTCGCAAAAAAAAAATGTTTTCTAACCAAACTTCACTCTAATATTGAGTTCGGTTCAGTCGAAAATTAATGTTGGAAACCGAACATTACTATGTATACTCTGGAATAAAAGTTCGGTTACCTGTCCCGGAACCTGTTAACCGAACTCATCAAAACCTCCATTAAAAACGAGTTCGGATACCTGTGTATTTTGGATTTATTAACTAAACTACATTTGCAGAAAGTTCGGTTACATGTTCTTCATATAATATAACCGAACTATGTTGACCTAGTTGAATTTTTTTTCTTACGATTTTCATTTTGAAGATATTTTAGAATGATTAATTGGGGGATGGAAAAACTAATTGGGGGATATTTTATCAGAAATGGTTTCGGCATGGTTTTTCAATGCCGGTAGTCTATCGACCATCTTGGGTTTTCATTGAAAACTATGCCGGCACATATACCCCAATTAGTTTTTCTATCCCCCAATTAAAAATTCATATTTTAGGCCATTTATAGCAATATTAACTAATTTAAAAGCATACCTCAATACCAAAAGGATTTTTTTTCTCCATATTCACCGATCTCAAAAAAAAAAAAATCTCCATCTTCTTCCTCTTCTACTACTTTAATCACTCAATAATTCTACTTCTTTTTTTAAAAAAAATCATCTATTAATTTAACCTTAATCATGGTTAATTATACTAATCATTACACAAAAATAATCAAGAGGGTAGTTATTAAAATAAATACATGGATAAGGGGTGTCCTCATACTATTTCAAATAACTTGCCCAAAATAAAATGATGGTCCAAAAAAAAAAAAAATAGATTGCTGCCCAAAAAAACGATTCTTTCCTTTTTAATATAATAACTTTTAATATTCCCCTGCAATAAATTTATCAGTAAAATCACCAAATCTAGCCCTAGTTTCTTGTATTATTTTTCGGAGAGAAATCCCGAGTTGAAGTTTTAGATTTTTTCCCGAAAAATAATTCAGACAAGTTTTAGATCTTTTGGTTTCTCTCTTTCGTTTCTCGTGGAAAAAAAAAAACGTTTTCCTCAATCATTCTTTATAACTTAAGGTATTTATCTCTCCTCTCTTTTTTCTATAGGTGTTTACGGAATCATGAGAAGGGGGTATTTTCTGTGTAGTTACTAATTAAATCTTTTGAGTTTAGTTTTCGCTAAGTTTTGAAGGGTTGATTGCAGTAGTTATTAGGATAGGCATTAGACTGTTCTCTTTTGTAAATTTTGATTTCTAGGTCTCTAAACTTACTTTGTTAATTGAGTTTTGGGGTTACTGAACCAAATTATACTTACTAATTGGGAGATTTGTGCATATGTGAAAGTAAAAGGAAAGAGATAATGGAGCAATCAAATTCTAAAAGAAAGAAGAGCACAGGTTAGTAGATTTTTTTTTTTTTAGTTCGGATTATTAGCTGTTTTGGATTTCTAAGTTTTAGGGTTATGATTCATTTCTCTTGTGGTTCCTTTTAGGTTCTTGGTGTCAATATGTGAATACTTTCGGCGAAAAGTTTGATAGCATGCACAAGCAGAATAAGGATTTATCTAGTGACATAAAAATATCAACCGTAAAAGTATCTAAAAGTGTAGTGAGCGTGGCATCTGTTTCTGCTGATAAGAAATTTCATTTCTTTGGTAGCGGCACAGTTATCAAATGTGATCAAGTTAACATGAAATATGTATCTACTATATTAACATCTGGAAGTATGTTTGGTGATTCTAGAAATGGCGTTGAGTATGTGGTTAGTGTTCATAACTTACTTATGAGTAATGAGCTTGTTAAACTATTATAAAATATTGTTTTTGAATAATTTTGTTGTTATATTAGGCCCAAATTTGTTTGCACGATGGAAGGAGATTTGATGTTCGTGCGTTTCATTATGATATCCATTATAACATTGCACTTCTGAAAGTTGAATCAATTCAACCGTTGTTGCCTGCAATTCTGAAAGGTGTCAAAGTGATCAATAAAGCAGCTGCAAGAGGGGGATTTCTTCGTCGACACTCTGACACTTTTCATCTTTCCCATGGAGATGAGGTGATATCTGTTGGTCGGTTCTTTCAGAAACCATATACAGTGATGTCTGCTCCTGGAACATTCAGGTAAAAAACATTACATTTTCTCTTTGTTGCACATAATTATTATTTATTAAGATTTTTTTTTAATTACTTTCGTTTTGTATATTTTGTTCAGTAATAAATGTTGCGATTTGGATTGTCCACTGATGCTCAAAACGACCTGCAACATCTCAAAGGTAATTTAATTATTATTATTCTTGTATTTTACTTTTGCTTTTCTTTTTCAGTATTTCGCTCTAACCAATATAAAAAAGATGAGATTCGCTTACTTATTGTTTTTACTCTTGTGTTAGTGTGGTACTGGTGGACCTCTCATTAATGGTGATGGGGAGGTAATTGGCATCAATTTCTTTCTCGAAGAATACACACCATTTATGCCTATAAATATTGTTTTGAAGTGCATAGAACACTTCGAAAAACACGGGTAAGTTAAATGTTTTGCATGTTATTTCCTGTAACACAAACGTTTTATTATAACAAAAACAAGACTGACAGTGGTCCTTTTTCTGCTTTTCCCCCTTAACTCTCTTGTTTAAATACTTTTGTAAGAGCTGCCAAACATACTCTACTTCAACCTTTATCTTTCTCTATAGGATCATCATCATATTTCTTTGACTTTGTAATGAGGTTTGTAGAATCGATTTCGGCTCTGAATCCAATTGATGCGGACTGGCCAACACACAGGCATAAACTACTAGAAAACAGAAAATAGATAAATAGATCTATAGAAATCAACCAGACGTTGATAAATATAGTCCATGGCACAAAGCCAAATTACTCTTTGATAATCCTTTGAATATTTTCTAAAACAATAATCAAGTCCGTCTTCTAAAGGTCACGATAACTACTATTTATACTATGAAGAAACCGTAGGAAAGAAACGTAAAACTATCTAGACTGACCAAAACGCCTCTATAGGAGCTGATAAATAAAAACAAAGAAACAAAGCTAACTAATATAGAAATCCTAAAATGCTCCTGCATCACTTTGTGCCCTGATTCATCACTTTCATAGTTTAGCGCAAATTTAGTTACTTTTTTGCTCTACAAATTTATTAGTTTTACCATAATTTTCCATCTTTTACTCTTGCAAAGTCTTCAAACTATTGTTATTTCTCCTCCTAGCTTGTTGTAAAGTGCTTGAGATACTTCATTCAATGTCTTTTTCTTGCTTTAATAGTGCTATGCATTTCAGGTTAAAAATTATTGAGCTCCAAGGGCATTGTTTTTTGGCCTTATACTTATAATTTTGTGGACATTACTGCATGATTTGGGCTTTGAGTGTTATCACCAGCTAGAGCACCATTTGATTATTTGCAACAATCACCTGTTGTTTACGAAGATTTCATTGTAAAAATTACCATAGTAGTGATCATGATTTAATGTATTTCTTATTTAATGTATTTCTTATTATTTAGAAATTTGTTCAGCCTAATTTTGGAATCAAAGGAGCTAATTTCTCTACTGGAACAAGTATGCAAATGATGGAAAAAATTAACCGGGCATTTCCTGACATATCTACAGGAAATCTTGTTAAAGAGGTACAATGCTTCTTACCCTTTTGTGTAATTTCTACTCAGTTAATACAAGAGAATGTGACTAAAATTTTGCATTATGAAGGTTGTACCAAAATTTTGATTCCGTCTTCTATTCTATCATGGTTCGGAGTTGTTAATTGATTGAGAAGCAAAAAATCTAGTTTGTACTGTAAGCAGTCGTTTATGTATCTATTGAATGGTAGCTATATGTGCGCCACAAATAATAATTCTTTCATTTATTATCTATAGGTAGTACCACTGTCCCCTGCATATTATGCTGGTATACGTGCGGGGGATGTTCTTCTCCGTTGTGGTGGAGACATTATTCAGAGTGTTGTTGAGGTATGACATGTTTACATTGTTGGTTTACACGAGCTTGAAGTATTATTTGTTGTTCTTATATCTCGGTTTCTTTTTTTTCTTTATGATTGCATTATCTTATGAAATCCATAAATTTTTGGATGTATTAGTTTGAAGTAATTATGTTGGATAAGATTGGGGAGGCACTAGAGATAGAGTTGCTAAAAGAATTCAAGTTGGTGGAGAAGACTGTGGTCGTTGAGGAGTTGAGCCCAGATCAGTTTTACAGGTAATTTAATTTCACTCACTTTGGTAACGATGCAAGTCGACGTACATGTCATGGTAAATTTCCTTGTGTTATCCATTTTTCTGGTATATTGGTATTTGCTATTATCTAGTAAATTTTTGGGATTTTATGTTATTTAACTCATTATTTTCTACTTTAATATTTTTAATTTGCAGTTGGCGTCTTCCTAAGAAACGATGGGTAATGATGGGTGATGTCTAACTCCAGGAGACTGTTTCTCTTGTTTTCCTCATTGTAAAATATTTCAGTAGTCTGTAGTGGTAATTATCAGGTATGTTAAGCAGAGTTTGCACAATTCTTAAGGCAAGGAGGAAAGGGAAGTATGTTTTAAGTATTTGTTACAATTACTCCCTCCGTCCCACATATATAGGCGGAATTTTGGTTTTTAGGAAAGATGAATTTTTCCATATATACCCATATTTATTGTACATGTTTGTGTTGGAATAAGTAAAACAAGAAAAAACATTTGTTACAATTATACTTATATATGTGGGACCGATAATAAATAGTAAAACTTAAATTTATCTCTTAAACTATACCACGGTACCACGGTTTTCCGTAAACTTTATATACCCATGAAAAACATTTTTAGAACACCTACGTAACGAATATAAACATAACTATCAAATTATACATTTTTCTTATAAATTATACATTTTTCTTATAGTAATAATAATAATCAATTAAAAGGATAGTTTTAAAAATATCCTCTTGATTGGAGAGATAGTGGAGGGAGTATGTAGTTTAAACAGTTAAATTATGTAGTTTAAATAATAAATGTAGTAAAGATTGCAATTTGATTTACTACCTTCTTTAGTGGTAGTTATGGTGGTTAGAATGGTTTATACAGTTAAGAATGAAACAGACTGATATGATCTCTACTGCCGGACGACTGTAATGTTTCTAAAGTTCTTTTGTTAGTTTCTACTGTTGCCCGTAAGAGCCATTTAGTTAAGTAGCAATTAATCAAACTAATTTTCATCGTCACCTAATTGGGCTGGCCGAGCGAAGCGAGGGAGGGAGAACCTTCTATATGGTCACCTTTTCGTAAATAAACTGAAGAGGAAGACGATAGGTATTAGACATTTTTGTAATTAAACCAAAGAATAATTAAACCAAAGAAGAATGACAAATAGATATAAGAGTCAAATTGTATTAATATAATTCTTATGTATCTTATTTTTCTGTGGTATAATTGGCTGAATATAATATCTAAAAATCCGTGCCTTGGAATTTTGCAATTGCTAGAAGATTTTAAAGAGATCTACAAATTGAGTACAAACAATAATACTGAATTTAGAGTTTTTACAAAAAATTCGTTGGTATTTATTATTTTAGGCATAATTTTCAAAAATTGAACGCATAGTCATTATGCAAACCACCACAAAGAATGCATAACACATCATGTAGCCATATTTTCGTTTATGCATCAAGTAATTGTCTGTTGCAACTAATAAAAAGATGTACTCGATCCTTTTCAGGAAAAGTGATACACTTTAGGCACAAAATTCTTTTATAGTCAAATTGCGGCGGTGTTTTCTTCGGTCGGCCCTCCCACCAGTGGCGGCGGTGTTGTTCTAATATGTTGTATGCATGGACAAGAGAGGCAGGTCTCTTATTATTTTAACAGAGACTCGCCAGGCCAAGACTACATCACTCCTAAAGTATACTACCTGCGTTTTTAGAAAAAAATGTATTTTCACTTTTTCATTTTAGCCTAAAAATATGTCAAACTGAAAAAACAAAAGTATCTCTTTTATCGGAGCGGAGGGAGCATTTTTAGCCCACCAATCTTCTGTTGTTTCTAAACTCTTTTAAAACACAGGTCACTGACTTTAACAAGAGACCAAGTGACCAACAATCTCTTAAATATAAAAGTAAGACTGCATTGATTTACAAAGGAAACTGGGGAAAACCTGAGGTAAACTAGTTTCCCCAGTAGGTTGTGGAATAAATCTGGTGATAATTTGAGGAAGTCTTGAGGGGCAATAACAAGTACTCGATATGGTTTTTGTTATCAAATTACATTTGGGTTAACTTCATCATAGTTGCTTCCATGGTTGATCAATTAAAGCAGTTGCCTCCAGTGATGAGGGTGCTCTTATACTCTATATCTAGTTATTTAAGCTATTACGTGGTTTAAACCCTTTCTACAGTTGGTGAAGATATTCGAGGCAAGAAGAATATGGATGACTTTTTAGAGACCCATTTTAAAGGGGTTGTATGTTTTCCTTCACATCTGATCACATAGGTTGTCCTTATATTATACTCTTCGCCAAACATCAAATCAAATCCCTTCAAAGCCACTGGCTTTCTTGATTACTGCTGGTTCCTACCTCCACAAACCCCTAATGGTTGATCGTGTTTCTCCCAACACCAAAGTTAAACACACAGAAAGAAAAAGAAAAGGAAGAAAAAACAAACCTGAAAGCCAGAATGAATTGACAGCTTAAGATTTTCATCTCTGCAAGAGTGATTAAGGAATACAATTACAGATATAGTAGAAGAGGATACATCAGTCCCATGATGCAGGCTACAGCAGTCCCTCTTTTTTTTTCCTCGGCAAAGATAATAGATTGAAAAACACACAAGCCGTGTGCAAGTGTTTACAACTAAAGAAGAGCTCATAGCCCAAAGCAAAGACAACTTAAAAAGAAAAAACTGAAATTTAAAGAGAATGGCTAGACATCCCAAGAACTTCGATCAAAGAAGAACTTGAGAGAGCACTGCCAAAACACAAGATCGAAACGCATACCCTCCTAATACACAAGAAGAGCAGAAACAATCAATTCAAATATCTATCCGCAAGACTATCAAACATAGACTGTCGGTCATTCTTTGACGAAGGGAAGCTCAGTCCCACCACGGATAGAGACTCCATGAGGATGGTAGCTGAAATATTTTTAGGATCATTTAGAGATTCACACGAACCTTTCTTTTTTGTATTCAGAGAGCCATTCGGAAAAAGACCTGAAGCTTTGGAGTTTGCTCCTCTAATTTGTGTAAGAGTTGGTTCAGATGAGGACGGTTTAAAGTTACTTACCTCAGCCTCCGAAGCAGTTAACAGAGATGTAGCAACCTCTTCCTCATCTTCAAGACCATGAAACCTGTTATGGGAATTGACATGACACTGGTTCAAAGGGAGCGACGCAGATGAGAAACGTTCATCCTGTACAGCAGTCCCACATAGCCTGCATAATTTACATATAGGGGTTATGTATGCCACGGGCAATGCCCTGTCAAGTACTTACATTACATACACAGTTAATCAGGGGTAAACCTGAAAGTAGAAGAGGATGAACCTTGCCTCACTGTCTTTTAGGAATGGTTTTGAATCTTTTGATTAACAACGGCCAAACTGAACTCCGCATGCATGCTCTCAATGCAGATCAGTAAAATTACCAGTCTTGTTGATAGTGATACCATGCATTAAAATAAAATTTATGGGGCAGAGGGACAGCCCGTAGAACGAAGATTGAATTCAAGTATAGCCCATCCAAATCAAACTCCACATAGCTTCAGTAAGGAGACTTCTTACTGAATTATTTTTCTTCAGCAGATCTTGATTCTCCTTCCTTCTCCACCTCTATGAAAAACAATTCAGTTAGTGTTCATCCTTAAGCATGGTTACCAACAACTATGTCCGTCTTTCAATCATGTATCTCAGTATCCAGATTATATTTACCTGCGACATGTGAAATGAATACTTTACTCACATATCTATGGTTCCAATTCCAGTTCAATCTATAAGTGAGTATCACATATCTATGGTTCCAATTCCATATGACTGATCAGCAATGCTCACTGTGTACCTTGAGTGTCAGTATGCCAATTTCATGGTGTTTAACTTGAGCAGATCTACACTGTTACACCGCAGCAATCAGTTAAGATGATAACACCCATTACCTACCCCTTTTTATGAAGGCTACCATGACAAAGGCACCAAAGCAAAAATAAATCTCTTTAAAGATCTCAAATAGTTCATATCAACTACTGAACCTGTCTATGCCTGTCTTTAGAAAACAGTGTTCTCTAAATCTTTCTTTGCAGCTACCGTCTTTGAAATCTCTAGTGCTACAACTGAAGCTACACTCTTTGAAATCTCTATTTCTGCAGTTACCCTCTTTGTAAACTATCACGTGTCAAGAATGGGAGACATCATTTTACATACACATATATTCTAGATGAGCAACTCAATTCCGGATCGCTGGGAACAATATGATCCAACATAAAGTGAAGAACAAGCAACAAAATCACACTCCCAACTTCCCAAGAGAACAAGTACCACTACACTTTAGGAAGTCCTATATAATATGAATTCTATACATGATTTTCTTAATTCTAAAGCTCTAATAGATTAACAATTAGTGCAACCAAATTATCCAAGTTATTGAGTTCCAATTCATTCTTGACATCAAGAGTATGTGTTGGTCTTTATTAAGTGAGTACTCGTAATGTTTTAGAAATTCCTTCCACTCAAGATTATCTCTACCTAATCATTACCTATCAGCAAAGTAAATATAGCAAGAATTCTAAAAATAAACCTCATGAAACTGGAAAACAGTGATAGTACAATGATTAAATGTACTGTTGCAGAAAGTTGTATATAAGGAAGGCACCTTTGTACCACATCATATTTAACAGATCAAAAAGATACAAAGGAAAAATCATGAACTGTGTAGATTTGATGCATAGTTCAAGAAATTTGGATGCGCACATGATGAAATTACGAAGAACAAAAGACCAAAAAGACAACAATAGGTTTGAAAGTATACAAACTGATTAGTGAACAGGATCTGTTGTCAGCCTACTACGCAGCAAAGCTGAAGATAACAACAAAGATAGCTTCTATTAGGTATTTCATCAAACAACTGACACGCATCTATAAGAATAGTGCAATGAATTATTAATGAATCCTTAATGTTATGAATATATGTAAAACTCATAATGTTGAATTCTTTTGAATAAGCAAAGGAAACCAAAGCAAAGCAACCCCCAGCCTTCCCTATTTTAAAATGCAGTTAAGTGGGAAACCTTATTCAAACATATTTAGGAAATCCACACTAAGATCATCGAAAAATAAAGCATAATCCTTGTAATGTGTGTGCACCTACATCAAGTTATCACACAGTTCTGGCGCCACATGCAAATCTATAGCCCATCAAAAGTTAGAAGCAAATAATCGAAACCGTTAAGTTTCAACAACTTTTGATGCAAACCCAAATTCTGGACAAACCCTAACCTTCTATAAAAGCAATCTAATGGTTCAAGCCTATCTTTTTCTTTTGCTGTGATTACCAATGCCTACTTGTCTTGTTCTGAATCGGTAAGCATCTACGTCTTTAACACTTTTGCTTACAACTATTTGTGATTTATAGGCATTTCAGAAATTATGTCAAAAGGAGTCTTGAAAGTACTGTGTACTGCTACCTTCCCCTTTAAACTGTACTAGCAAATGGTTTGATGACAATGCAGCACAATTCTCATCATCAAGGCTATGAATAAACTAACTCTCAGTATGCGGGATCAAGCAATCACACATCTAATCATCTTCTAGTTTAGTTTCTATCCGAATCTTCACATGAGTAATAAAAGAAGATACCCTATGTTTGGTTGGTAAACTCATTATAATTACGATGAGGATAATTTAGATATTTTATCATTTTAAAAAAAAGTCAATCCCTCCCCATAATTTTAATTCCTTCCTCACAATGCTTCCCTCCTCCAACCAGTTCTTTCCCTCCTATTAACAGGACTCGACTGTTGACTAGTTAAATATAAGAAAGGAAATAAAAAAGCGAAAGATACTAACTTCCTCCTCCATCAAGTATACCCCGTAGAACACTCTACACAGCACCACTTGATGTAGCATCCATTTCAGATAGAGCAGAGGCACTAGCTAGGATGGCTTAATATCTAATTTGTTTCTTCCTCAATCTCCATCCTCTCAGTAATCCCATACCAGCAAACTAGTTACCACATGGGAACACTAACAAAAGAAATTTCACGCTAAAATGACAGCGACAGTAAACAGAGAAACTAGAACGGACAAAGAATCTTAATTATGCTGGTAAGTCTGTAACACTTTTATATATAGTAATATTTTCTTGAAAACCAAATGAAACCACGATCAATTATTGACAGGTAAATGGTAATGAGGTTCCCTCGGAGATAGGATCGTCGATCTATATGTGAAAGCTAAAAATGCACAACTGAAGAAATAATATAAAGTTAATCAGGCTCATAGTACCTGGGCCATCCATGTGAGAGAGCAACCAATTCATTGCCCCGCCGCATTTGAGTGTTAACAGCCGCCTGATGATAGTTAAACCCCATAGTGATATGCTGTGGGACAATACTCTCTTCAACTGACAAACTTGATTCTATAGTCGCTTAGGCACTAAGTAAGACACCAATACCCATATCTTGTTTTTCTCCAAGCATATATGTCAGACACTAATTCTCAGTGGCTTCTTGGACATAGCAACTTTTTCTTGGCAAGCAACTTTTCCAAATGGACATAGCAGTCGCTCTTCTATACCAAATTTGAAGCTCTTAGAGGATCCAACTGGGCCTTCCATCATTTGCTCGCTCAACTTGGTGAAGAAATATAGGAAGAACTCCAAAGCATCCAAGGAAGAAGTTGAGACAAATAAAAATAGTTAACAATAATAGCTGATAGTACACACTGTATGCGCTTGATCAGCGCATACGCAATTAAAAACATACCTGCGCAGGTCTGATTGAAGAATCTGGATCATAATTGAGCTCAAAACCCCTAGCACCATCATTGCTTCCCATGCCATTATCGCCACTATAATAATTTTCATGAAGTGAATCTATATCCTGCCCAAACAATTGAGACGAGGAATTGCAGTGTCTGTCACATTCACTTCTTACACAAAGTACCTTGGTTGGGAATGCAAAGGAGTTCACAAGCAAGTTGCCACCAATAGGATTCGGGTGTTAGCATAAGAAGGGCTCTCAACATGCTGACTCATTAAAGAACAGAAGAGGATGACAATCATTAAGAAAAAAAAATTAAAACTCTTTAACAAATTTGTTATTAAAGCATGCAGCGCGTAAAAATGTGTGCATGGGTTTGCCATGTAGAGTCTTTCACTGTTAAAAACACTACTTGTTGTCTCATACAACCTAACCCCAACAAATTTAATAATGAAGACCACAATCTGCATGAACCAAGTAGAGCTATTTAAGAGGACTATTGGAGCAGAACAGAACTAAAGACACAAAATACCATTTAAACCTTCAAAATGAAATTTAAAAAGATACAGAAATTGGAGATGGAGAAATAAGCAAATGTCTACAGAAACTTTCAAACATATTGTTTTCCATAAAAGTTGATACTGAAATACAAATTCATTGACCATGCTTGCATCGTACAGTTTCCACTTTATATATTTTCTGGAAGAATCTTGTTTCATCTTTCAGTAACGCTTTGTTGACACCAGCTTCGTCCTTAAATTCAATGAGCGCATACCTGTGTTCATCAAAAATATCAGCAACTTCTTCTAAAATCAGAAACTGAAAAGGGCATAGGGTTGTTGACTCAGCATCATAGGAAGGTAGATCTGGGCACTTATCATTGACACTATACTCAAAGAAGTAATTAAACAGAAAATCCAAGTTAACTGGACTAAGATCGATCCCTAATAGTGAAGAAGTACGAACCCTTTTCGCTTTTTAGTTGTTTTATCCAAGGGGAAGAATATCCTCAAAATTTTCCCACATTTACCAAACAATTTAGCCAACTTAAATAAAACCTGCAAATAAGAAAATAAAGTCAGAATGGAAACTGACATGAATATTATAATCAAATTGAACATTATATTCGATGGAAATTCACCAGATCGCCATCTTCTTTTTCTTCGTCTACTACCCAATCACCATCTTCTTCTTCTTCATCTTCTTCGTCGTCTTTTTCTTTGTCTACTACCCGATCGCCATCTTCTTCTTCTTCGTCCTCTTCCTCGTCGTTGCTGTTTTCTTCTTCTTCGTTGCTGTATTCATCCTCCACATCCTTGCCATCAAAACCGCTAACTTTAACTGAGTATTTTGGTTCCTGAAACATTATAGAATCATTTACTATCAATCAGAACGACACTATTTTCCACTGACCAAAACCCAACAACAAATACTGCAATTTCTGGTACTCACTGTATATACTACAAACACAAGCAAGATCATCACTCTTGAATGCAGCCCACGTTATCATTCAGACTACAAGTTATATCAAAAAAAACTTTTACAGTTATCTAATTTAACAATCATGATGTTATTAGGAACTGGTGTTAAAGAAATTTACCTTTTCATCATCGTCAATAGCTCTATTCTTAGATTTCTTCGATTTCTTTGATTTCTGAAACAGTATAATATCAGATATTATCAACTGTAATGACCCTACTCTTCACTGACTAAAACCCAACAACAAATACTGCAATTCTACTAATCCTTGTACATACTACTAATACAAGCAAGATCAACATTGAAAAATTATTACACAGACTAACTACATTTAAATAAAAATGCAGACAAAGAGAAAGGATAAGCAAAAGGAAACTTCTGAATGTAAACCAACACAAAAATGGAGTAATGTCTTCAGATTAACATGCCTTCCATACACAAAGTGCAAAATGTATAAAGATGACAAGCATTAGAAGAAGTACCAACATTCATAAAACAATTTGAGATCAGATTATGCGAACCATCAATAGTATCAATCCAGAGACCAGTCGAGCCTCTTAGAGAACTGAATGTATTATATCTTCTTCTTTAAGAGGCACATTGATGGAAGTATGTAAAGTTTATATCATAATCAACTATTCATTCATCCCTAGACAACTGCTGCCAATATAAGTCTCTTTTGCACTGAACCATATATCTATTCAATTAAATTTACCAAAACAATTGTATTCCATTCCTTAAGGAGGGACTGTTCAATATTAAGAAGTTTACCACCCATATTTCGTTGAGAAATGAAAATTTCTTTTAGCAATTGCTCCATTAAAATTTTGGGTTCAACAAACTTAAGCTATGTAAATAAATAGTTACATTGAAGTGTCCAAATTGAAAATGAATGACGTACCTGTCCAGGCAAACAATCTTCTAAAAAATCTTTTACAACATCCATATGGGCACAATTAGTTAATCCTGTATGACTCTGTGCCGACAAAAGTATGCCAATAAGCAAGCCATCAGCATCAAAAATAGGTCAGCCCGATGAACCTTCAGCTCCATGAAGATTGTTGAGTTGGAATTCTGCAGCCATGTTACCCTCACAACATCTACGTGGATGTGCAACAGCCCCTCTAAAAAATGAATATTCATAATCATTTGGGTGCCCTATATGTAAAGCTTGAGAACCTACCATTGTATCATTCCTAGGAGTAAATTCCACTCGTCTTGTAAGAAATTTACTTTCTTTTTTTCAATCTCGAGTAATGCTAAGTCTGTATTTTCATTAGATTTAACAATGCTACAACGATAATAATCGTTCTTTTCCACTTTCCTGATGAAAACAACTTTAGCACCAGCCACCACATGTTCGGCAGTGAGGACGTAACCCTTTTTTATTATAACTCCAGTTCCAACGGACGATTTAACTACCTCTATGTTCTGAGCAGCCTGTTTTCGAGCTTGGCGAGTGCTGCTCACATCTTCTTGATCGTTCATTTCCACATCTTCATTTTCATCGTTTGCTTCAATATGATCTAGAATAGCACATATTTTCACAACAGTATCCTTCATCTTTTCATAAAATAAATCAATTTGATCCTCTGGAATAAACTTTCCATTAAACTCATTTTCAAATGAAACCCTCTTCATATAAACCCTAATTTCAAATCCTTCCTTTTCTTCTTAACTTGATGATAAACAGTTGATAATTCCAAACAAGCGACTAGAGTTTGCACTGAAAGATGATAAACTTGTGATCGAAACTTTAGGCTCAGTGAGTGAGGAACCAAGGGAAAAGAAAAAGGAGCATAGCTTCTGAGTAGCGGGGAGGGAGGAAGGGGAAAGTTAAAAAGAGAAAAAAGAGTTGAGGTGGCGAGTACAAAATAACCCAAATAGCCCTGAGTCAGACCTCCAAATGAGAAAAAATACAATCTGACTCGGATCGAGTCAGATCCAGACAAATATAATGTCACTTGGCACAAAGAGTAATTGTGCCATTGCCAGGCCATGACAACTTTCAAATGGTCGCTTTTGGTGCTATACCAAGTGGTTGAATATGAATTTGGTGGCTCATCCTTTGTAGTATAGTATATCAGACTTCCACTAATTTTTACATTTTTGTTAGACTTGGGAGGGTTTTGGTTTGTGTTCTCTTCGGATTTGAATTGCTTAAGCTTTGTACATAAAAAGAGCAAATAATGAAGAAATAAAATTATGTTCCATGTTTTAAACTCTGGGTTTTCCCACCAAGTATAAGTGCTTCATCTATAAAGACTAAAGTGTCAAAACATTATTAAAAGAACTATGAATCTCCCTCTTACTTTCTAACTTCTGATGAAACTGCCTTTTTATAAAAGCACCAACTTGTAACCAAGGGTTGCTCCAGCTGCAAAATATGGGTCCATAAAATTTTAATTTATTTTGGATGAGAAAGTGTAACAGAGATCACTCGAAAGAGAATGCGTACAAAAGACTGAAAAATCAAAAAAAAAAAAAAAAAAAAAAAAAAAAAAAAAACCCAGTCAGTGGATGGTGCCCCATTTGTTGCCTGCTATATATATGAATATTGACGACGAATGGGACGCAAAGAAAAAACAAAAAACAAAATGCAAATCTCTTGCATGATTCTGGTTTTGGTGTTTTAAATGCTCTGGCTAGTTTGCTGGTAGTGCTGCCTCTTCAGCTCGGTTCTTGCCATTGGAACTCCCAACACCAAGCATTGTGGTTCCTGTCACTCTCTCATCATATACTGTAGCTTTTACATCCGCAAAACTGACAACTCTGAGATCCTTGAACACCTTGGCGAAGGACATATTATTGACCAAAATAGTGGCAAACTGATAACTGTCACACTATAGAGAACAAGATATACTTATCCACCATTTAGACCCTACTCAAGGAATAGTTGCCAACATTCATGGCCAAGTTATTCATGCTTGTGCTAAACATACTATGAACTAAAGTTGAAGTGGGTGTATATTTAATTATTTATTGGCATGAGAACGAGAAAAAAGAATGAAAGGTATTTCAGAGACAGTTTAAAGGAACGCACACCTGTATGCTGTATAGCCTTTCTTCGATCTTCAAAACTGAATGGATGAGTTACCACACCTACATTTAAGTAACCAGCATACTTAAGGAATCGAGCTGCTACTACTAGAGCAAACCCAGCACCGGCAGCAACGAAAACAACATCTGAGTCAGTAAGGACTTCACATATTGGACCTTTTCACTCCTCCGCAGGAAGAATCTAATAACCAGAAAATGTTGTATTATACCAAGTAACTTTTTACCTCAACCATGAGTCAAGTGTTCCCCTATTTGGATTTGCTTCTCCACACTTGACTGCAGTAAGGCCTGACCATTCCTGCACAGACATTCAAAACAAAAATTAGAATGGCAATATAAAATGCAATATACA
Source organism: Papaver armeniacum (assembly GCA_023531295.1). Lineage (NCBI taxonomy): Eukaryota > Viridiplantae > Streptophyta > Magnoliopsida > Ranunculales > Papaveraceae > Papaver > Papaver armeniacum. The sequence goes on along the minus strand of JAJJWW010017906.1, from coordinate 242,533 downwards.
TAACAACCAAACCATAGATACAAAGAATATTTATGAAAGAACTTGTTCCTTGAGGGAATGAGAATTTTCAATTTTATATATAGCCTAATTTCACCAACGCATTCGGGTTTACAACAAATGGGAGCATGTATCAGCATCGGTTAGCAACTTAATCTATTTGTTGCAACTTCTATTTTGATAATAGATTTGAACTTCAGGAAAATAAATGGAGAAGGGCAAAATATACCTACACTCAACAAAGGAAAGCCCAATTTCACCAGCACATTCAAGTTTATAACGAAGGGGAGCATATATCAGCAATGGTTAACGACTTATTTTACTCATTGCAGATTTGAAGCTCATGGAAATAAAAGGACAGGCCCTAAATTTACCTACACACTACCGGGGAAAGCATCTTGCAGATGTGTCTGTGCAGGAGCTACATTGAGCGGTCGATGTTGGGTATGAAGCTGGTATCTTTTTGACAGCTTCTAGATACTGCAAAAGATGGTTATATTTAAAACCTAAGTATAATGTATAGACCAGAATAGTGGCAAATACATGTCCCACAATATGGAACAGGATAAACCAGGTTTGTAATTTTGTATTCCATGAATAATTGCAATCATTCAAGTTGATACATGTTACAGTATCGGCAAACAGGATAAACCTGTTCACCATATAGGTCCAGCTTTGTATTCGATGAATATTTGCGAATATTCAAGTTGATACATGTTACCCTATAAGAGAACAGGATAAACTTATCCACCATGTAGGCCCTATTTGGATAAGTCTGTACATGTAATAGACCAGAAAAGGGGTAAGCCGATACAGTCACATTATAGAGAACCGGATAACAGATCCACCATTTAGGCCCTGCTTTAGGAATAGTTGCTAACATTCATTGCCAAGCTACGGTCACTTGCGCTTAGCATGCATCGCAACTAAAATCATAGTATGAACTAAAATAGTTGAAGTGAACATACATTTATCTATTTCTTACTCATTAGACCTAAGGCGGAGCCAGGCCCGGGCCGCGTAATGAGAAAAGCACCCAAAAGAGCTGCTCAGGCGCTTTTCCGCCTAATGGGAAAATGACCAAAGATTTAGGCGGCTACACAGATTCCCCTTAGATGATTTGGGATCCAAGAAAACTGATTTCTGGAATGTTCGGGAAAACCTAGAGGCAACCATGTTTACATGCACCTCGCCTGTGTATCTATCATCAATTACAGACTCAAAGATTATATCCACAGTTGGGTCTGCTAAGCTGGTTATAATCTGCATTACTAACAAAACAGCTGGGTTGCGCAGATTCTTGTAGAGCATGTCCGTGCCCATGCCAGATACTTATCATGTCGGGTACCGATACCAACACCAACATCATATTTGTAGGCAAAAGTAAAGATATTTTCTGAAAAGTCGTATCCGATTCTCAAAAGCATATTGGCAACACACACCTAACCAGTATTTGTGCAACCCAGCAAAAAAGTATGATCAGAATTAGCGAACACCAAGTGGCTGGTTTTGAATGCACCTAAAAACTGAGAAGAGTGAAAACCCATCTCGACGTTTTGAACTTGATATTCAGAAAATACCTGTGACGCTCTGTTCCCCTCTTGCAAAGTCCGGTCCTTTCGATCAAAAATATTAAAAACCACACCAGTTCCCCGCTCAATTAATCGATCAATGGAGCTGACATTTCTGTAGGCTGTAGTGCTGCCTCTTCAGCTCGGTTCTTGCCAATGGAAACCCTAACACAAAGCATTGCTGTTCCGTGTTTTCATCAGTAAGCCTGGAATCTGGATCAAGACATGAAAATAAAGCAACGTTAACTATAGAAGGAACAAATACGAGGTTATGAGATACACAGATTGTGAAGTTGATGCTCACAGTTATAAATCTGAGATTCCTTGAACAGCTTGGGAAAGTACATCATCAGCCAAAAGGAAAGCTTCCTCCCAAAGAGGTGTTTGTGCAGGAGCTACCTCGAGCAACCAGTCACTGAGTATAAGAATAAAATGTCCACAGAAACGTGTAGTTTTTCAATAGCTTCCTGAGAATGCAAAAGATGGTTATACTTATAACCTATAGTATATACGGAATAGACCAGAACAGTGGCAATTACATGTCCCACTATAAAGAACAGAATAGACTTATGTGGAACAAGAGATATTGAAGTTGATAAATATTGAAGGTTCAGAATATTTGAAAATATTGAAGTTGATAAATGTTATACTACTAGAGATAGGGATAATCTTATACATCGTTAAGGGCCTAAGCTGTAACTGTAACAATATAGAGAACAAGATAAGCGTATTCACCATTTAGGCCCTTACTGTTTAGTGTGCTTTGTAACTAAAACATATGAAGTGTGCCTACATTTATCTATCTATTGGAATGAGAAAGACAAAAGTGACTGAAAAGTATTTTGGATGCAGTTTAAAGGAACACATACCTTCTTCAACCTTCAAAACTGAATGAATATAAGTTACTATGCCTACACTAAAATAACCAGCGTCCTTTAAGAATTGAGTGACAACTGGAGCAGACTCAGAACCCGTTCCACCTCCTGATGCTTACATTACGGCAGCAACGAAGAAAACATCCGAGTACCAAGGACTCCACATATTGCACCTTTTGACTCCTCAGCCGCCAGCTCCCCTACCTTTGGATTTCCTCCACAGGAACAATGTCACAGTGGTTCATTAAAACTGGTAGCTGTACACAGTATACCATAGAGGTGCAACTACAAAGCTAATCGAACAGAGAACATCTCAACCAGGTGAAATTTCAAGAAGAAAAACTTGGTTCCTGAATCACAAGTGCCCCCCTATTTGGACTCTTAAGTAGCCTGAGCAACAATTAATAAATAGATTGGCATAAGCACCTTAGAATTAATAGATACATAATGTAAAATCCATAATAGAAACAACTCTCTCTTTAGCTAGAATGGGAAAAGATGAGTACAAGTATCTTCCTAATGTGCAAAGCTGCGACAAATGACTAATTTAGAAACGATTTGGAGCGTATCAGCAATTACTAATAACTAATCGTGATCTCGACTTCCATTCTTGACATTAGATTTGAATCTCAGGATATATGTAATTATAAAGAAACCCAATTCTCAGCTATCTCACAATAGCCACCCACTACCATAATACAACCTAAAATCCCCATAAACAAGGAATTTCAGTTCAAATTAGACAAAATTAAACAGAACCCTGGCTGCTTGCATCATAAAGAGGGGAAAATCAAACCTTAAGACCACTTCCAACTTCATTCCACCATCCACCACAAATCCCGACGACCTTGATTCAGGAGACGAATACTGAGAAAACGAACTCTAGAAGAAGAAAATCAACACTGGGTAGAGGGAATAACTTCTCGCAGCAGTAACTTCTTTTAAGGGCGATTCTCATGGTAACGTACAAATCCATTTTAGTTTTTTGAGCCGGGTGGATGGCCAAAAGTTCGCGACTGATCATCAAGCGCCAGAGCCAGGGACACTGGCTCGCTTGTGTAGGTTAGACGCGGCGTTGGTAGCAAAAACGCTGCCACGCAAGACACAAACGCTGGCATTGGTCACTCAAACGCGGGCGTGAGAATCAAAATCGCCAACGGTAAATCATCCAACGTCCATTTTCCAACGTTATAATTTTCAAAAGAGTTATTTTGTTTTTGGTACTCAGGTTTTTGGGAGATTTTGCGTTTCCCCCTCAAAAAAGATAGTTATTTTGCATTACCCCCTTTTAAATTGATAATAGGTGAAACCCCCTCTCTGTTATAACTACCGTTATCTTAGAGTTAACTCTGTACGTGTAGTACACGTGAGCATATAGAGAGGGAAACAACTCTTTCTTCTTCGTCATCTCCGTCGTTTGTTTCTGTTGACCCTCTCCACAGATAAAGACTTCAGCATCTACTCTTGAATTAAACACTAGCTCATGTCTCCATATCCCATACAAACCCCGAATACTCTTGGATCTTCTCCATCTATAATTATTTATCTTCATTATCAACGACAACAACAACAATTTTCATCTGATATTTCGGCCAAGTATTTCTTAAAATTTCATCCAAATCTCCAATGAATCCGTCCCTAAGTTTATTATAACCCATTTTTCCTACACTCGGCAGAACTCCAAAACACCTTCAATCTCAATTGTTCATCAATTATATAAAAGGCAATATTTTATCTCTCTCCTTTTAAGCGCGGCTTAAAAGTTACAAATGTTGTCGCCAAATCACCTCACCGGCCACCCTAAATTGATGTTAATGGTGAATGATTTAATTACCATCGAGATCCTAAACGGGGCTATTGGATGATAAATTCTAGTGTTGATGGTGGTATACGAGTATGAGGCGGTGATGTGAATCTGTAGGGTTACCAATTGATTTAGAGTCTTTCATGGAGATATAAAAATCCATTCAATCAACATCAAACTCTATTTCTCTGACTCCATTCAAAACCCCAATTATTCTGATAATGGTGGTAGTTGATAGATGAAACGGGTGGAGATCGATGATTTGGGTTGTGATGTTAGTGTTTACTTAAATCTTTGCGGTTGTTTTAGGTTGTTGTGCTTTAATTTTTGATGTTGAATTTGCACATACTCTGTTCGATAGAATTCTTCGAAGAAATCTTTATTTTGCGTATTACTTTGAATGGTGCTAACAATTCACTGTGAAATAAAAACGGTTATAATCCTTTGGAACTATGGGTTTGAATTGGATTTAAACTATCAATTTAAATTGGGCTCAAGTTTGAATTTTTGACGATGTGTTCATTATCACTGTGAGATACCCAAACTGTTAATCTTACTCTTTTTAGTTACATAAGAAGAAGATTAAGGCTTTAAACTTTATTGGATCTGAAAGGGTTAACCGTGCAGTTCGTGAGGGTATATATTTTTGAGCTTTTTAGTACAGTTCGTGAGGGTTAACATGTTTGGATCTGGAAGTCTTTATCTATGGAGAGGGTCAACAGAGACACGACGGAGATGACGAAGAAGAAAGAGATGTTTTCCTCTCTCTGTCAATTTTTGATATACTCACCTGCACTACATGTGCACAGTTAACTCTAGGATAACGGTAGTTATAACATAGAGGGGGTTCACCTATTATCAATTTAAAAGGGGGGTAATGCAAAATAACTATCTTTTTTGAGGGGGAAACGCAAAATCTAACTTTTGAGTTTGGTCAAACATTTGTCCGGCTTGGCGTTTGGTACTTGGAAATGACGTTGACTAGTGTTGACCATGTTAAAGTATGACTTCCGTTTGTTAAATTTTAACTATGTAACGCCGTTTAGATGGCCGTTATCCTCTTTATCTGTTCACTACTATCTCTCACTTGAATTCTTAAATCGATATAGTTGATACTTGTGTCATTTGAAGGTGTTGCTAGATTCATGGCATCAAAAATCCTAAGCATGCATTGGGACGGGCGGCGAAGCCGCGCCACACCAAATCAAAAATTCTAAGCCACAGGGCGTGGCGAAGCCCCTCTACACCAAATGAAAATGCACAACAGGGCGAGGTGAAGTCATATCACACCAAACCAAAAATATGGTTAAAAGTAAAAAAAAATTATGGTTTTCGGGTCCGCCCGAGTGTAGCACGGGCACAAAATCTAGTTGATGGATTAACAACAGCGACAATGGAATTTTTTGTGGTGGTGTTACGGATTTCATAACTAAGGTGGAATCAAGATGAGAATAGCTAATTTTAGGGTTGTTCAATTTTAATTTGGGGAAGAACATAATACAGGAGGTCTATTTAATCTTATCCCTTAATTTTTTGGATGGGGGAGGATCGTCCACGTGTAAGATGTATTAAGGACTCAGTTAGTCATTGTTAGTAAAGTTTAACTTAATTTTGTAATTAGCTGCTCAGTAACAGAAAGTAGGTATACGTCATCTTTTGGTTTGGATCAACGCGGGTCAACGTCATTTCCAAGTACCAAACGCCAAGCTGGACAAATGTTAGACCAAACTCAAAAACTGTACAAAACCTGAGTACCAAAAACAAAATAACCCTTTTCAAAACTATAAATTCCTTCGACCCAATTCATTTTCAGTCACACCATTACTTTTTCCTTCTTCTAAAACTCTTCTAAAACAAAATTATTTCTTGATACAGTATGAGCAACTTAATAAGAAAAGCGGTCAATTCTGTAAAGTAGAAAAGAGATCGAAGAAATGAACCGGCACTGCGGCTTTGCCATAGGTGTAGATTATTCTCAAAATCGGGAAGCGAGTTTGCTTCCGAGAATGTCATTCTTTGCTCCATCATTAGTCCAAGGTCATGTGTCGGGGCATCAAGATCGGTCTGAGAGTTATTATAGAATGAGAGGTGGATTTTCAGACTTAAAGTATGTTTATAAAGGTCTACCCCATAGAGTCCGAGAAAGGGTTGACAGATATCCCTGGCGTGCGCTTTATAGTGTGAAGCCTAGAAGACACAACATTCAAAATTACGATAACACCGATAGAAAGGTGGTGGTGACCGACGCACACGTTCTATTTTATGGATTTTGAAATTGGTAAGCTTGTTTAACTTAACTTAAATTTTATTTTTCAAATAATTATTAAATAATCAAAAGAATTAATCATAGTTGATGTTATTCTTGTAATAGGAATTATGCCCCTTGATTTGTATTCCATTTGTGGGATCCCAAGTGGAGTGGGAGATCCGCACCATACAACCAATATGAATGGATATCAAATAGTAAATGGCATACGCTTCTTCCCTCGTTTATAGAAGCAGAAATGCGTGAAGATCATAAAGAATTGAAAGGAGGTGGGATATTATGTTTCGGCGTTGAAGACTTTCCTTACCCGAATCAGAAACCTAGAACATGTAGATGACTATCCCGAACTCGAAAGGGTGTTTATCTTATGGGTACGGGTCAAACGTTCTTTCCAAAATCAACTTTTGTTGCTCGTGTTGGTTGGCTTGAAGAGTTAGAAGATCTTGACAAAGCACCAGTTATGGCCCAGGGCTCTGCAATTTTAGCAGAAATGTATTGTGGGCTGGATCAAGCATCCATGGGTATAGTTAACTTCACTGGTTTCTGGGGCATCATTATTATTTTTAAATTTAATTAATTTTTATGAACACATGTAGATTAAGTCAAAATACTAAAATTATGGTGTAATTTGCAGTATTAGTGGTGTACCTACTTCCGTGTTGGTAAACCAATCCTTAAAGACGATACCCATAGATTTCCAATCTTGGACATGTACGTATCGACCAACTGGGCGAAGGATACTAGCAGCGACGTCTCGGTTCCATCTTTTTTCAGAGGTTTCAACAGATGACTCGGAGCCACAAGAATGTTGTTGTTCACCCTTACATTGATTTTCCTCAGTATGGTGGTAATGATGGAGAATGTATTCTTGATTATTCTCTTCCTATAGTTGTTTTTTACACTCAGTTTGGATAGAGGGGTTTGGTACACAGGAGAAAAACTGTAGTACCAAATACAAGGTATATATGCAATTGTAATTAACATACCACCAAACCTACGATGCAAGCCTCACGGATCAATTTTGATTGGATGAGAAGAATCAATTAGGAGAGGTATGAACTAAATACAAAGAGGATATTAGTGAAGCGCTCATGGTATGTCAAAATCTGCTGGTACAAGTCGATTTCCAAGTCGAAGCTCTCACTAATTTAGGATACATAACATGCACATCATTGGGTTTGATTTCCCGGAGGTTATCACGCACGGATCATGATGCAAATATTGTTCCTAGCCAACCACCTCCCGGAAGAGCCATGCTTTTTATGAGTTACCCCATCACGGGTGCAAGTTCTTGACATCTTCGTCAAATATGCCCTAAATTCATTGGGAGATGCCAAGTATTACTTCACAAGGTGAGCCAACCATGATCCCCATTGTTTCCCAAGCTATGGAACGTGATTATCCTTACTATAATGTGACTGCAAGTTACGAAGAGTTCGAAACCAAGCGAACGATATGTATTGGGCTGAATCGCCAAATGAAGGTTATACACTTGGGTGTGTGTCGGAAATGGCACGAGGACCCGGTATTTGGATTGAGTCCAACTATAAATGATGATGGGCGTTCACGGTCTGGGATTCCACCGGGAAGCAACGAGATCATTGCACGATAGTGATAATACAAAGTGGTGAGAGAAACACAAGTACGAAAGAGTTCTTCACCACATATACGGCACTGATACCACAAAGCTGTGCATGTATCTCAACCTCAAGTAATTCATCTAGATCCTAGGCGCATTTCATTATCATTCTCGCCCTACAACCCAAATGATTGCTACACTGTTACACCACCACCACAACAACAACTACAAACATCTTATATGTTTGGAGGACCGCGTTCTTTCCAACCGAGTGCTTTCCAATTGCCTAATGTTGTTCAACTAGTTTTTTTCCCCCATGGAAATTTAGTTAATATGTTGGCAGCTGGGGAAATCTCAGGTCTTGTAGAATTCTTGACTCCAGAAGATAAAGAAGAGGGAGTTAGCGATGAGCGACGTTAGAGATAATGTAATTTTTAATTACTGCTTTACATTTGTAATTCTAGTTTTAAAAGTACGACGGTTTTACTTAAATGAAATTACATATATTTAAAATTAAGCGTTTTACATTAGCTTCACTAAAACTAATCATTTACATTAGCATGACCTGTGAGAAGTTCTAGGTGGAACAACAACTACAAAAAGGGGTTGAAATTGTTCAACCAATTTAAGGATTTCGAAACATTTTTTGAATGGAAAAGCCACATTTTTCCATCTTCGCCATTCAGCCAAAGATCCTATTACCATCTCAGCATCAGTTTCACCTCTCAGTCTATATCAATTGACTTGCATAGTTAAAGATACAAACTTATTTACTTATTTCTTAATTGTACCAAAACGATTTTCTATTTCGCATATATCACGACGACTCGGATTACGGGTGTCACTGCAGAACTCGTCGTGAATAACCGCCTAGAAATTCACCTATGGATAGTTTGCTGAAGCAAGCTTAGTAAATAAAAAAACATAGTTCTGCATATAGATTCATCTTCTTCTTCTTCAGTATACAACGCTCGTCGAACTAACAAGGGCCGAGACATTTTCTTTTGACAAATTTGTTGAATTCAAGAATTGAAGAATTTTTTTAAGCTCAAAGAAGAAGAGTAAAGAAGACTACATGTGTGAATTTGGAGTTGAAATAGGGAGTATTTATAGAACTCAAAATTCTAACCGTTTGATGATATGGATTTACAGTCGTCCAGATTTAGCAGTTGGCGATTTTGTGTCAAATGCTGGTGGGTTAAGAACAGACGCTGGCGTTTGATGGAATAACTGGCGTTTTTGAGACACACGCCAGCGATTGTGGCACAATCGCCCGGCTTTCTATCAAGCGCGCTCCTGTTATTCCATCTCACTCAACAAACCAACAAATTTGTTGGTTTGTCCATTATTTTTTCATGTTTCTTGAGTCCATAGTGGGATCAAAATGAACAAATGCTTGTTTTGTTGAGTCCATGGGAACTGCTCTAACCTGACGAATACAACGGAAACATCATTGCAGAGTAGATGTAGGACGGTACGAAGAAGAGCAATTCATCCACAGCCCCGGTCAAATAAAAAAAAATTTAACGAAAAGCTAAAGGTGGACCAAAATTGATGTACCATTTGTTGGACCATTACAATCCAGCCATTGGATGTTGTTTTGGGTCCCATTCGGGTTTAAAAACCCCACTCTTACTAAATCCTATGGTAGAGGAGAGGTGGATCAAATTGGTCTTGGTCCACCTTCATTAGTCCACCCTTAGCACTCCCGTTTTTTTTTTATAGTCTTCGCTTCCGTTTACGCGGATTTTATCCTTCCTTACTATGGGCTCATGTTGTGGCTTAGGACCACCGATTTTTAACGATACAAATATCTTATTTCTTTCATAAGAAAATCGGCAAATCCAATGTCGATAACATGAAACGAATAGCTTAACCAGCTTTGGAAAAAACCAGAACTTGTTTAGGGTTCAGATTACAGTTTAAAAGTGGTAAAGTATGTCCATGTCAAGTAGTCGGAAAATGGAGATTAGGTCCTCACAGATAGTGACTATCTAATAAGTATGTGAGTTGTTGTTTACGTATATTACATTTGGATTAACAAGAACAAAAAGAGGCTATGTTAGGTATCTCATCATTATTTCCTTGGTAAGTAGTATGATAGCACATCGAAATTTTCCATGGACAATATCTTGATTAAGAGATTTTAAGTTCTTTAAATTGTTATATCTTAGACTTCAATGGCCATATCTTTCTGCTTCATCTCTTTATCCCATTGAAAGGCTAGATTTGCTATTGTCCGAGTTCATCTTGTCCATGGTGTCTGGAATATCCTCTAGGCCCAATGCAGATTCCTGCAATATCAAAAGTTATTAGAGCAGTATAGATATTCATGGAGTTAGGGTGTTTCAGGTGCACATTTTTATAGTGGTCCCAAATTTTCCTCTCTCTATTGATGAAAAGGTGATATTTTAGATAATATCCATTTTCCTATAATGAAAATTGTTCAAGATGTGATCTTGGAGAGAATGCACTTTATGGTGTTCACAAAGATGTTGTTTGATCCTGATTACAGTTTGATGTGCATCCATTTTTATGTTGTTAGAGATGAATTCATCTAGCTTTCCATACAAACCAGTAGCATAGGTGGTTGTCTCATGTAATTTACTATTAGTGTTACCGAACCAATTGTTTATCCACTCTTTAAAACAGGTGAGAGATTGAAAGACTGCATGATTTTGACCACAATTACCATTTCATACTTCAGTAGCAAATAGGCAGTTTATGAAGATGTGTGTCATGGTTTCTTCTCCACTTTTGCAGGATTGCATATTTGATCAACATAATGCAATGTACTAGCCGTTTTTGCATTTGCTGCAAGGATTCCATGAACAGATTTACACACAAACATTTTTATGGTTCAAGGAAAAAAAAAAAAGGCCAATCAATACTATGAGCATCATTGTAGTACTTTTGGGCTATTTTAGCATTGTATAGAGATATGACAGTCAAATCTCCATCGTCATTTATAGTATATAGGATTTGGTTTTCTTTTACTGGCTAGGTGTTGATGGTGGATTTTCAACAAAGGCTAAAACCGTAAAATCATGATACTGCATGTTTCTGATACGGCTTCGGGCATGTGACTATTCATATTTTACGAAGCCATGATGAATATGTCTTTCGAAAAGCCTCCACTCGGCGACGTTCGATCCACAGTATTTCATTGTGACCTCTATGTAGAATAATAGAATTGGGCGGTCCTCCTACATAATTGTTTGTTGAGAGGGCTTAACGCCTTCGGGACGTCGGTGATACTCACTGTTCCCTGACTACAGGAGAGAGACACACCTCTACTTAGAAGAACGATTGGGCGGTTCTCCGTCAGATTGAGAGCAACAACGCCTTCAGGACAATGATACTCATTGATCTTGACTATGTAGAGAAACGCGTATAGACTGGTGTTCTCCGTAGTGTCCGAGAGAATCCTCGAGGATTTTCCGTCTCGACTATGCACATAGATTAATTCAGCCGTGACATTCACCACCGAGTTTCAGAATAATCTATTATTGCTCCTATTCCATGGTCGAATCCACAATCCCATGGAATGGCAATAACAATTGCTCATATTCCATGGTTGAATCCACGCTGATCCCATGGAATGGCAATGACAATTGCTCATATTCCATGGTTGAATCCACTACTGATCCCATGGAATGACAATGACAATTGCTCCTATTCTATGATCGAATCTACGACTTGATCTCATGGAACGGCAATTGTTAGAACCTTTGCTCGGTCAAACTCGCATGTGTTGCTATCTCAAGCATGTTTGTCAATCTTAGTGATCAAAACTATATAGTCTTGATTTCTAGTCTCCTATAGCTAAGGTCTCGGACTAGGATAGAAAGTGTAGTTGAGCTCAAGAACTCCATGGCGATCATCATACAAGACGAAGGACTACTCAAGGAACCAAAAGGATCTTCATCGACTAAAAGGTATGTGGAGACTTGAACTTATCTATCACTCAAAAGTCTATCTACTCTATCTCATATCTTGAGACAAAAGTCGTTTTACTATATAGACTAAGAATATACACATGTGACATTTTGAGCTGAGTATATCTCGCTTATCTATTTCTCGAAATGTGTGTTGGTAAAGCTTTCGTTTTAGCCAAGTTCATCTTTGCCTAGTGACGAAAGTCATGTTATGTTTCAATCACTTTGGAAATCGCTCTGACGAAAACTAGTTCGTGAAAACAAATATATGACGTCCTGCGAGAATGTTTCAATGATTGAAATGAGAGTTTAGACTATATAACCATTGTGGGATATAAACATTGTTGTGGCAACACATATATGTATAAGTCCTTAACACTTGAACCGAAGTTTGCAAACTTTGTTGATCAAGTGGACCAACGTGAGCGAAGAACTCGGTCAGTGAACTCGATCCAACGCGTAAGTTCTCGAACCCGAAAATATCTGCTGAAGTTGAAGCTCAAAGTGCGGTCCATGAATCAGGAAGTTCTCATCCCGAGAAATTCTCTTGGAGTTTATTAACTTCAACCGGTTAGCTTAGTCCGCGAACTCAAGAGGTTATGTCTGAAAACGTTGTTCATGAACTTATTCTTAAATTACTAAGGGATGCTTTTGCAAACCGTGGCTTTATAGTTCATGATTAATGATTCGAGTGAATCACATCATTTTTGATTCAATTGTGTCTCTTGTAGTACTTGAGATCTCATAGCAATTGAACAACTCTCTAACTAGTTTATTTGAGTCATTTGGACTAGTTATGGTGAAGAAGAATATGGTTGATATGAAAGTTATCATTTGGCTAACCATTTGGTTGACTAATATTGAACCGACTATTGTACACGTTTGGGTACGGTTACACAAACCCAAAACGTCAAGTACATGTGTGTATGTCAAGCTAAGTTTTCGATCTAACGGTTGAGAGATATTAGCTTGTATCTAATCAGGTTTTCATCTAAAGGTGAATATTGAATGCTTTGTTACTAAGCTAATATTGATTGCAAACCCTGATTTGAAAGACTGTATAAGGAGAACTCTAGCAATTGGAAAAACTAATCCCCACACACTTTTCTTGTGTGATACTAGTTTTCTCTAAGCTAGAGTCGATCTCCATTAACCCTTGAGTTTTCTCTCTAAATTCGGGTTAACGACTTAAATGCTTCATTGGGATTGAGAAGCCAAACCGATACTACTTATCTTGTAGTTGTGTGATCTGATCTTTTTTATTTCTATCGTACGAGTACAATTGTAATGATTGGCTTGAGATTTGTATCTCCGATAGGCAAGATAAAAGTAGTCACAAACATCTTCGTCTCATTGTTTGTGATTCCTCAATAATCTTCTTCGCTGCGTCGATTAAGTTTGTTGTGAGGTGATTGATAAAACTGAGCTGTTCTTCGGGAATATAAGTCTACGGTTTTATCGATTGGATCTGTTCACCTTAATTTATCAAAAAGACGGAACAAAACTCATAGGTTTATTCGTGGGAGGCAATTTATCTATTATCTGTAGACTTTTCTGTGTGAGACATATTTGTTTGCTAAAGTCTTCGACTTTGGGTCGTAGCAACTCTTGGTTGTGGGTGAGATCGGCTAAGGGAATCAAGTGCGCGGTATCCTGGCGGGGATCGGGCGTAGGGAGCATAACCGGCCTTAGATCGGTGTGAGATTGGTTGGGGTTCAACTACGGTCCATGCCGAAGTTAATTTGGAGTAGGCTAGTGTCTGTAGCGGCTTAATACAGTGTTTATCTAATCTGGACTAGGTCCCGGGGTTTTTCTGCATTTGCGGTTTCCTCGTTAACAAAATTCTGGTGTCTGTGTTATTTCTTTTCCGCATTATATTTTTATATAATTGAAATAATACAGGTTGTGCGTTGTTCAATCGATTAGAATATCCGACCTTATTGGTTGTTGATTTAAATCGATTGACACTTGGATATTGGTCTTTGGTACCATCCAAGTTATCTCTCTTTGATTAGGCTCGCGAATCATATTTGCTTGAGTAAATCAAATCGAGAGATTGAGATAATAACTCCTTGAGTATTTTCTATTGATTGAGTCTTGTTGATTCTCTAGAAAACACTTGGAGTTGTCCATACAAATTGCTAATCGAAATATTGGGTGAGGTTGTTAGACCCCCGCATTTTCAATTGGTATCAAAGCGAGCAAACATGTTAAAGACCTCACAAGTATGTGTTTGTAGCGATCGACTCTATGGAAAGAGGTGATATCTCAATAAACGTACCACCCATTCTTCGATGGCTCTAATTACTTATGGTGGAAAATTGTTATGCGAGCTTTTCTTCAAGCACGTGATTTTCAATCATGGGTATATGTTGTTAATGTCTATGATCCTCCCGTTGTTGCGAAGGAGAAAATGTTCCAAAGAATATTCTCAATATACTCTGCCCGAAGTTCTTCTTGTAAAGCAAAACTCCGAACCAGTTTGAATGCGATCATACATGCCATTACCCCAAATCTTCAGCACCATGTGTCTAATTGCACTAAGTCGCAAGAAGCTTGGGATATATTAGCAACCGTATTCGAAGGAAACTCCAATGAAAAGGATGCAAGGCTTGAACCTTAATTCCCATTGGGAAAACCTTCGTATGGCGAGATGGAGAAACATTTGATGAGACAAAGTGTTCGAAAATTGTTAATGCATCTTTGCATTGGGTAAGACTATTCCTGAAAAGGATATTTTGATGAAAATTCTCAGATCACTGCCATCTAGATACGATGCTAAGAAGCATGCCATCGTTGAGGGAAATAACCTAGATACTCTCTCCAGAAATATGCTGGTTGGTAAGCTTAAGATCTTTGATCACGAACTTTCATCCAAGGCTAAGGATGTTGCGTTCAAAGCACTAAAGGACACTAAATTACTTGATAAAAGTAAAAAAGTGTATATCTCTGAAGATGATCACTCGAGATAGATTCATCGATGAAGATCTTGACAAATCGCTCGATGATCACAAGGCAGTTTAGGGATCTTCTTTTGAAGAGAAGTAAATGGTTCTCCAGAGATAAGCCTAAGGCATCAGTCAAACCTCATAATCGTGTTCCTCCTAAAAACAGGGATATTGATGAAACTGATGAAGAGGATATGCCTCAGTGCTTTAAGTGTAAAGGATTTGGTCATTTTGCAAACGAGTGTCCAAATCGGGAGAAAATACACTGGGAACAAAGGTCTTGCTGCAACTCTTGATGAAATGTCTGACGACTACAATTCAAATGAAGATGAAAAATCAAGTGTTGCACTTCTTGGTGAAAATATTGATTTTGATAATTGTAGTAATACACATATCAATTTTGATATTCTTTCAGAAGATAATCCAACCATTCTGGAAGAAAAAGTTGACCCTTCTCTTGGAAACACTGTTTATAATGTTTCAGGATCCACTATGTGCCTAGCCGCCTGCACAATTCAGAAGCCTGATTATTATCCAAGTGTGACGTGCTCATATTGTTCATTAAAAGGTCATGAACTCTCAAGGTGTTACAAGTTCAAACACAAGCAAAGACACGTCAACAAACTTCAACGAAGAGCAAATCATCTAGCAAGAATCTCAAACTTGCTCAGAAGACCGCAGAGGTATGTAAGATTCTATCTTCGTCTAAGAAGTTAGTTTCCAAGGAAAGATCAAGACCACTTGAGAAGAAAGTATGGTCAAATCGTTTTGATAGACAGAGGTTTGTGGATTCCTCTCAAGAGGAAATTGGTGGACAAATTGTTGTTCACCACAGCACAAATTAATTTTGTTGTGTCTAAAATCTTGTCTCATGTGCCTGATCAAAAGAGACAATGATTTTTGTACCTCTCAGGCTTCAAGACAAGTTTTGATTCTTCTTTTCTTAGTTTTGTCTTATTTTTGTCTATCAAACAAAAGAAAAAAGGGTACTATCGATAATTCTGCTCTTTATAGGGATAAGAGTTGATCGTCCACGAACCTGTTTTAGGTTTCAAACCCTACATTCCTTTTCCTTCTCTAAAACCTCTCTTTATCTTAAGACTACTTGTTGAGCTAATTGTGAATTCCTCTAACAAACTCATACGCTTATGGACGCTCCAAGAATGATGTCTTCTGATGAAAAAGAAGGTAATGTGATTGTTAAGCCATCAATCATGAAGGAAAAATAAAAAATCTCCATTGCCTCCAACCTTGAAAAGAAAAAAAAGGAATACGAGGAAGCCAAGAGCTGTTCCTTCAAATTCTCAGAAGTTTTCTAATGTTCTTGAAGTGTTGAAGGATATGCGAAAGGAGATTCAACAAATAAAGGCTTTTGTGCATAAGACTCATGAGATTCAGAAGGCCCTGGTTCGACAACATGACAACCAATAAGGTTCATTGATATAAACTTCTTTCTTAATGAACCCTATGTTCCAATGGCTGTTGACAACAAGGAGTTCGGGGACGATAATGAATTCTTCAAAGGTCTTAATGTCTAGTAAATCTTCTATGTTTTCTATTTTATTTAGAAGAATAACTAATGTTTTGGAATAGCAACGATTGTGATTACACATAGCTATATCCAATGATTTCATCTTCTTGTTTTTAGATTTTTTTGTTTAAAAATTCTAAAGTTGTTTGGAAGATGATGGTTGCAATATTAATCTTTTTGATTTTATATATTGCAATATTTTGATGGGATTTGTATGTTTACGTCCGTGAACTTAATTATCCCATATTTTGTCAAAAGTAAAGTCGTTCACGTATTGGTATGCAAATATTGATAAAGGAATGAATGGACTTTTGGCAAAAGTTAAGCCTATATTGTCAATTGTTGATGTAAGATAGGTTAAAATCTTTTGTGATTCAAGGATAAAGTCTATTATGTCACTTTGTGATGGAAAAATAGAAGAGATCCTTGTTTTTGTTATCCACGGTATAGAGCTTAATTGTTCCATATTATTATGTATTACCGTGAAGGTTCCATTGTGTGTCTCATGTTGAGCACGATACGACTAAGTCGATTTTTTATTGGCATGGTTGGTTGTTCCATGAGATGCTATATGTTGAGCATTAAGAACTAAATTAATCAACTTGTGTGGTTATTTAGTTTGTATTCCATGAGTTCTCTCATGTTGAGTAATGTACGGTTAAGGTTGTCATTTCCTATGATAATCTTAGTCGGGGTTCCATATTCTCTTATGTTGAGCCCAAATGAACTAAATCAATCATCTTGTGTGATTATTTAGTTAGCACTCCATAGATTTTTCTCATGTCGAGTGTGGACAATTGAATTGATTACTTTGTAATTAGTTTAATTGTGTAATCCAGTTAGAATATTTATGGGTTTTCTTGTGAATAATCTAATCGATGATTTAAGTCTCCATAAGTTTACTTGTGTTGAGCATATTTAGTCAAATTAATCATGGTTCGCTTTGGTTAATATGATTGAATATTTTGGATTCCAAATTCATACTTGTATGCAATTTGTTGAGTCTAAAGAAATCCTTCTTTTCTCTTGAAATTAAGGTCGCTTTTGTTGTTCCTTTGGGAATGACATCAAATGGGGGAGAGTTCTTTTGAACTTGCGCTTAATTTCCAAATCTTTGTGGGGAGTGCGGCTATGGAATTTTTAGAGGTTATCTTGTATCTATATAAACTCCTTGATGAATGCATTTAGCCTCGGCTTTATGATTGCATCTAAACAAGATGATAGAACATTTACCTTTGGTCATGAAATATCTCTTACGGAAATTTCATTAGGATCCTGCCTCTTGTACCTTTGCCAATTTTATTGACAAAAAAGGGGAGAATTAATTGTAGTTCACACTACAAATACATATGGTTTTCGGATCATTATGTAAGGGGAGTGGTTTCCATGTGAGATGGAGTATTGACTAAGGGGAGTGAAGTATCACCATAGTATTGTTGTTGAAGTTGTGATGCAATTGGACTTTGACGCTGTGTAATAATACTATGACACTGTATAACAATGATTGAGAACCAATGCTTTTCTCATTGTTATAGCTACGGATTTTCAACAACGATGATACTAAACTTACAACCTTTGGGATCATTGGACTACTTGGAAGTGACGAAGATTTCGAGTATTGTTGAAGATTAGGCATGTGGAATAGGAGCTACAAAGTTTATTTATATAATTTTTGTATTCTATATGTATTAATAGTTTTGCCACTAAAATTGACAAAGGAGGAGATAGTTAGAGCACAAATTGGTCAAACTCGCATGCGTTGCTATCTCAAGCATGTTTGTCAATCTTAGTGATCAAAACTATAGAGTCTTGATTTCTAGTCTGCTATAGCTAAGGTCTCGGACTAGGATAGAAAGTGTAGTTGAGCTCAAGAACTCCATGGCGATCATCATACAAAACGAAGGACTACTCAAGGAACCAGTGGATCTTCATCGACTAAAAGGTATGTGGAGACTTGAACTTATCTATCACTCAAAAGTCTATCTACTCTATCTCCTATCTTGAGACAAAAGTCGTTTTACTATATAGACTAAGAATATACACATGTGACATTTCGAGATGAGTATATCTCGCTTATCTATTTCTCAAAATGTGTGTTGGTAAAGCTTTCACTTTATCCAAGTTCATCTTTGCCTAGTGACGAAAGTCATGTTATGTTTCAATCACTTTGGAAATCGCTCTGACGAAAACTAGTTCGTGAAAACAGCTATATGACGTCCTCTGAGAATGTTTCAATGATTGAAATGAGAGTTTAGACTATATAACCATTGTGGGATATAAACATTATTGTGGCAACACATAAATGTATAAGTCCTTAACACTTGAACCTAAGTTTGCGAACTTTGTTGATCAAGTGGAACCGGAACGTGAGCAGCAACTCAGTCCGTGAACTCAGTCCGCGAACTGGCGAAAGTTCTCGAACCCGAAAATATCTGCTGAAGTTGAAGCTCAGGTGCAGTCCACGAACTGACGGAAGTTCTTATCCCGAGAAATTCTGCTGGAGTTTATTAACTTCAACCGGTTAGCTTGAGTCCGCGAACTCAAGAGGCTATGTCTGAAAAACGTTGTTCATGAACTTATTCTTAAATTACTAAGGGATGCTTTTGCAAACCGTGGCTTTATAGTTCATGATTAATGATTCGAGTGAATCACATCGTTTTTGATTCAATTGTGTCTCTTGTAGTACTTGAGATCTCATAGCAATTGAACAACTCTCTAACTAGTTCATTTGAGTCATTTGGACTAGTTATGGTGAAGAAGAATATGGTTGATATGAAAGTTATCATTTGGCTAACCATTTGGTTGACTAATATTGAACCGACCATTGTACACGTTTGGGTACGGTTACACAAACCCAAAACGTCAAGTACATGTGTGTATGGCAAGCTAAGTTTTCGATCTAACGGTTGAGAGATATTAGCTTGTATCTAATCAGGTTTTCATCTATCGGTGAATATTGAATGCTTTGTTACTAAGCTAACATTGATTGCAAACCCTGATTTGAAAGACTATATAAGGAGAACTCTAGCAATTGGAAAAACTAATCCCCACACACTTTTCTTGTGTGATACTAGTTTTCTCTAAGCTGAAGTCGATCTCCATTAACCCTTGAGTTTTCTCTCTAAATTCGGGTTAACGACTTAAAGACTTCATTGGGAATGTGAAGCCAAACCGATACTATTTATCTTGTAGTTGTGTGATCTGATCTTGCTATTTCTATCGTAATGAGTATAGTTGTAATAATTGGCTTGAGATTTGTATCTCCGATAGGCAAGATAAAAGTAGTCACAAACATCTTCGTCTCATTGTTTGTGATTCCTCAATAATCTTCTTCGCTGCATCGATTAAGCTTATTGTGAGGTGATTGATAAAACTGAGTTGTTCTTCGGGAATACAAGTCTGGTTTTATCGATTGGTTTCTGTTCACCCTGATTTATAAAAATACTGAACAAAACTCATAGGTTTATTCGTGAGAGACGAATTTATCTATTATCTGTAGACTTTTCTGTGTGAGACATATTTGTTTGCTAAAGTCTTCGACTTTGGGTCGTAGCAACTCTTGGTTGTGGGTGAGATCAGCTAAGGGAATCAAGTGCGCAGTATCCTGCTGGGATCAGAGGCGTAGGAGCATAACTGTACCTTGGATCAGTGTGAGATTGGTTGGGGTTCACCTACAGTCCAGACCGAAGTTAATTTGGAGTAGGCTAGTGTCTGTAGCGGCTTAATACAATGTATGTTTAATCCGGACTAGGCCCCGGGGTTTTTCTGCATTTGCGGTTTCCTCGTTAACAAAATTCTGGTGTCTGTGTTATTTCTTTTCCGCATTATATTTTTATATAATTGAAATAATACAAAGTTGTGCGTTGTTCAATCGATTAGAATATCCGACCTTATTGGTTGTTGATTTAAATCGATTGACACTTGGATATTGGTCTTTGGTACCATCCAAGTTATCTCTTTTTGATTAGGCTCGTGAATAATATTTGCTTGAGTAAATCAAATCGAGAGATTGAGATAATTACTCCTTGAGTATTTTCTATTGATTGAGTCTTGTTGATTCTCTAGAAAATAACTCGGAGTTGTCCATACAGATTGCTAATCGAAATATTGAGTGAGGTTGTTAGACCCCCGCATTTTCAGCAATAACAACTTATCTCATTACTCCGATTTCATGATCGAATTCACTTCTAATTTCATGAAATGGTGATAGATAATTTTATTACTCCGATTCTATGGCCGAATCCACGATCTCATGGAATGGTAATGCCTATTTTATTATTCCGAGTTCATTATTCAGAGTTCATGGTCGAATCCACAGCTGATCCTATGAATTGATAATAAACAACTACTTATTTTATTGCTCTGTTTCATGAACTATTCTACATTGAATTCCACGAATTAGCAATAAATATTCAACCATAGGGCATCTGGAACATCACTGAGTAAGCCCCACAAAAATGGTGTAAGTGTATTCAACGATGATGCATGACTGAGCACCCGGATGCACGAACGAGCATTCAAAAAAGATGAATGAGATGAGGAATCCTACGCAAAAAAGAGGAGAAAACATCAAATATTAGTAAAATAACAAGGAGCGCCCAGGGGGTGGGCCCACCAGCCATACTCTAGCCGTGGCCGGTCCCCATGCTCCTTCCATTATTTTGCCCTTTTTTGTTATTTTCATGAACTCATAAAAAACTCCATGATTTTAGCAACTTTCCTTGTTTTTGCAAAATTCATGAATTCTCCCTAACTTCACGGATTCATGATAATAATGTTATAAAATAGGAAAGGTGTGCGGGGCCGAGCAACATAGCCGTCCGGCCATGCCTGGCCGTGGCGGTCCCACACCTCACAATCCCTAGCTTTTATAATTATTGTTCTCTAAACTCATGAAACTCTTCCGTTTCAACAAAACTCACGGGTTCTTCATAACATCACGGATTCATGAAAATAATATTATAAATTAAGGAAAGGTGTGCGGGACCGGGCAACATGACCGTGGACCATGCCCTAGCCGTGGCAGGTCCCACACCTTGCAATCCTAAGACTTTTATAATACTTATTTTCCAAAATTCCTGAAACTCCTTGGTTTGAGCAAAAATCATGATTTCGTCATAACTTCTCAAATTTTGCTCAAATCAAGGAAAACCAAAAACCAACAAGTCACATGACTTAGCCTCTCATGGCAATCTTGAATATTAAAATATGCTTATATTTACAAAATGACGACCGATTGAGCATACATGCTCATTCCAGCGAAAAATCAAGAATTTCAGTCAAGATGAAACTCTTCGAAAATTCACAATGTTACCGAACGCACATCAGAAATACAAACTCTCGATGCAAGACACCGACACTATGGAAATACGTGCACACCCTAATGGCCGACCAGGGTTATTCCTAGGACTTGCACAAAGTCGGTCCTACGTGTTTTCATAATTCGACCTAATTTTCTCAATTGCTCATCTTTGGGCCCAAAACTCTCTCTTACCGTCCCTCTTGAATTCTTCCTGAGTTTTACTTTCGAGCTGTTTTCACCTACCGAAAGAGCTCAAAACCTAAATATCCCGTGATAGGAGATAGGAAATTCTTTTCCGTATCGAATGGAGGGGCGGACCATCGGAATCCTAGTCCGTATGAGAATTCTACATCGATTGTAGTAAAGGATGCTAATCAGGGGTTCAACCAACCTGGGAATTGCTCAAACGACCAACAATTGGTCACGTGACCACCAGGAGCCGGTCCCATGCTCTCTTGGTCGGTCCCCCATCTTTCATACTTAGGTTTCACCTAATGTTGAACCTAAATGATAATTCAATGAATGATGAAACCGACACTTAATCATCATTCTTTCACCAACTCTCCAACTGAGAACCATGGTACACGCCCACTTGGGAAATTGGGCATCACATGGACGTCCATAGTCTCATGTGGTCGGTCCCTCCTTGGCTCATGACCTATTTTCAGCAATTCGTCTACTAATGAGTAATTCACCGAAATTAGGGTTTTTCGAACAAACGCTCAACAAATTATTATTCAGAGCAAGTTGAAACTTTATGTTGATCCACGGGATTAATTATATAGTATTTGGTAATATACCAATATTTTAATAATTTATTGGGATCCGTCACCAATAAATATTTCGTCGAATTGAGCAACTTTGTAATCACTCAAATATTGATCCAGCTATCAATATTTAATAAATCACTAATAATTTGCCGGATCAAGCAACACTTGCTCAGTTGCTCGTCAAGTTTACCATACTCAGCAATTCGCTGAACCGAGCAATACTTGCTCAGTTGCTCGAATATTGATCCCATTATCAATACTCAGTAATTTGTCGAATTGAGCACGCCAAATTATCAATTTATCAATAATTTGTAGAATTGAGCAAATATTGCTCGATTGCATGTCAAATTATCAATATTCAGTAATTTATCAATATTTCGTCGAATCGAGCAATACTTGCTCAGCTGTTCGAATAATTCACATGTGTTCGGTAGATCATCAATATTCAACAACTTGTTGAATTTACAATATTTGCTCGGATGAGCAACACCAAATTCATGAATCGCTGAACATTTACCAAACACACTCGATTCAACAAAACCTAGGCCCATTGCCTAATCGCCAACAACCGATGAACTCAATACACGTCTGTCATGCAGACTCCACGATTCGTGAGACATCAATCACGTCAAATTGGGGGATAACAACTAGGGTTTTGGTCTGTTGGCCTACAACATGTGGAATCATCCACAACGAGAAACGTGCGTAAGTTATGTCAACGGTTGAAGGAGTTAGCAAAGTAGTGGGTGCACGATCCGTCAAGTCTCCGCACGACATGGAACTGACTTTACCACGATCTTCCACTTATCCACTCTTTCACTCATGAAACCGTCACACTTACAGGGATCAAGGTGTTCACAACTCTGGCAATATAAATATGTCTCTGAAACCACGATTCAAGGGGACACCTTTCGTCTACACAATTTCTCGAGTAACTACTCTCAAGAATTCATCAATCCTTCGAACTTATTCGAACTCAACAAGTTCATCGGTTATTGCGAAACCCTCAACACACCCACAATCCTTAATCATCATTGATCCCACACAATTCTCGAAACTTCCCTCCTACAGATCAACCCATCTCCCTCTTTGCGACCGAATTTACTCTGGAACGACCATTGTCTTGGTTTAGGCCGGAGTACTACAGATTGATCTCTCGAATCTAAGAACTCCATTCTTGCACTGCATCTGTGTGGGGTTAAGCAGTTTGCCTGGTTCGAGGAGTCTCGGAAACACGCTCGACTCTTCACTTTCTCAAAAAACTAGTGAAACGTTTTTCACCATCTACAGATTGGCGACCACAGTGGGAGGTTAATCTCTCGGTTGTAATTTCAAACTCATCAAAATGGTTGGTCTTAGGTCAGGATCAGTTACAAATCGTAATGCAAATATCGCTATCACCAGCAACAACAACGAAATTCCAGAAGGTATTCCTACCTCCAACAGTAGCGGAGACACTACCCCTCCCCGCACTAATGTCGAAAATCACCCTCTCTTAGATCGACATCCGGAGGAACTCGTGGAAAACCCACCTACGATCGCTGATCTCATGAAGGTCCAGAAGTCCATGCCAAAACCCGGGACGACATGGTGCAACACGAAAAGAGATGTGTAATTACCTCAAGACCCTCACTGACAAGATGTCAGGAAAAAAGCAAGAAAAAGGAAAAGATAAAGAGACTCCTCCAACCACATACGACGATGGAGCCCGCAAATCTGAACCGGCCCGGTTCATCACTCGTGAAGACCTAAAACGTTTTATGGAAAATTGGGGGAAAGGGCACACACCATCAGTGCACCGACATCAACCTCCATATCCCGCTGCCACACAAAAGATTCCTCTTCCGAAAGGTTACACTTCTCCAACATTCACATTGTACAATGGAACAAGGAATGCTCGAGAACACGTTTCTCGGTTTCTGGAAGCATTAGGAGAGCATGAACATAACCATGTTGTCCGTTTGAAGGAGTTCTCTAAATCCCTGACCGTCCGAGATTATACTTGGTACAACAACATCGCTCCAGGGAGCATAGCCAATTGGGGAGAAATGATTAATGCTTTCTACAGGAAATATTTCTTTGTCTCTGAACAAGTCACACTCTCCGACTTGGGGAGGATGTCTCGAAGAATACTTGAATAATCGAATGACTACGTAAAGAAGTTCGGACTCCGGGCTCGGATTGTCATGATCCAAATATCATTGAACAACAACTGGTGGACCTGTGCATCAATTGATGATCCCAGTCTGAGCTTTCTGGAAAATATTCGTTTTCGAGACCTTCTCGAAACTTCACGAAGCGGCCAAGCGATCGGCAACTACTTGCTCCCCGCCTGTTAGAAGAACGAAAACTGTTAAAGTGGAGGAATCGAAAGACACTCGAAGCAACACTGCCAGGCATCTAGTCAACAAGCAAGTCTGATGTCGAAACTTCCATGAATGTCACTCGAAGGAAGCAAAAGAAAAGTCAAACACGACCATATAAGAACGCTCCTCCACCTTCCAACCCCTCAAAAGCGCCAAGGAAAGATGGCCAAGCCAGAAAAGCACAGTCTCCTACTCAACATCAACAGGATGATCAAGATGCACCTGACTTTCCCTTTTCTATTGAAGAAGTGATTGAACTATTGGAAGTATGGGTTCAAGATGGTGCAATCAAATTGCCTCATGTCAAAAAGGAGCCAACTGAAGAACAGATGGAAAACGCACGCTATTGCCATTTCCATAGGTATGTCAGCCATCCCAAGAAGTGATTGTAGAATCCTGAAGCGTATATTAAAAAAAAAAAAAAAACTCGGGAATCGAGAACTGAAGGAGTACACAGTAATCCTCTCCCAATCAGGACGTTCACCCTCTCTGAGCAACCAGTCAAGGAAGCAGTCCAATCCCTAATCGAGCATATATGTGAGTTACTGTACTTATCTAAAGCTCAAAGAGGTGATATGTTTGATGTATTAAACTATATCGTGTCTGGGAAACGATTAGACATTCAGGAGATACGCCCTGAACCTCCAGTAACCGACAAGGAGATGTACGACTGGGGACTTCTCACTACAGTCCATCTCAAAGGAAATCAGTTCAGACGAGCACTGGTTGATGTTGGCACTGATGTCAACATCATCCCTGTAAAGACTCTCAAGGCTGCTGGCATCACTCGACAAGAAGCAACTCATGCTCCATTCTTAGTTAGAGACCATGAAGGAATCTTTAGAGATGCTTAGGGTTACGTCATCCTCAAAGTGAAAGCTAACGCAACTTGGACCGAGACCAAGTTTTTCATAATTAGAGAAGATCCAGGATATGACATGGTTCTTGGAAGGACGTGGATTCATGATGGGAAGGTCGTTGCAACATCTTCGACTGTACATTTCTCTGTTGAGGAAAGCTCCGACTTGGAAGAAAGCTCCAGTTCAGAAGAGATGGCGGACCCTCCGCCATTTGAACATTTGGAAGAAGTCGAAACCTTGATGGGACTCACACAAAAACCTGAAGAGAGCGCACATGAGTTTGTCAAAAGGTTCCGCACTCAGGCAAGTCTCATTCCCCCTTATGCATCTATATTACCAACTTTCAAATATGCAACTCTGGTCAGGGGACTTGATCTTACTCATGACTCAGCTGTCACCAAACGTTATGAGTGGCTAGCCTCACCTCGGCAATACTTCACCAAGTGGTTGGATGCCGAATCTCTCAAAATTCAGTATCTCACCAACACGGTCATTGATAGAATAATGACCGAATTTCACAATCAATACCCCAAATACTCCCCCTTGCACGAGTGTCCACATGTACCTCAGGATTGGAAAGCTTCATCAATGAGGAATCCTACAACGCGAGGAACTCCAAACCAGCAGAAGATATTCAAAGCACGAGCAACCAAGCCCAACAAGTTTCGTGAAGGAGATTTGGTTCTTAAAGCAACTGGGCGCAATTTACATTCTGCAAAAAGTTCTAATTGGGAAGGACCTTTTATGATTGCTAAGTCAGTTGCTGGAGGGTACTACAAGTTGGCTGATATCAAAGGCAAGACAAAAACACAAGTGATTCATGAGAATTGGCTCAAGATTTTTTATGCATGAAGCATCCATCATTGGATGTTTTGTTTCTAAGACAAACGTTCAAAACAGCTGGCGTTTGCATCCTAGGATTTTCTTTTACCTGTAATTTTAATTCCTCCAAAACGTTTGCAATACTTGCATCCAATACTTAAATTCGACAATTTATCAAAAGTTCTTTATTTAAAGAAAAATCTCTGTCAAACCTAAAATCCAAAAGAAAATTCTCAATCACTCAAAAATTCAAAACCTATCAAAAATTCAAAACCTATCAAAATTCAAAACCAAAAATAAAACCTCACATATCTCTCAGAAGTTCAATGCTCAGGAGATCATGGAAAGAGAACTAAAGAAAGCCAGCAAAGTAAGACTTCTGCTTCTCTTCATCCTCCAAGACCTGCAAAGACGCTTTCTCCAACTCCATCTTTTCGGTCAATTCAGCAATCTTAGCCATTTTCTCCATCACAGCATCACTGGTAAAAGGTATATTCTTCACTACTGTATCCTTGATGGCGTCGATCTTCTGACGAAGCCACTTTAGGTTGAAGCCAAGTCTCTCAGAATTTTCCAAGTTGTACTCCCAATCAAAGAGTACATCTCGAGTAATAGTACTTCTGGGCCTGGTACGAATATCATCTATGACACGCAATAAATTTCTAATTGCATTGTCAAGAAGTATCTACGTTCAGGGTCTCTTTCAACGACAATATGGCCATACATCTTCTACAACTTCTCGTACATGCTAGCATACCTAGTGGGAACGCTCAATCCACCAACAAATACATGATACGGAAGCAAAGCACCAAATGGAGGCTCACAAAAAATCCCTTCAGTAGAATATTCATGCACTATTATACGGTTCTCAACCTCAGTAATTATAGGCGCAGCTTCCTCTGGGACAGTGTTTTCTACTCTTGGAACGGCTCCTCTGTTTCTCGGAGCAACCAATACTGGCATTTCAATCATCTCGAAAATATTAGCAACAACCATCTCACGGCCTTGAAGTGCAGAGATGGTTGCCTCTCTATCAACAACGCTAGGATTACTCGAATCATCATTATTGGTCTCATTATTCCCGGTTTCGGCATTTTGTACCTAATAAGCAAATTACACGGAATTAGAATGATCCAAGCATGGGAACTCAACGCAATCATAAAGTCCAACATGTAAGTGAACTAACATTATCTAAGTTCTTCATTATGCATCCAAGATGTGAGCAAATAGCGTGAAAGCCATAAACACGTTTTCCAAATGAGTTCGTCAGAAAATTTTATACTGCTGTGTATAAAATGACGAACTGGGAGAAATTGGTAAGGAATCTGAGGTTGGGTCATATACCATTCTCTTTGTATGGATGTTATATACAACATATCAAAATTTCATAGCAATCGGGTAAACGAGCAGGGAGTTGTGGCCTAAACCTTGGACCTCATACCGACTGAAAATTTTTCTGAAAGTTTCCTGAAAGTTTACTATTTCGCTAATTTTTGCCTCTAAAAGTGCTCAAAACTTAAAAATCTTCTTTTCTAAAGCTTGGAAATTTCCTGGGCTAAGATATGCATGGGTAGATCGCGAAAATCTGATGTCGGATGAGGATTCTACAACGTTTTTACTAAAAAACTGGGGTCTGGATTTTCTGACGACGTATTTCAGCGAAATTTCTCATATATTTGGTGGAGTCTTCATATATTCATCGACAAATCAACAACATTATACTTCCATGAAGATAATACAAGGTAGATACTTACTTGAGGAGTCTCCAATTCATTTGAGGTGTTAACAGGGCCAGCATCAACATTGGGAGTACCATTATCTTCATTCGGTTGTGATTCTTGAGAATTCTCTTTCTCATTACTATTCGAAGACGAATGAATAGCATGGCCATGTCGTATTTCCACAACAATCTCCTCCTAGAATTATCAACAATAATCATCATTATTTCATTCAAGGAAATGCCGAAGTCACTTACATGAAATACTACTTACGTCAACCTCTCCATCGATGTTGGATTCCTGAGTTGTTTGTATAGAGGAAAGATGAAAACCGTCAATAACCGATGGAGCAAAGTTCTGAAACAAATTGATAATACTTTTTCTAAGATCCTGATTACATGGACAAGGAAGCCGCAACGATAAGAATAATGCTAACAACTCACCAAAGAAGCAGCAGGGGACTGCACTTTATTCGGTATCATTCTATGAGTTGTTTTACTTCTTCCTTCCCCACCCTGGGGACTGTCTTGAAGGTCTAAGAAGTTTTCATGGATTCGAGGCCTCACAACACGGTCATCCTACACAATATTGACAAACAATTTAAATGTGTTTAGCTCACTTTCATCGATCGTAAAAAAAGAAGAAGGGGGGGCTTACCTGTGCACATTCCGGAGATGTTTTTCTCTTGTCACCACGGGAGAGGTACTTCAGTCTCGGTCGAGCATTAATGGAGACAAGGGAAGGAAAATCCTGCACTGGGGACTTAATATCTCTCATGAAAGCATACAGACGCTCAAGCTGCTGACGCCAGAAATCTATATAACTCGGAGTCACGAAACTGGCACGATCAGAGCATGGGGATAAATACTCATTTCCCTCCACGTGAGTACAATCCAGATTAGCCTTCAGATACCCAACTGATGGTTTGTTCATTCGGTGACCGGGAATACACTGGTCGACGCCCATCTGCCGAGCCGCCCTATCAATATTATACTCCTCCACTCTGAATTCTCCATGGATTACTGATACTATGTGACCATGAGTGCAACTTAACATGAAAGACCTCTCTCCATCATTTAAATCAGTACCGGTCTTCAATGTGATGTTCTCTTCAGCAGTATTGAAGGTGACCAATTGTGAGAAGAAATCGGGCGACACCCAGGGCGAAAATTGAACTCGGATTCAATGTCCGGGACATCGATGATGCATATCTTGTATTGTGGCTGCTTTGTGGACCAACTCATGATTCTGGCATTGTCTTTCTCTAGGAAAGCATGGCGGGTGTCGACATTAGGACCTTGCAAAATGCTACGAGGAATCGGAGCATAATTTTCGAGATGCTCCCACATCAAAGCTTGGAGAAACATGGTATTAGCATATGTTTCAATTTTCATGAAACCGTTAGAAACACTGGTCAATAACCAAAGAATCCAAATTGGCGAACAATGAACCTAAAAACAAAAGGTTACCAATTGGAAGTTTCTCACCTTTAGCCATCTTAATAGCGAAGGGTATCACCAACGGCTTCAACAAATGTCCGCTGTCCTCAAGAACATATCTGGAAAGCCACAAACACAAGAAAGCGGCAATGGATAGGGTGCCATCAACATGTTCTTCAGGAATTCTATCTCTCGGCCACCAGTATCTCAACTAATAAGCGTAACAAAATTTGGGAGACTCGTTGAACTCATGCATCTTAGTTTCCAAAGTATGAGATATCGACTTCTCCTCCGTCGAGAGTTCTCCGGGAAATTTCCGGTGGATCGGAAGATGCAATAAAGCGACTACGTCTTCTAAAGTAATTCGAACTCTCCCCGTATGCATATGAAGGTATGAGTGGGGATACACCAACGAGCAAGCAAAGATACGATACCTGGTATGTCATGATTAATGATCAAATCTCCAGCATCTTGTATGGCTCGTGTAACTTGTGCACTATCTAGCAAGGTCCTCACACGGCCGTGGCCTAGCATGTGCCTTGCCCATCCAAAAAATGTGTCGGCGGTTTTCGAGAAAGTTTGAGTTCCACATGAGAAGTCGAATAATGTCCCCCTTCCAAACGAACCGAATTATTGCTTTGAAGGAGACACCAACTTATTCGAGCAGTAGTCCTGGGATTTATGAGGAACCAAAATGAAGAACCTAGAGGACGCTTTCAGGCCTGTACAAATATTCAAAGAACTCCGTTGTTTATGGGTAAAAATCGTTTCCGCCTATTTCGGTAAATTCGATAGGTGAGTGAGAAACTGGTTCAAACCCTAAACAAATGTGCTGCACGTGAGCACTTTATAAATTCGAGAGATCAACTGTACAAGTCCGGCCTAAACCAAGAAATGGCCGTTCCAGACTTGCTTCGGTCACAAAGTGGAAGAGAAGGGTTGATTTGGGGAGGGAAGCCAAGAAAGGTGTTGAGACCAGAATAATTCTGGGAGAGTAGTATCTCGACTTGTATCAGAAAGTAAAAGCTTGGGAAGCTCGCAAGAGATGAAAGCTTTTGGGAAAGCTTGCAAAGTTGCCTTTCCGAGAGTGTAGTATTTTTCTCCCGACCGAGACTTGTTGTCCGGGGTAGAAATAGGTAAGACCTATTTATACAAGTCGAGATTGAAACGCACTGCTCGGCCTCATGAAGGAAAAGAGTAAAGGGTGAAATAATGGGAGGAGGTGGTAACCGCATGGTGTTAATGGGTGAAAACGTTTTCACCATTATTTCCTCATTTATTTGACCGCTTTATTCCTTTTCACGCTTTCTTAATATGAGCGTAGTGTACGCCGCAAGTCGTGACCGCCAAACCAAGACCCGGAAAGCATCCCCCACTTTGTGTTGATGTCTCGAGTGTTGGTTGCATCTTGAGTGCAAGTGGTGCTGCTAGGGACGCATGTGGCATGTGCCAATGGCATGTGCGGAATGCCTTTGTGGTAGGTTCCACGGTTTGCAAGTTAGGCTACCAGCGTGTGTGTTTGGCATGTGCCAATGGCATGTGCGGAATGCCTTGGTGGTAGGTTGCATGGGTTGCAAGTTAGGCTACCAGCGTGTGTGTTTGGCATGTGCCAATGGCATGTGCGGAATGCCTTGGTGGTAGGTTGCATGGTTTGCAAGTTAGGCTACCGGCGTGTGTGTTTGGCATGTGCCAATGGCATGTGCGGAATGCCTTGGTGGTAGGTTGCACGGTTTGAAAGTTAGGCTACCAGCGTGTGTGTTTGGCATGTGCGGAATGCCTTCTTTGGTAGGTTGCACGGCTTGCAAGTTAGGCTACCAGCGTGTGTGTTTGGCATGTGCGGAATGCCTTGTTTGGTAGGTTGCACGGTTTGCAAGTTAGGCTACCGGCGTGTGTGTTTGGCATGTGCGGAATGCCTTGGCCGGTAGGTTGCACTGATTTACAAGTTAGGCTACCAAATAAGTGTGTGTTTGGCATGTGCCAATGGCATGTGCGGAATGCCTTGGCCGGTAGGTTGCACGGTTTGCAAGTTAGGCTACCAGTGTGTGTTTGGCATGTGCCAATGGCATGTGCGGAATGCCTTGCCGGTAGGTTGCACGGTTTGCAAGTTAGGCTACCCGGCGAGTGTGTTTGGCATGTGCAAATGGCATGTGCGGAATGCCTTGCCGGTAGGTTGCACGGTTTGCAAGTTAGGCTACCAAATAGTGTGTGTTTGGCATGTGCCAATGGCATGCGTGACCGTTAGGGCCGTGGCCTTGGTAAGAAAAGCTACCAGCGAGCATGTTGGCATGCGTGGCCGTTAGGGCCGTGGCCTTGGTAGGAAAAGCTACCAGCGAGCATGTTGGCATGTGCCAATGGCATGCGTGGCCGTTAGGGCCGTGGCCTTGGTAGGAAAAGCTACCAGCGAGCATGTTGGCATGTGCCAATGGCATGCGTGGCCGTTAGGGCCGTGGCCTTGGTAGGAGAAGCTACCGGCGAGTATGTTGGCATGTGCCAATGGCATGCGTGGCCGTTAGGGCCGTGGCCTTGGTAGGAGAAGCTACCGAGCGAGCATGTTGGCATGTGCCAATGGCATGCGTGGCCGACTTGGCCTAGGTCGCATGGTTTGTAAGCCTAGGGCGCTATATTTGGCATGTGCCAATGGCATAGCGGCTTGGAAATATGGCTTGTGGTACGTGTTGGCATGTGCCAATGGCACGTACGACCATGTTGACCTAGTTGCACGTTTTGCAAGCCTAGGGCGCTATATTTGGCATGTGCCAATGGCATAGCGGCTTGGAAATATGGCTTGTGGTACGTGTTGGCATGTGCCAATGGCACGTACGGCCATGTTGACCTAGTTGCACGTCTTGCAAGCCTAGGGCGCTATATTTGGCATGTGCCAATGGCATAGCGGCTTAGTTTGGCATGGTTGCCAATGAGTGCGATATGTAGTTTGGTTTTGGCGTCGTCTGCCATGGTGCGCCGGTGTGCGGATTGGTTTTTGCGTTGTTGCCATGGTGCGCAGTGTGCGGCTTGGTTTGGCATCGTTGCCATGGTGCGCAGTGTGCGGCTTGGTTTGGCATCGTTGCCATGGTGCGCAGTGTGCGGCTTGGTTTGGCATTGTTGCCATGGTGCGTAGTGTGCGGCTTGGTTTGGCATTGTTGCCATGGTGCGCATTGGTTTGGCATTGTTGCCATGGTGCGCAGCAGCAGTGCGGCTTGGTTTGGCATTGTTGCCATGGTGCGCAGTGTGCGGCTTGGTTTGGCATTGTTGCCATGGTGCGCAGTGTGCGGTGATAGACACATTTTTGTGTCCCGATTTAATCTCAATTGTATATTTTGTTAGTGCTCGATTTTGTATTTATTATGGTTTTTTGTGTCTTTGTAGGTGTTTTTGGAGAAATAAACATGTGCGGCGAATTTGGCTAGAAAAGTGGTATTTGCACTCGTGGGAGAAAATTACTATTCGGACACTCAATATGGATAAGGGGCACCCAGATGTTAAGGGGTACTCCACCTATTATTTGCACCCCGTATGTGTTATTTACGCCCGGTGGCTAAAGGCGGACCTGAATTGGATATGGGGCAATTCTTCTTCACGGTTTGAACTTTTATTTTGGCGGGAAAAGTTCACTTCTCACCGGCAGTTTTGGATTTAATTTTAGTCGAGTTCTGTAGAGATTTAACCGGGAACTTGTTGGGATGGACTTATTATAGATAAACAGGGATGGTATGTTCGATTAATTCATAAAGCTTTGGCGAATATCGACTTGGATCGAAACAGAGGAAGGAAGTTACGTGATACTTGGTTGTTGGTTTTAGGCGATATTTTCTCGAATTCTTGTGTGGATTTGGATATGTTTGGCCCGTTACGTCGAAACAGATTGATATTTGTCTTGAAACCGAATATAGAGGAGACTTGCACGTATATTTCACTACACGGGAACAAGTATATTCCGAGATATTTTTGGGGTTTATTTTGTGTTAAGTTACGCACAGATAAGGAAAGAAAGATTTCTGCTATCTTTGAGATATCCTGGGACGTTGATTTTACTTGGAGACAAAGCAGAACAAACCAGAGAAGACCCGTGATAGGAAAGAGGAGAAATAACTGGAAACACGCCGAGACTTTGCACCGAAGAAAAGATCTGAAAAGGGAAGATTTCTCGGGATTTAAAGGTGCTGTGGTGTATATAAGAGGTGATAGAAGTCACAGCAAGGGTGTAGAGACTTTGGGGGACCGAACGGAGGCAGAGAGGAGAAGTAATCAGAGCTGCAGAAATTGTTGCTGCTGCTGGAAGAACCCTAGAACACGAAGAACATTGACGCACAAGGAACAGTCGCAGAAAGCTATCGTTGTTCAACAGCAGAACCGTAATATCGTTTATAAGGCAGACTTATTTCTCTGTAACAGTTCGCACCTATTGTAACAGCTGTTTGTAACGCCAGTGAAGCGTTGCAAACTGTCTGAGTCATTAGTTTTCTCTTGTTTTTCACCTATTTGAGCTATGAACTATTATTTTGAGCACGTGAATAATATGAGGAGCTAAACCCCAACACTGGGATGACGGAGGAAGCCATTCTTTACGCATGTGGTAATTCTATTTAATTCTTTTATGACTTTTTGCACTTGATTTAATTGTTTTATGATTTTCTCTAATTAGTTGTGATTTCGTTTGATGACGTATGCTTAGTTTTAGTACTTTTGATGCGCCATGCTTGTGATTTACAATTAATCTTTTAAAAATCTACTTTCGGCAATAAATTAGAGTCAATTACTTGAGCTATGAATGTCTAGAATTATTAGTTGAACCACATGAATATAAGAATTGGTGGAATCCTGAGTCCTAGTATCTCTCGATATTGTGACATCTTGTAAATATATTTTCTTTGTTTTTAGTATTTTCTTAAATCGAATCTTTACAAGCCCGAGTTGAACGAACTTTACTTACCACTTTTCTACAACAACGTAAATATCACATCAATTTTTGGCGCCGCCGACGCGGACTTGTATTTAGATTTGTTTTAGGTTTCTTTTTCTTTTTATTTTTATTATTTTTTGTTCTTTTTTACGCCTTTGGTATTTTTTTTCGATTCTTTTCAGATTTGGAGCGAAGCTACAAGGAAAGAGAAAGTGCTATAAAAGGAAAGCATCGCCAAAGAAGGAAAGAAAAGGGGAATACGAAGGAATAAAGAAGAAGATTTTGTATATAGCTATTTTGTTTTATTTTTAGAAACTTTAAATAGGGTTGTATTTTTGTAATTTTTCTTTTTATTTTTGGACACTTTTTGGACTTTATTTTTTGGACTTGGACATTATTTTGAAACCCTAAGGAAGGGTTAAGATTAAATATAAATCTGTTTGCGAGGAAGGACGACGATTCACGATCTTTCATCACGGCCCTCGGGTTCGTACAACGACATAGGAGTCGGTGGCCGAGTCGACTTCAACGGTTCATCGCCGTCTGGTACGGGAGGTAAGACTCTATCCACCCACGAATCCCTCGTCGGTGGGTTTTAATTTTGTGTGACAACTCACACCCCTGCGAATAGAATGTCGAATCGGTATAATAATAGCCAATACAACGAATATCCGATTGAGTTTCAAACCGGACGTTACTACTTTGACCATAGTGTTAATAGTGGTTGGGAACATCAGCCTTTTCAAGGTTATGGCTCATACCATGATGAGCCCAATTACTATCCACACACGCACGGGTCATACGAGCAAAATTCCTATAATTCCTCTCTACTAGAGTCCGCATGTAAGTTAGTGAGTCGACACAAAAGTTACTTGAGTCAACACGTAGTTCGAGATGAGATGAATAACTTAGTTTTGGACGAAAGCAATGCAACGTGTGAACCTTCTTTCCTAGATCAAATCGGGGAAGTCATGTGAGTCGACCCGAAAATGTTGTTAGAGGCCCGGGAAAGAACTGCTCAAGATAGTCTTAATTTCCAATATAGTGTTTCCAATAGTACCTTTGAAAATGAGGATAGTTATTTGCATAATCAAGATGACGAGGTTAGAATTGGTAACACTACTTTAGATGAGGTTCGACCATTTTCATGTTATTACAATGATGATTATGATGAGGATAGCGTTGATGAAGAATTTGAAATGAGTAGGCATAGTGATCAGGAATTTGTTACTCCAATTGAGCTTAACAACGATAATATTATTTCTACTTCGAATCCAAATAATTTTAATAATTATTCACCTATTCAAAAGGACGAGGATTTGACTAGAGATACCACCGTTTTAGACGAGGTAGTATTTCCTTATGATTACGAAGCCGATTATGGTTTAGAGGAACGAGTTTATTATGAGAATCTTGTTTTAGAGTCTAGCGATTTAGAAACATTAGTCTTAGACAAAGAAAACGAACTCGTAGAGATGAGTGAGGATGAACCCGACTTAGAAGAATCAATTGACCATTTTCAGGTATCTGATGACCTTGAGATTAGGGAAGTTGTGACTAGTCTTTCTAGAGACACTGAAAACTCTAAGTTTGGGGGTGATTATCATTCTCCATGTGCTTTAACTCTTAGAAAGGTCCCTCACTTGGGACTTGACATATGTGCCTCAACAATTTTAAAAGATTATCTTCATACACGTTTTCTTGAACCTAGTGATGTCCATAGGGAAGTTCAGTTGTTAGAAACCCATCCTCTGGTTGATGTGGTTAGCCCAGGCTATGATACCCAGATTGATTTTGTTTTCCCACCAAATATTTTTCAACCAATTGTGGGAATGTATGAGTTTAAAATGTGTCAGTTTTTAAGTTCTGAGACTAAGCCTAAGTACTTTAGGGAATTAGTATCGACACATTTTATTATGATTGACCGCCAGTTTCATCGTGGTCAATTGTGTGAGTCAAAACTGATTGACTTAGAGGATCCTCAATTATTCAGGTTATTATTATGTGCTTCTAAGTTTTTATTTGAGTTTTTCCAGACTCTACAACTTGATAATTTGGATCTTACTTATGAGGAACGCAAGCCCAAAGAAATTTATTTCGACCCTTTCATAGAGCCTGAACCTGAACCACAGCTAGATGTAGTTGTCTTAAACAAGAAACTAGACAAGGGTGTGCTTTATTTGTTAATTTTCTTGGAATGTTGCAGATTCCTTTTACTTGTGATAGCTCTATTTGGTTTCGATGACCCACAGATATTTCGGCTATTACTTTATGATTTTATGAGGTGACTAATCCCTTCTTAGTCTGGCTGAAGACGTTAAACTTAGCACTTTTTGGGAGGTAACCCAATATTCATGCGACACGGTAATATCTTTCCTTAACTCTTTTACTTCAAATGGTAACAGTTTCTCCTTGTTCATGCTTTTAATTTTATCTTTAGAACATTGAGGACAATGTTAGATTTAAGTTTGGGGGTATGGGAGAAACATTTTAGTTGCATTGTTAAACTCCAGAGCCTAGAAATTTATGTTTATTAAGGATGGCACTAACCAATCTAAGTGGATGGAAGCATTTTGGTTGTAGGAGTTGAGGAACCAATCTGATTAGATGGCAACATCTAAAGAGTCTATTCATAAAAGCACAGAGCTCGGGTGTTAGAAATAACATGATAGTTTCACCAATCTCGTTGAGTCCTTTTCACTTGTTTTTATTTTATTTTGTTTTTTAAACTATGTTTCTCTAAGTGATTAGGTGGGTCCCACGATTCAAGTTGTTACCAATGCTAGGGTGAATTAGAGTGATTGAGATACCAAAAAAAAAAGTGAAAAAGTGAAAAAGAAATAGAAAGAAAAAAAAAAAAAAAAGTCTAGACCAATTAGACCAAACGGAATAAAATTAACACTTGGGAATAGCAATATGTGTGTGTTTTCCCTGTCTCCGTCGCCTAAACAAGCGTGGAATGCAGGATCCACGGGAACTATCATGTAATCTGCTGACAAGAAGCATGCGCTTGGATCCAAAAGATCTAATCATGCAGTTAAATAAAAAAAAAAAAAAAAAAAAAAAAAAAATATTAATGTTCAGTGAATAAATCGACCGCTGGTTCCCTTGTATATGCCAGACGTGTTGATCTAGAATTAGGATTGTCGACCACTGGTTCCCTTGTATATGCCAGTTGTGTTGATATTAGTCAGACCAGTATCTCAGTCCATTAGGATAGGTTCATTTTGGCGGAGGCCTTCGGACGAGATATGGGAAACATCGATCACTTAGTAAACATCAAAACCATCTATGTTTTTTTATTTCCATCTTCTTGATCTATCCATGTGATTAGTTTTGACTCCGGGTATTGATGTCCATAGTGTGACTATCTGAGTAGAGCTTTGTGACTTATATATGAATTTTAGTATGCTTGAGTGCAAACTCGTGTACAACAATTGGAATTTCGCATCAGGGTACTTCCTCCTGTAGTCAATAAGTATGCCAACCAAGGAGATTCTTTAGTGCCTTCCGAGGTTCTGCGTAAATAGCTAAGGTCTGGAGTAAAGGTTTTGTGGGTATATCTCTGGTAAACCCTCCCGAGACTATAACTCGGCCACTAGGGCCACCTAGGGGTTTAAAGGCTTGTTGTATACGCTAAATGCAATCGACGATGCTGCTGACAGTGAGTTAGGATTTTATTTTTATATTTTGATTTACTCGAGGACTAGCAAATAATAAGTTTGGGGGTATTTGATAGACACATTTTTGTGTCCGATTTAATCTCAATTGTATATTTTGTTAGTGCTCGATTTTGTATTTATTATGGTTTTTGTGTCTTTGTAGGTGTTTTTGGAGAAATAAACATGTGCGGGATAATTTGGCTAGAAAAGTGGTATTTGCACTCGTGGAGAAAATTACTATTCGGACACTCAATATGGATAAGGGGCACCCAGATGTTAAGGGGTACTCCACTGTTATTTGCACCCCAGATGTGTTATTTACGCCCAAAGGGCTAAAGGCGAACTGTGAATTGGATATGGGGCAATTCTTCTTCACGGTTTGAACTTTTATTTTGGCGGGAAAAGTTCACTTCTCACTGGGCAGTTTTGGATTTAATTTTAGTCGAGTTCTAGAGAGATTTAACCGACTCAATAGGAACTTGTTGGGATGGACTTATTATAGATAAACGAGGGATGTATGTTCGATTAATTCATAAAGCTTTGGCGAATATCGACTTGGATCGAAACAGAGGAAGGAAGTTACGGGATACTTGGTTGTTGGTTTTAGGCGATATTTTCTGGAATTCTTGTGTGGATTTGGATATGTTTGGCCTGTTACGTCGAAACAGATTGATATTTGTCTTGAAACCGAATATAGAGGAGACTTGCACGTATATTTCACTACACGAGGGAACAAGTATATTAGAGATATTTTTGGGGTTTATTTTGTGTTAAGTTACGCACGAGATAAGGAAAGAAAGATTTACTGCTATCTTTGAGATATCCTGGGACGTTGATTTTACTTGGAGACAAAGCGAGAACAAACCGTAGAAGACCCGTGATAGGAAAGAGGAGAAATAAAGCCGAAACACGCGAGACTTTGCAGAAGAAAAGATCGAAAAGGGAAGATTTCTCGGGATTTAAAGGTGCTGTGGTGTATATAAGAGGTGATAGAAGTCACGAAAAGGGTGTAGAGACTTTGGGGACCGAACGGAGGCAAGAGAGGAGAAGTAATCGTAGCTGCAAAATTGTTGCTTTTTCTTGGAAGAACCCTAGAACACGAAGAACATTGACGCACAGGAATGTCGCAGCTAAAGCTATCGTTCAACAACCCAGAACCATAATATCGTTTATAAGGCGGACTTATTTCTCCGTAACGATTCGCACCTATTGTAACATTGTTTGTAACGCCACCGGAGCGTTGCAAACTATGCGAGTCATTAGTTTTCTCTTGTTTTTCACCTATTTGAGCTATGAACTATTATTTTGAGCACGTGAATAATATGAGGAGCTAAACCCCAACACTGGGATGACGGAGGAAGCCATTCTTTACGCATGTGGTAATTCTATTTAATTCTTTTATGACTTTTTGCACTTGATTTAATTGTTTTATGATTTTCTAATTAGTTGTGATTTCGTTTGATGACGTATGCTTAGTTTTAGTACTTTTGATGCGCCATGCTTGTGATTTACAATTAATCTTTTAAAAATCTACTTTCGGCAATAAATTAGAGTCAATTACTTGAGCTATGAATGTCTAGAATTATTAGTTGAACCACATGAATATAAGAATTGGTGGAATCCACGAGTCCTAGTATCTCTCGATATTGTGACATCTTGTAAATATATTTTCTTTGTTTTTAGTATTTTCTTAAATCGAATCTTTACAAGCCCGAGTTGAACGAACTTTACTTACCACTTTTCTACAACAACGTAAATATCACATCATGCGGCTTGGTTTTGGAATTAGGGTTACGTGGTCGAAAACCCTAATCCGGTATTTTGAAAAAAATACCCCTATTAATTATTTACACTGAGTTAAATGCTCTTAGTTAATGTGTTGCGGGTAACACTAGGTCATGGGGTTTCTGACTTTACCTTGTTTAAAAACCACCATCAACATTAAGTCCCCCGCTTAGATCGGGCAGGGGCTTTGTTGCGAGGTAAGCATAAGATGGTGACAAACTATCAACAGCAAACCGTAAAGAGAATTGAGGAGGCTCGTCTGACCTTTTATAAATAGGATTTGGAATCCTTGCCTCTGGTAGTTTTGCACAAATCGGGAGGCTGGCACAATTGGTGGGGCCGGTGCAGCTTGGGCGACGTTGGGAAGTTGTCGTGAGTTGGGAAACTGAGCGTGCTAGCTGGGGCCTAAGTGCAAGGT
This sequence comes from Papaver armeniacum, assembly GCA_023531295.1. Lineage (NCBI taxonomy): Eukaryota > Viridiplantae > Streptophyta > Magnoliopsida > Ranunculales > Papaveraceae > Papaver > Papaver armeniacum. Next base: position 201,982 of record JAJJWW010017906.1, on the reverse strand, counting down.
AGGGAAGTCATGCGTGCTTCTGCGGCGTGACTTGGGCGGTCATTGGGAAGTTGGCGCAATTTGTGGGGCCAGAGTGCAACTTGGGCGACGTTGGGAAGTTGGGCATGAGTTGGGAAGCCGAGCGTGCTAGCGGCGGGACCGGCGCAAGGTGGGGAAGTCAGTGCGTGCTTGCCGGCGTGACTTGGGCGGTCATTGGGAAGTTGGCGCAATTTGTAGGACCTGCAACTTGGGCGACGTTGGGAAGTTGGGCATGAGTTGGGAAACCGGCGTGCTAGGCGGCGGGGCCAGGCGCAAGGTGGGGAAGATGATTGCGCTAGGGCGAGGCAGTGTAAACAAGGAGGGAGTAGGTGTTTCTCTGATTGCAAAGTTTCCTTATTTTGCCTTCCTTCATGCACGCGGCTTCGATCGGGGGCATTGTCCATGCTAAAATCTGGAAGCGTTGTGTCCTCATTGCTTCCTTTCCTTTTTTATGGTTACGTATTCATACCCAACGTAATTGCATCATCTCCCTCGTTTGATAAAGGGTTCTTCTTGTTGAGTTTCTCTCTTTGTCATGTCGCACGAGACGAACCATCTTCTAACCAACCGGAGTTCTCCGGTGAAGGCGCGAGGTCTGACTGCGGAAGGAGCATCCCAACAAAGGTTATTCGGGTTAAGAAAATCATACCAAGTATGTTTTCTTCTTCTTTGGTGGACCGACGTACGCTTTACCGCTTGTTTGATGAATGGAAAATTTTCCTTTTGTGCAGATATCCTGTTGGAGCATGCGTTAGTGTTATCGACGAGGATGACCTAGTCGTTCCCCTCCCTTCAAATCCAACCTTGTTGATTGCTGCATGAGACTTGGAGAACGCTGATTTAGGGCTCTCTTGTCATGAATACCCCTATGCGGTTCGTCGTTTGGGAATCGTATGAGGTGTCTCTCCTCCAATTATCGGAATGTTAGCGGTTTCTGGTGCGGAAAGAATTCGTGGTCCTTTATACGAGGATATGGAAGACATGCGGCCATATCGCTGAAGATGAAGTGATGTTCGTCCGCCTTGGTTTCCGTAGTGAACTGTCTTTTTGCCAATGATTGCCGAGATGGAGAATACGTCCATCCGTGCCGTGCTGAGAGTTAGCCATTCAAAGGTGGGAGAACATGGTGTCCACTGCGAATCCTTGGAGTTTAATATTAGGCTGGTTGCGGCATCGTCTCAATATTGTGAAAGTCGACGGAGAGTGGTATTCTTGCCGGTGTGATTCCTGCCACAGAAACCATCTTTGGAAGAGGAGAAAGCTTTGGCCTTGGAGTCTCAGAGGATTGAAGATTTAACTCGAGACTTGAAGAGTAGGAATTTTGATGTAGCATGTTGCAGGGAAGTGATTAGGAGTAGTATGCCTTAAGCCACTTTCCGTTGATGACTGTCTCTAGCTTTCCCCATCTTCTTTGATAATCTTGTAGTAACCACTGTCATACGCTTTAGTGATTATGTACGGCCCTTCCTATTTGGGAGAAAACTTGGTCGTGCATCTTGCTGGATGTGACACTGGGATGCTCAGAAATTACATGATGACATATTCTGGATAGTGCAGGCTCGGGATCCTTCGCGGCCTCGTAAAGTGTTGAAGGCGTCTTCTAGACAGAGAGGTGATGATATTCTTGCGCTGCACCCTTGAAGAGTAGAGGACCTTGTTGTGGGTAAGGATTTTGGTAGACTGTGTCTTGGAGCTTGGCTGACGGTGAAGGGATCCCATGTATATCTTAGTCCTCAAGTATGGTTTACGTGTTTCCATCTTTGTAGTAATTGCTGCTGCGGTGAAGCTCTGGCTGGTATCAACGAATGAGGGGCAACAGTTCTTGGTAGGAGATGTAATCAGGAGAAACTACATTGTCGTGGTAACAAAGTAGGTTGACTGACGTTTTATGGGCTTCCGTGGAAGTAAAAGGATTGGCTGGATGCGTAAGCGAGTAAACTGTCCATGATCACGAGTTTTGGCGAGATGGATTAAAAGGTGTCCATGACTACGAAGATTGGCGGATGTGACTATGTTCCTTGATATGAGGAGTGTGGCGGCACGACCCTTTGCGGGAAGGAGTGGCGTTGAAGAGAAGACGCTGCTGGAGAATGTTGATGTGTAGCTACTTCGGAGAGAACGTTGATGCAGAGCTACTTCTGGAGAGAACGTTGAAATGACATCTTGCAACTCTCAGAGCCTTGACGGCTACCATTTTGAAGTTTATTATGTTTATGCGTCACGTTCTGTCAAACTCGACATCCCTCAAGAGAACAGAGGTTAGGAGTCCCCAGTTACATCTATCGATCGTGCTTTCTAGGAGAGATTGGGGTTTGGGAACGGCTTTCCCTGGCTGGAAACGCCTGCTTTCCTGATGCAGTGCGGTTGAGGGGTGCAAATATTTCTTGACGCTACGCCCCGAGAAATATAGAATCTCACATAACTCAAGTTTCATCATAGACCGTATTTACTTTGTGGTCGAAGTTTCCATTGTGCGGAAGAAGTGTCTCCGTGAACTCAGGAGAGTTGTTGATTTCCCTTGCTTTCGATTTTGGAGAAGTCTTTCCTGATCTTCCCATGTGACGAAATTGGATTGCTTATCCCCTTCTACTGGGCGTTCAAGAGCAACGCGAGCCTCTTCATCTACAAACGCGCGTCCCGTCAAGTATCTTTTTGTCTTTTCATCAAATCAACAATGCTAAAAGGAGGTCGGCTTCTTCCTGATCTTCTAGTATCTTGCTCGATGGTGGAGTAGCGTCTGCGAGTGACGGTTGGAGCTTCCATGCTTGAAGAACCGTTGGGGTGGCGGAAGTGGCTCTGCAGTTACATGATCGTAAGTGTATCGTGCGAGAGATGACACGGTTTTGATCACGAGTGCTGGAGCCATGGCGCTGTTTCGAAGGGCGAGGATGGTGGCTGAAGGGCGCAAGATGTTAGCGCAGAAGGATGCAAACTGTTATCACAAAGTGTGGCACTGCGGGCCGGCATGCGCGTGCGGCATGTGTGCCTGCATGTGCGTCAGGTAAGCGCGTCCGGCAAGCGTTTTTGGCATGCGCGTCCAGCAAGCGCATCGCACGTAAGCGCATCCGGTAGCGCTTGGATCATCTTGGAATGGGCGCTGACTTGGCATGGACGCTGGTTAGGCATGGACGCTGGCTTGGATTTCGGTATGGTGTGGACCATTGGCTTCTTCCCATACGTAGCTCAAACAAGAAATCCTTTCCTTATTCAAATTCCAAAAGGTGTTATGCTTATCAAATGGGTTGGCTCCCCTTTTTACCTCTTAGCTTTTGTTATCACGTCATGGTGTTAGCGGTAGCGTGGTAGTGATAAAGTGGGCAAGCATATTCCGACTATGTACTCCAGCTGTTTCTCTTTCAATTTGTTTTATTGTTTTCTTGTCTTTGGTGTAAACCGTAGCCATAGGTATACCTTTCATAAACTTGTGGAAATACTTCATCATAAATAATTCTTCAAATGTCACTGTAGTAACGTCTGCTAATAGTGACAGGTAATTATTATTGTGCAAAGTAGGTATGTACGGATAGGTGATTTTTTTTTTTTTTTTGAAAGGCAAACAAAGCGCCTGGTTTATGGTTTTTGTCTTCCCTCGGGATTTCTTGGGTTGATAGATAAATGTTACCTTGACAGTTTGGGTTATTCTTTTTGGATTGAATTGTTTAGGAGTTGATTGTTTTAGTTATGATTGAAAGTGACGCAAACATCCCGGAAAACCATGGAACCAGTATGTCGGTAGATGATATGGGATGAAACATAACATGGCTATCGGTTTTATCATAACTTGAAAAAGCAAACCACGTATTTTTGTCTATATAAGACTTACTCGGTTTCTCGGAAGAGTCATGGGAAGTCCCCAATCTTAGAATCGTTCTTTGAGTTGTCGGATAACTGTGCCGTTAATCCACAGGCGGATCGTTTTGCTTCTAGCTTTGTGAGAAGTCCCTGGCCGCCCCTTGTCATGTCATGACTTATAATCGAGCCGTCGAGTAATCGAGTCGGAGTGGATTGCCTTCCTCTACCATCTTGACGTCTGGGTCGAAGAATGAGATCGCTGGTTGAAAGTTGACATTGTAACCGAAAGATCGAACCTCATTTGTGGTCGCCAATTGTTTATGGGTAAAAATCGTTTTCTAGATTTCGGTAAATTCGATAGGTGAGTGAGAAACTGGTTCAAACCCTAAACAAATGTCTTGCACGTGAGCACTTTATAGATTCGAGAGATCAATCTCGTACAAGTCCGGCCTAAACCAAGAAATGGCCATTCCGGACTTGCTTCGGTCACAAAGTGGAAGAGAAAGGTTGATTTGGGGAGGAAGCCAAGAAAGGTGTTGAGACCGGAATAGTGCGGGAGAGTAGTATCTCGACTTGTATCGGAAAGTATAAGCTTGGGAAGTTCGCAAGAGATGAAAGCTTTTGGGAGAGCTTGCAAAGTTGCCTTTTACGAGAGTGTAGTATTTTTCTCCGACCGAGACTTGTTGTCTGGTGGAAATAGGTAAGACCTATTTATACAAGTCGAGATTGAAACGTACCCTGGCCTCATGAAGGAAAAGAGTAAAGGGTGAAATAATGGGAGGAGGTGGTAACCGCATGGTGTTAATGGGTGAAAACGTTTTCACCATTATTTCCTCATTTGTTTGACCGCTTTATTCCTTTTCACGCTTTCTTCATGTGAGCGTAGTGTCTGTTCTATTTGTGACCGCCAAACCAAGACCACGGAAAGCATCCCCCGTTTGTGTTGATGTCTCGAGTGTTGGTTGCATCTTGAGTGCAAGTGGTGCTGCTAGGGGCGCATGTGGCATGTGCCAATGGCATGTGCGGAATGCCTTTGTGGTAGGTTGCACGGTTTGCAAGTTAGGCTACCAGCGTGTGTGTTTGGCATGTGCCAATGGCATGTGCGGAATGCCTTGGTGGTAGGTTGCATGGTTTGCAAGTTAGGCTACCAGATGTGTGTTTGGCATGTCCGATGGCATGTGCGGAATGCCTTGGTGGTAGGTTGCATGGTTTGCAAGTTAGGCTACCGGCGTGTGTGTTTGGCATGTGCGAATGCCTTGGTGGTAGGTTGCACGGTTTGCAAGTTAGGCTACAGTGTGTGTTTGGCATGTGCGGAATGCCTTGTGGTAGGTTGCACAGTTTTGCAAGTTAGGCTACCGAGCGTGTGTGTTTTGGCATGTGCCAATGGCATGTGCGGAATGCCTTCTTTAGGTTGCACGGCCTTGCAAGTTAGGCTACCGGCGTGTGTGTTTGGCATGTGCCAATGGCATGTGCGGAATGCCTTGGTTCAGTAGGTTGCACGGTTTGCAAGTTAGGCTACCAGCGTGTGTGTTTGGCATGTGCGGAATGCCTTCTTTGGTAGGTTGCACGGGCCTTGCGGGTTAGGCTACCGAGCGTGTGTGTTTGGCATGTGCCAAAGGCATGCGTGGCCGTTAGGCCGTGGCCTTGGTAAGAAAAAGCGGCTACCAATGAGCATGTTGGCATGTGCCAATGGCATGCGTGGCGTTAGGGGCCGTGGCCTTGGTAGGAAAAGCTACCGGCGAGCATGTTGGCATGTGCCGATGGCATGCGTGGCCGTTAGGGCCGTGGCCTTGGTAGGAGAAGCTACCGCGAGTATGTTGGCATGCGTGGCCGTTAGGGCCGTGGCCTTGGTAGGAAAAAGCTACCAGCATGAGCATGTTGGCATGTGCCAATGGCATGTGTGGCCGTTAGGGCCGTGGCCTTGGTAGGAGAAGCTACCAAACAGAGCATGTTGACATGTGCCAATGGCATGCGTGGCCTACTTGGCCTAGGTCGCATGGTTTGTAAGCCTATGGCGCTATATTTGGCATGTGCCAATGGCATAGCGGCTTGGAAATATGGCTTGTGGTACGTGTTGGCATGTGCCAATGGCACGTACGGCCATGTTGACCTAGTTGCACGTTTTGCAAGCCTAGGCGCTATATTTGGCATGTGCCAATGGCATAGCGGCTTGGAAATATGGCTTGTGGTGCGTGTTGGCATGTGCCAATGGCACGTACGGCCATGTTGACCTAGTTGCACGTCTTGCAAGCCTAGGGCGCTATATTTGGCATGTGCCAATGGCATAGCGGCTTAGTTTGGCATGGTTGCCAATGAGTGCGATATGTAGTTTGGTTTGGGCGTCGCTTTGCCATGGTGCGCAGTGTGCGGCTTGGTTTTGCGTTGTTGCCATGGTGCGCAAAGGCGGCTTGGTTTGGCATCGTTGCCATGGTGCGCAGTGTGCGGCTTGGTTTTGCATTGTTGCCATGGTGCGCGATTGTGCGGCTTGGTTTGGCATTGTTGCCATGGTGCGCAATGTGCGGCTTGGTTTGGCATTGTTGCCATGGTGCGCAGCAGTGTGCGGCTTGGTTTGGCATTGTTGCCATGGTGTGCGGTGTGCGGCTTGGTTTGGCATTGTTGCCATGGTGCGCACCGTGCGGCTTGGTTTGGCATTGTTGCCATGGTGCGCGTGCTTGTGCGGCTTGGTTTGGCATTGTTGCCATGGTGCGCCTGTAAAATACCCCTATTAATTATTTACACCGAGTTAAATGCTCTTAGTTAATGTGTTGCGGGTAACACTAGGTCATGGGGTTTTACGATTTTACCCCTTGTTTAAAAACCACCATCAACACCTGTCTTCAATATTCGGAATGTTCTTGGGTTTGAGAATTTCCTCCTTTCCCCGAGAAGTTCCGGTTGTCGTCCCGGGAGTAATCATCATCTCTAGAAGATGCATCTGTGGAAACATCATCTCCAGAAGCGTCTCTAGAAACGTCACTTTCAGCATTACTTTGAGGTCAAGTCATCTCCACCAAATTGCTGCGACATTCCACACGGGTCTCATCAATGCAGTGGAGTTAAAGCAATCAAACAATTACAATGCTCATAATCAGCGTCTGCAAAAAATGGTAATCCTTAACTCTTACCTATTTACGATTTCATGAACCTAGTGATAGCAGCGTAAAACCTCAAAAATCTTTGTTCGTTCTTTCAAACCTGCAAAGCCGAGCAAAAAACTTACTATTATTTAAAGTCAACATCGACTTTTCATGAAACTATGAATAATTCACACAACCTTCCATGTGAATATTCACCGATTTTTACATATATCTACACTATAAAATCACGAAACTTGCACACATACTACGAATTTATCAACTCATAGAAATATTGTTTGATTTCAACAATTTCCCATAAATCAAAACTTGATTTTCTTTTAAGAAAAAGAAAAAATAAAATGTGAACAAGTCACGTAAATAAAAAAAAAAAATCGTGAGTTTAATAACTCACGTGAACAATTTTTTTTTTTTTCGAACGACCATTCGTCTACGAAACCAAGGTCTTTTCTATTTTTGTAAAAGTCCACATGTTCCAAACAAAATTTTAAAGTTTACAAATAAACTTTATCATGAACTCCAAGTCTTTTCAAAAATTTCCTTTAACCCTAAGGATTATTATTTACTACTTTTACTATGAACAATCCTACGTTTTTAAAAGTATTTGCAAAGTTCATGCTTTGAAGACAAACTTGGGTTTTCACGAAACCTAATAAACAAAACTTTTGCTACTGCAAATATATCATGTTTATGCAAAAAATTTATATATCTCTTCCATATTAGCGATTTTTTGTTCGTTTCATAAACTAACGAAAAACGGGCATTCTAAAAAAAACAAATTCTTCATAAATCCTACACATGCTTACAACCACGGGATTTTTGTTTTATGAACTACTCATGAAATCATAAAACACAAAAAAAAAAAAAAATTGCACGGACTTACCTGTCGGCGCCGGCCGGAATTCTGCCGGCGGTGATCGGACGACGGCGTCGGCGACGGTTTTCCGGCGGAACTTTTCTTCCTCCCCTGCTGGACACGTTAAGGTGATGAGAGATGAAGGCGCTCAATTGATAAAAACAATAAAAAATTTAGGGTTACTTACCTTTTATATTAATTTTATTTCCAAAACCTAAAACACTTGGGTTTCCTTTTTTGGGCTTGAGCCCGTAAATCCTAATTCGACCAAAACTAGACTTTTGACCGACCAAATCAGCAGCACCTTACCTCTCCACGACCACAAAATCGCACTCTATCACACTATCAGGGTCATCAACCGAACGTTTGCTCTTACATGACACCATTGGAGCAATCGAGGATTCTGAAACTACCTTTGTAGATTGAGTTCAACCACGATCTCGTCGACTGAAAATCACATTTAATGCTTACCGCGGAACATAACTGTCCCTCACTAAGTAGGGGACTTAATGTTGATGGTGGATTTTCAACAACGGCTAAAACCGTAAAATCATGATACTGCATGTTTCTGATACGGCTTCGGGCATGTGACGATTCATATTTTACGAAGCCATGATGAATATGTCTTTCGAAAAGCCTCCACTCGCTGAGCATTCGATCCCTGGCATTTCATTGTGACCTCTATGTAGAATAATAGAATTTTGCGGTTGTTGATGGTGGATTTTCGTTCAAGGTTAAATTTGTAAAAAACCAGAAAAATCATGCGCTGACATCTTGTAAAAGATAAAGCCATTTATAAGTGTTGGATACTCCCTCACTTAATTCACCAAGAATGGAGCATGTAGCAACAATCCCATTCTCCGTGAATACATGAAATTCCTCCCGAGGTTGGAGCATGTGGCAACAATCCCTTCCCGTGAATTTCATATCGGCCTTGTATTTCCAAAGACTCATTATCGTTGTGGCATGACGATCGAGTGTTACTCTTACGTAATAACACGAACCTCCAAGCACTATAATGAAACCATGCCATGTACGAAATACCCGTACAAGTCGATTCTCGGTGTGTTATACTAGCCCGAGCCCTCTGTGTGTTATACTAGCCCGATTGAGCCCTCTCGGTGTGTTATACTAGCCCGATTGAGCATCCTGACCGACCGTATCAATCCTGATATGATCTCGATCGCAGATCATCCAACTCCACAAGCATGATCGATGACCCCCGCATCAATTCCATCACCCCCAAGGTATGGAATACCCACGGCCGACCCCGCATGGTCGCCATTGGCGTTGCTTGCCAAAAGACGTTCATACCAAGCATTATGGACGGAAAACCTAAATAAGGGTTTTGCGGCATATTACATGTGTCGCAAAATAATCTCAACCATCCATCTTCGCAGTATAGATGGAGGGTGTAGATGTAGACTCAAAGGGCCCCGAGCATGTCAACACGATCACCGTGGGCCCGCTGCACACTTGACCAATCGGTCGAGGCAAGACCGACAATGTTTGGCCGTGACAGAATCGTCACCCAAACAAGAAGTGGCGCACTTTGAAAACCAAAATTAGGGTTCAGAAAGCCATCACGCGCGTCCATCTTCTCCGTGCGAATGGAGGGTCCTGACAGATTAAGCAAGGGCCGACCATACCAGCATGACCACCGTGGCCCATCTACCTCCTCATACGGCCGGCCAAGGCATATCATGCCCGGCTAATCCAAAAACGCCCGCCCAAACATGCGTGGTTACACTTCCCAAATTGCAACCGATCTCGACCACTCAACTTCACCTGGATGATTTGAATGGCTTAGATCACGTTTTCATGGGATAGTCGTATAGGCATGATCACCACCGCCATCTTCCCGTCAAACCCATCGACCAAGACCGACCAAGTTAGGTCGTCTTGAAAACACGCCTTAAAAGAGTATGGCGCGCGGCATCAAACTCCTATTGCAAAATCGATCTCAACCACTCAACTTTACCTGGTCAAATTGAGCGGCTTAGATCGCGCCTTCATGGGACAAAATGAGGTATGGACGTGCACACCGGCATGCTTTGTCTATACACATGCCCTGGTCAGTCCTCTCCAAATCCCTTTCCATGCTTGGTTTCGACCAAGTGAAGAGTCATGCTTGCGCTCCTCTTCAAAAAACCTAATATTCATTAATCGATCGCAGATGAGTGTCTCAAAGATCATCTCATCCGTCCAACTTCACCAACCTTGGTTATACAACCCTGGTCAAGAGTTATTTGGTTAGTGACGCGTCATTGCCCATCACTTTACCACACCATAATGCAAGACTGCATAAAATACACACGATACTTCACAAGTATCGACTTCCCCGAATAACACAATTATTCAATTCAAGATTACATGCTATCTTTCGTGGATCCACGATCCACACATTCCGTTTATCAATCATGTCACAAACCGGGGGATACATACTGGGTATTGGTCCATGGCGGTTTACGGCGTGCGGCGTGCAACGCGCCATCACAAGAACGTGTCGGGAAGTCATGGACGGTTAGAGATGAACAGGAGAAGTGGGCAAGACTGGTCGACGCACAACTCCACTACTCCATCACTCCACTTCCTCCACTTCCCACGAGAGACGTGAATAAGGCTCAATGACTTGTATAAATAGGTTCTCCGCCCATTTCAAACAGGGACAACAGAACAACACAAGTTCGGGCATTCAGAAAAACCAAGTGTTAATACAAATCGTATTCAAACACCCCAGAGATCCCGCTTGCATCAACCGCAAGCCCGCTCATCTTTCATTACAAGTCATAAGCAAGCCAACACCTTCACAATATCAACACCTTCTTCGATTCCCTCCCTAAGATCAACCCCATCTCCTTCACTTTGTGGCCGAAACAAGTCCGGAACGGCCATTTCTTGGTTTAGGCCGGACTTGCACCAGTTGATCTCTCGAATCTACAAGCACTCACCGCGCAAAGGCATTTGTTTAAGGTTTAAATTCATTCCTCATCCACACCCCAAATTACCAAATTCTACAAGAATAGTTTTCACCCTTAAACAATTGGCGACCACAGTGGGAGGTTGATCTATCGGTTGCAAAAAAAAAAAAAAAAAAAAAAAAAAATTGAATTCTCAATTCTTCGGTTTTCGGCTCACGATGCATCCTCATCAGGAAACCACAGGCGGTTCAAATACCATGGGAAGTGTAGATAGAATGCGGAGGATGTCTTGGCAAATCAAGCTGGTATCACCGGAAAGCGAGCGAGACATTTCGCCTTTTGAATGACATAGCAAGACACAATTACAAGAAGGATCGGCAGGCATCTACTCAAGCAACAAGCAAGAAATGCCGAATCCTTAGTCAAGTCACACCTTTACCTGGAGAGGCAAAAAGAGCGCAGAATCGCAGGTGACTCAGAAAGATGAACAACATGGTCCAATCAACAATGAAGAACCGAGGCAACTCCAGAGGAGAGGACTTGTCCGGAGTACTACAACGTCTACCGAATAAAGAAATGGAGCCTGCAGCTTACGGATCCTCGTTGGAAGATTTATATCTCAAGACCCTTGTCGAAGCCATGAAGAAATGCTTGAGGAAGGAGAGATTAATCAAGGAACACGTGAGTACATAGGATGGGAACGTTCAACCGATCACTCGCGGTGATATTACAACACCTCCCATCACGAGCCAGAGCGTGCAAGTCCTGCATCTCATCAAGTGTAACACCTCCGGTAGTCACCCAGAGCAACAACTTCCACACCTTCATCGGGATTTAGGAACCTGAGGGGCGAGAGGAGGACCATCTCCCATTACCATTGCAGACTTGATGGAAAAGCGGGAAGTTCTTGTCAAGACTCAAACGGATATGGCCGTAACTCGGAAAGAGGTACTCACTTTTCTTAAGACATTAACCGATCGATTTCCACATGACCCGCAATGCCCTCGGGGCAACAACAAGGAATGAATTCAACGCACCGAGAATGTACTTCAATGGCACGGACCTACATGGACCTGATCAAAGAAGCGACATCGATATGAGCGGGTCCTGTCATGGAGACTCCTACACACTGACCATCCTCACAACGATCCTCCTCAAGTCAATAGTTTCACTATGAACCGAGAGGCGGTGGATCGGGAAGCGCTTTCTCTAGTGGGCAGTTTATGCGAACTTTCACACCTCTCGGAGAATCGGGCGCACGGAGACATTTTGCTGCAATTAACTGTGAGGAAGGTCACAACCGTGCCACATGTCACCGCACGCATCAAGGATTCGTAGTTCAATACGGCCCTTACAGACACAAGAGCGTCTTCGAATGTGATTACTCTCAAGACTCTCGGGACATCCAAGGTTCTCCCGTGGCAAGGTCGTACGGAAGCCTACCACAATGACGGACTTCGAGGGAAACCAAACCAAAGACATACGGGAGAAGCTCCGTGGAAAGAATCAGACAAGTTCGTTGCATCCCACTCCCCATGTGGGCGTCAATTCAGGAAGAAGACCGACTTGCATCATTTAGGGCTAGTACCCACGATGTCTTGGTAGGCCTCGAAAGTGTATGTAAATTATGGCCTACGGGTTATACCGCAAGTGCACGGTGTCTTGGTTGTAGAATCAAGCACGTCATTTAGCTCGAACCACAGAGACTTGTGGTGCTCTTGTATTGATCAAAGGCTTACTAACTGAATTTCTAGTGTGACAGAGTAACAAAAGGGGGGTTTTGCAGATGTTTTGTGCCGATCTTTGCTGAAATTTTGAATAAGTGACAGTGAGCTAAGATGCAGCTAGATTGTAAAGCACTAGGGTGTCGAATCCACCGCCTAATCTCAGCTAATTCAGTTCAAGTTTGATGAAGTTCTCGTCCCTTGAAATGGCAAGTTTGCCATTTCTCCAGGGTTTCTATGGATGGTTTGTTATCAACTAAAGCAATTAGCTAATCCCTAGTATTAATTGTCTTATCAAAGTACAACTAATCTTAAATCACTTTCATTACTTAGATGATCAAACTTATCCTAAGACAGATATTCCAATCACAATTAGGGTATCTTTCCAAAGTACTAATTGTCTTATCAGGGCACAATTAGTCAAAGGATTAATAATGACAATAAGGCATGAATTGCACACACACAACATGGAGATAATCGACTACGAGAGATGCTTGACATACACCGTGAAAGCAACATCTTGAGATGTTTAGATTGAATTTATCCTAAACATTAAAGCTTAATAAGAACAATATCAAAAATAGAAACCAAATTATCAGGTTGATTATGGGTTTCATCTAAACCCTAGAAAATAATTTAGAACATGATTAAAAATGAAAATAAACTACAAATTAAACACTAATCAAGCACTGGCCAGCCTGCATGAACCCTAAAATCCTCTAATCACTTCTATTTATACATGCAAGGAAACCCAAAACATCAAACCTAATTCTTTTAAAATAGAAATTAAATGCCATACTCTCTCATTCAAACGTCTCTCAATCGTCTGTCTCCTCCGTCGTGCGGTTCTGGAGATGACGCTTTGCTCGCTGAGAAACCCTAACCCTAGTTTTCTCTATCTCGATCTTAGCTCCTATGGAAGAAGCTATGAACTAGGTAGAGAGACAGGATGGTGCATCGTTCTCAAAGTTGTGGTGTCGGGTGAGGATGGAAGTGATGGCGATGGTCGCTCTGCAACTTTGGTCGGGAAGAAGATGAAGGTGTTGCAGAGTTTCAGGAAGAGAGAAGAGAAGAAAGAGAAGAAGAAGAGGAGAATGGGTTGTCTCGATGGGGTGTATAGGGTTAGGGCGTTTTGTTGTGGAGCGAGGATAGCAAGGTTTGATGAGGCCGATGGAGCGAGCGTTGGATCGTGGCAAGAAGATCTTAACGGCTCGGGATGATTTGGAGCGTCTCCGGTGTTGCACGGGAGCATCAATCTTCAATGCGTGTGGAAGCGGCGACCGTAAGATGCAAGGCGGGAAGATCTCGAACTGGTTGGGGATGGACGGAGCTCGGATCCTGGTCGCGGGTCTTGGATATCTTGGGCCCATGTCTTGTAAATGAGTTGCTACTTGTTGGGTTGCAACTATTGCGTGCGCGGAGCTTTGGCTTCGCTCCATAGATGCTCGACTCAATTCTTCGCTCTTTGGCTCCTCGCCTCAAGCTTTATTTATTACCTAAAAACACAAAATTAATTAATACAAAAATTTATTCTTGAAAACAAAGAAAACACAGAATCTGGGATAATATCTGATTTCTAAGCGCAAAAGATGAGTAAAATGCCAATAAAAAGGTGTATAAATATGCACTATTTGGCACTCATCAAATACCCCCAAACCTCGAATTTTACTTGTCCTCAAGTGAAACAGAAAATAAGAAATCCTAACTATACCCCCTGTCGCAGGTCTCTCGAATGCATTTAGCGTATGCACTAAGCCTTTAAACCCCTAGGTGTCCCTAGTGGACGAGTTGTAGTCTCGTGAGGGTTTACAAGAGGTGTACCCACAAAACCTTCTCCAACTTCGTAGTGTAAAAGAGTCTCAAGCATCCAAGAAGCTATGAGGACATAGAGTTTCGCGTGCTAGTAACATGAAGTTAGAACTACCAAAGAACGCATTCTCATCCTTAAGTGCCGAGCGAGAAGTAACCATACCATATGAAAGAATTCGGATTCGATTGTGATCATAAGTCTCAACTTTGCCTCACCATTAGGGTTTTATGATAATTGCACTCAAAAACATCGCTTTTTTAGTCTCTCATGTGTGCAGGCAGAATAAAGAGAGAAATCCTCGCACACGTTGTAGGTAAGAAGGATAACCTTCCGAAATGAAATCTGAGACTCCACGAAGTGTGGACAAAAAGAATCTTTTTCTAATGATCTCTAAGAAAGGAAATCAACCATTAGTAAGGGGTGGGAGTACTCACTCACTTTCTCACCCGATCGGCAATTAATATCACTCTCTCATAAGAACCATAGAAACGTCTTCAATCTTCGGTCTTCGGTCTTCAATTTGTTGATGACGAACTTCTAAACTTTACAAAAACTTGACAAACATAATAATAATTATTATTATTATTATTATTATTATTTTTTTTTTTTTTGATAAGTTTTAACTTAGTACATGAAATGGAAATAACAATAAAACTCAATTTTTCACAAACTTCATTAATTCTCATCTTCTTTTCTTTTCTTTGTTGCACAACAACCTTGGACTATTTCAACTTTTCTTCATATATTCTGATGTTGCTCTGCTTGCTGACGATGATGTGTTTCTATGGATCTTGATGATTGAGAGAGAGAGTGATGTTAACTGCAAATCGGTATTTAGAATGATTTTTCATCTTTAGATGTCACCCTCATGATTGACGGAATTAGCACTCAAGAGATCAAAAATAGTGTTGAAAGTGGTGCGAAGTTGGGTAGCTCACCATTCCTACCCGGAATTGACGTACGGTGACACACACTCTAAAAGCTTTTCTAGAAAGTCACAAAGAGTGAAGGTCGGTACCTCGCTTGATGTAAAATGGGTAGTCTCCACTATGGTTGATCACAATTCTACTACCGAATATCTAAACAAGACCTAATTAAGCCCTCCTGTGGGTTAAATCCAACTTTAACGCTCTAATCAACTAAGAAACCCGATTGCGTTTTCCGGTACTTCTAACTTTTGTTATTTCTTTGTCAAACTCTCTATGTAGACATAGCTAGAAGCATGCTAGTGACTCTAAAATCTCTAAAAGTTGGAGGTTTTTATTTGCAAAAAGTTTTTTTTGAATTTTTGAATTTTTGAATATTGAATTTTTGAATTTTTTTTTTTTTTTTTTTTTTTTTTTTTTATGAAAATAAAAGATTAAAAAGACTAAAAACTCTATATGCAAAAATATGCAAATGCACCCCAAACCTAAATCAAACATTGTCCTCAATGTGTCAACATGTAAAAAAAATTTAAACAAATCACATACCGAGAGAACTATGTCGATAAGAGAAAAGGGAAGAGATTACCGAATGCTCAAGGAGCACGGTTAAGCTTCTTTAGTCAAGGCTAGAATCCAACATTCTCAACGGAGATCATATCGGATTACCATAATATATGCGCATGAAGACTCAACCGATTCAAGAAAAGAAAATTTAACAAGTCCTACTGGATTATATACAATGAAAATTCACCATAAACCAACAGTCTAAAGAGTTGAGGATCAACCCAATAGAAAATATATACACACATTAACAGCCTTACACAAATATAATATGAGAGTGCAAGTAAGACCGTAGATGTGAAGGAGTTTCCCCAAACCTAAACTTGTGAACGGGTGTGTTTGGGAGCACAAAATCTTGCAATTTTAAAGGTACATCATGCAAAAGGTCTAACTCAAAATGAGTTTTGTTAAGAACAGGCATACATACACATTCCAACTGTGGATCCTTAAGAGTGTTATACTTTGATGCAAAATAGTCCAAGAGGACTTGGGAAGCACAAAGCTCTAGGCCTAAGTTAGGCATTTTTAGAAAAGTTGGTTTTGCAATTTTGTGACAAACTACACCTAGGTTTGGTGGAGGAGTATCAATTTGTGACTCAGGAGAGAGGTTAGGTACATCTAGGTTGTTTTCATTTTTAAAATCATTTGTACCATCACACACTTTCCTAAAGTCAAAAGAGGGTAAATCATGTTCATTTTCACAGGATAATTCCACAGGTTCCACATCATCATCACAAATATGAATATTAAAAGAAGCATTATTCATAGGGTTCACAGAAGAGACGCCTAACGTCTCTGAACCAAAAGATTCTACTACATTTTCAAAATACACATGCTCTTCATATTCATCATCATCATCATAGCAAAAAGTCATCTCTCCATTCAAAATTGTAGTATTTTTAGTGTACTCATCTACCTCTGGATTAGGTTCATATTCAATGTTAGTTGCATGAGTAAGACTAGAAACACTATTTTCAATCATATCATTTTGTAACTCAATTAGGTTCCTTTGAAGAATCATTTTGAGTTGTTCTATTGAAGGAGAGTCTTCACTAGTGGGTATGCATTCCTCATATGGATAATCACCAGCATGGTTGTGCATGAGGTTCACTAGAGAAGGGAAATTCGAGACATGTTGCTATGTGGATGGTCATGCATTGCATTCATTTCAAGCCTAGCATTTTGCTCCATGAGTGTTTCCATTATTGATTGCAAACTAGGAGTTGGGGGAGTATAAAATTGTTCATCTCCCCACTTGTGGTGAATGATGCATGTGTGCAAAGTTGATTATGGTCCCAATAGTCACTTCTAGACACTTCGTACATTGGATTATCATGGTTTTCCCTAGACTGTCTAAAAGCATGCAAAATATAACAAAGATTCAAATAGTGAGGTGGTCTAAGCCACCACATAAGGTGCAAGCATGCGTTTCATATTGCCTAGAAAAACTAGATTCGACAGATTGCCTTTCTAAAGCGATTGCCTATCTAAAGCGAGATAGTCGAGCCTCTAATTGATCTAAAAGTGATGATAGGGGTATGAGAAAATTGTTCATTTTCAACCTTGTGGTGGATGATGTATGTGATCATAATGATTAGGGTATGTGAGATCGGGGCCCCGAGAAGGCCCATAAAATTCCCTAAAGTCACTATGGTATGTGGGGTGTTCATCCTGTGAAAGGTGCCCGTAAGCAAGCTCTCTAAGGATTTATTTGTTCCATCCCCGGATGCGGACCAAAATCCCGACATGATTTATCACTCAAATTGAACTCAAAGCCCAGATGAAGTGGACTAAGTTTGGTTTTGGTGGGATTGGTTTGGTTTATTGGGTTTCATTTGGTTTGTTGGGTAAGGTTTGGTTTATGTGGGCTTGTTGTTTGGTTTTGTAGGAAGCCCAAAGAATTGTGTGCAAAGCCTAGGTTTTGTGGGCTCAATTGGCTGCACCCTGACTAATAGGTTTAGCCTAAGCGGCCAGTGGAGAAAGCCGGCCAGGGTGCTTGTGTTCTTGTGGGCTCAGTTTGGTGTAAGCCCACTCCACCAAAAAGGTGTAAATGTTCAACCCAGGTTATGGGCATGGGCTTAAAGCTTTGTGCTCGGCCAATGAGATGGGGCTTAGTCTATCACTGGCAACTCAGCCGTAGGTGTATGCCACTCACACAATTTCACAATTTTAAGCACGGAGAAGTGTTTGCTTAGTTCACAAACTTGGCTTGGCAAGCCCGTGCACACATTGTATGTGTGTCACAAAGACAAAGACAAACTTATGCAGTGGGTAAGCTTAGCAAAGCTTACAGGTTATGCACAAAATAAGGCTTGCAATAGCCAAGGCAAAGCGGTATGCAAGGTTCCTAGCTTACTGTGTTTCAAACCAATATAATTATGCACACAACTCACTCCACAGGGTTATGCATGGTCGAGTTACAAGCTCAACAAGCTCATGGATGATGTATGCTCGAGATATGGTTCATAGAAGCACCGATGCAAAATGATAGAACGTGCACACTCTTACCGTAACACGGCTCGAGGTGGTCTCACACGGGGTTTAGCATAAGGTTACGGTTGAGCATAAATGGCACAGAAAGCATACCCGGAAGTTTAGTGGCATACGTGGATCTAACCTCAAGTCTGCGCCTTGCCTCGTCTTTCTCCCCCTTTTGGCAAGCACAACCCGGCCACGGCCAAGACAGACAACTCGGCCAGACTGGCTCAACAAACAATCTTAGTTCCCAATTTTTCACGATTAAAGCAACAAAGTATTAATGTTAAGGCAAAAGTTAGTTGCAGGTTCTTATTCTCGGCCACAGCATAGAGCACAGGATAGATTGACAGCACAGAATATGCACAGTTTCTTGCAGCTTAGCACAGCACAATGCAAATTGTGCTCAAGCGAGCACGCTTGCTTATGACTTACGAATCAATGGGTACAAGAGAGAGTGGCGCGGTGCGGAGTTTAAGTCTGTGGATTACAACTTGGGTTTCTAAGTGTGGCTTACAACACAGATTCAGGGCTTGCACAGGGGGAAAAGAATTACAGTTGGGTGACTCAGCTCAAGCCAATGTTTTTGTGACTACAACTAACCCAGCTCACAACTTGCAGCTTCAATTGATGCACAGGGCTGGTTGGAGAGTTTATGCAGGGCAATGATGCAGAAATGGAGGGACTAACTGCAATGCAATGATCTAATGAGCTAAGTTACACTATTAAGTTACTCTAATTCAGATGGAGCATGGGTAATAATGCAAGTAATTAAACTATAAAAGACAGAAATTTTACAGATGTTGAACTTAAGCTACAAGATGACGCACACTAAATAAGGAAGAACTAGACTAACAACCAAATCATGAGGCAATGATGCAGGGTGGAAATGTACAGGGAAGAATTACAATGCAGGCTAATAAAGGTACAATGCTAAGTTACATATGAAATGTCATGGAAATAAGACAAAGTCTAACACATATATACAGGGAATATTGAAAGACAATGATTAACACAGCAGGTGCAAGTATATACAGGGATGCACATTCAGTGAAGCAAGGCAAAGATCGAAACAAGGCACACGCCAAGTCCCCGGCAACGGCGCCAAAAACTTGGTAGGCCTCGAAAGTGTATGTAAATTATGGCCTACGGGTTATACCCAAGTGCACGTGTCTTGGTTGTAGAAATGCAAGTACGAGTCGAACCACAGAGACTTGTGGTGCTCTTGTATTGATCAAAGGCTTACTAACTGAATTTCTAGTGTGACAGAGTAACAAAAGGAGGGTTTTGCAGATGTTTTGTGCCGATACGGCTGAGCTGTAGTGAAGTGACAGTGAGCTAAGATGCAGCTAGATTGTAAAGCACTAGGGTGTCGAATCCACCGCCTAATCTCAGCTAATTCAGTTCAAGTTTGATGAAGTTCTCGTCCCTTGAAATGGCAAGTTTGCCATTTCTCCAGGGTTTCTATGGATGGTTTGTTATCAACTAAAGCAATTAGCTAATCCCTAGTATTAATTGTCTTATCAAAGTACAACTAATCTTAAATCACTTTCATTACTTAGATGATCAAACTTATCCTAAGACAAGATATTCCAATCACAATTAGGTATCTTTCCAAAGTACTAATTGTCTTATCAGAGGCAATTAGTCAAAGGATTAATAACAGACAATAAGGCATGAATTGCACACACACAACATGGAGATAATCGACTACGAGAGGATGCTTGACATACACTGTGAAAGCAACATCTTGAGATGTTTAGATTGAATTTATCCTAAACATTAAAGCTTAATAAGAACAATATCAAAAATAGAAACCAAATTATCGATTGATTATGGGTTTCATCTAAACCCTAGAAAATAATTTAGAACATGATTAAAACAGAAAAATAAACTACAAATTAAACACTAATTGAAGCACTTTGGCTAGCCCAGGCATGAACCCTAAAAAATCCTCTAATCACTTCTATTTATACATGCAAGGAAACCCAAAACATCAAACCCTAATTCTTTTAAAAATAGAAATTAAATGCCATACTCTCTCATTCAAACGTCTCTGAATCGTTGTCTCCTCTGTCGTGCGGTTCTGAGATGACGCTTTGCTCGCTCAAACCCTAACCTAGTTTTCTCTATCTCGATCTTAGCTCCTATGGAAGAAGCTATGAACTAGGTAGAGAGACAGGGATGGTGCATCGTTTGCTTTGGTGGTTGTGGTGCTCGGTGAGGATGGAAGTGATGGCGATGGCTGCTCTGCAACTTTGGTCGGGGAAGAAGATGAAGGTGTTGCAGAGGTTTCTGTCGGGAAGAGAGAAGAGAAGAAAGAGAAGAAGAAGAGGAGAATGGGTTGTCTCGATGGGGTGTATAGGGTTAGGGCGTTTTGTTGTGGAGCGAGGATAGCAAGGTTTGATGAGACTGATGGAGCGAGCGTTGGATCGTGGCAGTGAAGATCTTAACGGCTCGGGATGATTTGGAGCGATCTGTGGTGTTGCACGGGAGCATCAATCTTCAATGCGTGTGGAAGCAAATGACCGTAAGATGCAACCTGGGAAGATCTCGAACGGTTGGGGATGGACGGGCTCGGATCCCGGTCGCGGGTCTTGGATAGCTTGGGCCCATGTCTTGTAAATGAGTTGCTACTTGTTGGGTTGCAACTGTTGCGTCTGCAGGCTTTGGCTTTCTGCTCCATAGATGCTCGACTCAATTCTTCGCTCTTTGGCTCCTCAGTTTCTCCGAGCTTTATTTATTACCTAAAAACACAAAATTAATTAATACAAAAATTTATTCTTGAAAACAAAGAAAACACAGAATCTGGGATAATATCTGATTTCTAAGCGCAAAAGATGAGTAAAATGCCAATAAAAAAGGTGTATAAATATGCACTATTTGGCACTCATCAACGACCCACGTTCACACGAGGAGGGAACGAACTTTTATGGCGAGTCGTGACCAGAAAGGAAAACGGTATACCGATACTGCCATTATCAACGGGGAGACCGTTACCCAGTCTCTCCACCTAATGGAATGCTACAACAAAGAACGAACCACAAGAGCAAGTGCTAGATGCTCCACAACAACCGCAAGATGGCACCAACTCCACAACCGATGAAATTGAAATCGTTGAGGAATCTCCTAGGCCTATCTCCATCACTCAACCTTGTGTACGGATAAACGCACGAAGCTCGTGGAACTTCTCAAAGAGTATCGTGGACATGTTCGCTTGGAGATATGAAGAAATGCCGGTTTAGATGAAAATTGGTCATCCATCATCTACATGTCATACCGGATCCAAGTCGGTTAAACGATTTGTAGTTCGGACACGAGGAAAATGGATAGATCAAAGTCTTGAGACTTGAGAAACTTGAACAGTGCTGCTCCAAAAACAATCCTCCTCTACCTGACATCGACATATTAGTTGATGCAAACAGCGGACACGACATGTTCTCCTCCATGGATGGATGCAAAGCTACAACCGAGATAAGAATGTACGAGCATGATGCAAGTAAGATATCTTTTCAACTCCTCTCGGAAAATTTTATTATACCATATCGCCATTTGGTTTAAGGAATACCGGTGCAACGTATCAACGCTCTATGACGGTAATCTTCCACTTGAGCCGATACCTCAAGGGAGCAGCCTCAAGAAGATAACGAACCACACTTGGGACCGAGGCTCGGCATGAAGTTCCTTCACCGTCAGTCAAGGAATTCTTCAACATGAGAGATGTGGTCACCAAGAAACATGGAATTCGCAGGGTAAATTGAATCAAGAGGAAACACTTCAACACTCCCTCTGTGTTTTGCCTAATGGTCTATTCAAGAGCCGCCTCAATGCTCTCTCCGGGACCCCTTTTCGCTTCATAATCCTACTTCAACACCCTCTCCAGGATCCACCTCAACGTTCGCACTGAAGCCACTTTAACATCCTCTCAAGTCGTTTCAACACTCAAGCTACATCAACAATCATGCGCTCTGGTCAAGTTATCTTTGATGTACTCATTGCTCAACATACGTCTCATCCATCCTTCATGAGGACCCAGCTGAGCATGAAAAACCCCGAAGTCGATAGGAGGAGGGCTATTCTGTGGAACGGATATTTTCATATAGTTGGAAGGGCGCGGTGAACAACTCATCATCAATGTTCGGCATATCCTTGAAGTTGCCAACACTTCCCCGACTTGGTACCGGCATTATCTCCAGAGAAGACATCTCAACGGGATTCTTTTCTTCCACAATGAAATAAAAGGCGAGGAGTTAGAACTTGTATGAAAGCACATGAGAGATGTAGTCACACACGGAAGACACAACTCACATCGGAGCACACAAAACCGGTCCGGCTCAAATTCTGATGGATTTCAAGACTGGTATTAGTTTTCAAGTCCTGCAAGTTTCAGTCTGTATTGATTTCAAGTCAGGTGCAAGTTTCAGTCTGGTATTGATTTCAAGTCAGGTGCAAGTTTCAGTCCGGTATAAGTTTCAAGTCCGGTATCACTCAAGTTACAAGTCCGGTATTGCTCAAGCTTCAAGTCCGGTATTGATCAAGTGACGAGTCCGGTATCACTCAAGTTACAAGTCCGGTATTGCTCAAGCTTCAAGTCCGGTATTGATCAAGTGACGAGTCCGGTATCACTCAAGTTTCAAGTCTGGTATTGCTTAATATTCAAGTCTGGTATTGATCAAGTCAAGTCCGGTATTGCTCAAATTTCAAGACCTATGTTGGTCAAGGGCATGAGGTCGGTATAAAGTTGACATTCAATCAGGCATACGATATGGGACCCACGTTCAATCAAGCATATATGCGGGACCACATTTATTTGCACAACACGGTTCTATCATGTCATGGGAATCATGTTCAAGAAATTCAAGCCCACGTTCGATCAAGCAGCGCAGAGCCCCACCAACGGCGCACATCGGTCAGTCGACAGGCACAACCCCACGATCGAGCGAGCAAGCACGAGCGGGCCCTCGATCGAAGCAGGCATAGAAAGGTCGATCGGCTGGCAAGACCGACATCATACTAGGGGAACGCTCTCCTATATGCCTTTTAAACGTAACATACTCCAAGGACAAGATAACCCGTCTCTCCCGGTAACATCTAACTTTGCCTCATAAGTTTTATATTTAATCATCACCATCTCATGCCTACCACACAATAGTGTAACCATTATGTGCTGTAAGGGGGACTTAATGTTGATGGTGGATTTTCGTTCAAGGTTAAATTTGTAAAAAACCCCGTAAAAATCATGCACTGACATCTTGTAAAAGATAAAGTCATTTATAAGTGTTGGATACTCCCTCACTTAATTCACCAAGAATGGAGCATGTAGCAACAATCCCATTCTCGTGAATACATGAAATTCCTCCGAGGTTGGAGGATGTAGCAACAATCCCTTCCTGTGAATTTCATATCGCCTTGTATTTCCGATTACTCATTATCGTGTGGCATGACGAATGAGTGTTACTCTTACGAGAATAACACGAACCTCCAAGCACTATAATGAAACCATGTACGAAATACCCGTACGGTGCTGATTCTCGGTGTGTTATACTAGCCCGAGCCCTCTCTGTGTTATACTAGCCCGATTGAGCCCTCTCGGTGTGTTATACTAGCCCGATTGAGCATCCGGACTGACCGTATCAGTCCGGATATGATCTGATCGCAGTCATCCAACTCCACAAGCATGATTGGATGACCCCAGATCAATTCCATCACCCCCAAGCAGGTATGGAATACCCACGGCCGACCCCGCATGGTCAGCCATTGGCCGTTGCTTGCCAAAAGACGTTCATACCAAGCATTATGGACGGAAAAACCCTAAATAAGGGTTTGCGGCATATTACATGTGTCGCAAAATAATCTCAACCATCCATCTTCGCAGTATAGATGGAGGGTGTAGATGTAGACTCAAAGGGCCCGAGCATGTCAACACGATCACCGTGGGCCCGCCTACACACTTGACCAATCGGGTCAAGACCGACAATGTTTGGCCATGACGATGAATCGTCACCCAAACAAGAAGTGGCGCACGACTTTGAAAACCAAAATTAGGTTCAAGCCATCACGCGCGTCCATCTTCTCCACGAATGGAGGGTCACAGATTAGATTAAGCAAGGGCCGACCATACCAGCATGACCACCGTGGGCCCATCTACCTCCTCATACGGTCGGCCAAGGCATATCATGCCTGGCTAATCCAAAAACGCCCGCCCAAACATGCGTGGTTACACTTCCCAAATTGCAAAGCCGATCTCGACCACTCAACTTCACCTCCTGATGATTTGAATGGCTTAGATCACGTTTTCATGGGATAGTCGGTATAGGCATGATCACCAGCCTGCCATCTTCCCGTCAAACCCATCGACCAAGACCGACCAAGTTAGGTCGTCTTGAAAACACGCCGGAAAAGAGTATGGCGCGCGCATCAAACTCCTATTGCAAAATCGATCTCAACCACTCAACTTACCTAAGTCAAATTGAGCGGCTTAGATCGCGCCTTCATGGGACAAAGAGGTATGGACGTGCACACCCTGTATCTTTGTCTATACACATGCCCGTCGGTCCTCTCCAAATCCCTTTCCATGCTTGGTTTCGACCAAGTCAAGAGTCATGCTTGCGCTCCTCTTCAAAAAACCTAATATTCATTAACTACGCGAGATGAGGTGTCTCAAAGATCATCTCATCCGTCCAACTTCACCAAACTTGGTTATACAACCCTGGTCAAGAGTTATTTGGTTAGTGAGGCGTCATTGCCCATCACTTTACCACACCATAATGCGATTTTGCATAAAATACACACGATACTTCACAAGTATCGACTTCCCGAATAACACAGCTTATTCAATTCATCATTACATGCTATCTTTCGTGGATCCACGATCCACACATTCCGACATCAATCATGTCACAAACTGGGGGATACATACCAGGTATTGGTCTGGCGGTTTACAGCGTGCGGCGTGCAACGCGCCATCACAAGAACGTGTCGGAAGTCATGGACGGTTAGAGATGAACAGGAGAAGTGGGCAAGACCGGTCGACGCACAACTCCACTACTCCATCACTCCACTTCCTCCACTTCCCACGAGACGTGAATAAGGCTCAATGACTTGTATAAATAGGTTCTCCGCCCTATTTCAAACAGGGACAACAGAACAACACAAGTTCGAGCCAGAGACGGAAAAACCAAGTGTTAATACAAATCGTATTCAAACACCCGTAGCCTGCTTGCATCAACCGCAAGCCTGCTCATCTTTCTGTTACAAGTCATAAGCAAGCCAACACCTTCACAATCTCAACACCTTCTTCGCTTCCCTCCCTAATATCAACCCCATCTCCTTCACTTTGTGACCGAAACAAGTCCGGGAACGGCCATTTCTTGGTTTAGGCCGGACTTGCACAGCATTGATCTCTCGAATCTACAAGCACTCACCGCGCAGTGCATTTGTTTAAGGTTTAAATTCATTCCTCATCCACACCCCAAATTAGCAAATTCTACAGGAGTAGTTTTCACCCATAAACAGCGGTCCTCCTACATAATTGTTTGTTGAGAGGGCTTAACGCCTTCAGGACGTCGGTGATATTCATTGTTCCCTGACTACAGGAGAGAGACCCACCTCTACTTAGAAGAACGATTGGGCGGTTCTCCGTCAGATTGAGTGCAACAACGCCTTCAGGACAGTGATACTCATTGATCTTGACTATGTAGAGAGACATGTATAGACTCGGGTGTTCTCCGTAGTGTCTAAGAGCATCCTCAGGATTTGCCTTCTCCTGACTATGCACATAGATTAATTCTGCCGTGACATTCACCACTGAATTCCCGGAATAATCTATTATTGCGCATATTCCATGGTCGAATCCACAATCCCATGGAATGGCAATAACAATTGCTCCTATTCCATGGTCGAATCCACGGCCTGATCCCATAGAATGGCAATGACAATTGCTCCTATTCCATGGTCGAATCCACGGCCTGATCCCATGGAATGGCAATGACAATTGCTCCTATTCTATGATCGAATCTACGACTTGATCTCATGGAATGGAAATAACAACTTATCTCATTACTCCGATTTCATGATCGAATTCACTGCTAATTTCATGAAATGGTGATTGATAATTTTATTACTCTGATTCTATGGTCGAATCCACGATCCCATGGAATGGTAATGCCTATTTTATTATTCCGAGTTCATTATTACGAGTTCATGGTCGAAACCACAAATTGATCCTATGAATTGATAATAAACAACTACTTATTTTATCGCTCTGTTTCATGAACTATTCTACATTGAATTCCACGAATTAGCAATAAATATTCAACCATCGAACATCCGGAACATCACCGAGTAAGCCCCACAAAAATGGTGTAAGTGTATTCAACGATGATGCATGACTGAGCACCCGGATGCACGAATGAGCATTCAAAAAAGATGAACAGATGAGGAATCCTACGCAAAACAGGAGAAAACATTAAATATTAGTAAAATAATAAGGAGCGCCCGGGGGGTGGGCCCACCAGCCCGGCCATACCCTAGCCGTGGGCTCGGTCCCCATGCCTTCCATTATTTTGCCCTTTTTTGTTATTTTCATGAACTCATAAAAAACTCCTTGATTTTAGCAACTTTCCTTGTTTTTGCAAAACTCATGAATTCTCCATAACTTCACGGATTCATGATAATAATGTTATAAAATAGGGAAAGGTGTGCGGGACCGGGCAACATAGCCGGCCGGCCATGCCCAAGTAGTGGCCGGTCCCACACCTCACAATCCCTAGCTTTTATAATTATTATTCTCTAAACTCATGAAACTCTTCCGTTTCAACAAAACTCACGGGTTCTCCATAACATCACGGATTCATGAAAAATAATATTATAAATTAAGGAAAGGTGTGCGGGACCGGGCAACATGGCCGGCCGACCATGCCCTAGCCGTGGCCGGTCCCACACCTTGCAATCCAAAGACTTTTATAATATTTATTTTCCAAAATTCCTGAAACTCCTTGGTTTGAGCAAAAATCATGATTTCGTCATAACTTCTCAAATTTTGCTCAAATCATGGAAAACCAAAGGCCAACAAGTCACATGACTGGCTAGCCTCTCACGACAATCTTGAATATTAAAATATGCTTATATTTACAAAATGACGATCGATTGAGCATACATGCTCATTCCAGCGAAAAATCAAGAATTTCAGTCAAGATGAAACTCTTCTGAAAATTCACAATGCTGCTCGAACGCACATCATGAAATACTGAAACTCTCAGTACGAAGACACGGATACTATGTCAATACGTGCATACCCTAATGGCCGACCATGGTTATTCTTAGGATTTGCACAAAGCCGGTCCCACACGTTTTCATAATTCCGACCTAATTTGCTCAATCGCTCATACTTTGGGCCCAAAACTCTCTACCGTCCCTCTTGAATTCTTCCGAGTTTTACTTTCGAGCTGTTTTTAACCTCCCGAACGAGCTCAAAACCTAAATATTCCTTGTCAAGATAGGAAATTCTTTTTGTATCGAATGGAGGGGATGACCATTGAAATCCGAGTCCGTATGAGAATTCTACAACG
Organism: Papaver armeniacum; assembly: GCA_023531295.1. Classification (NCBI taxonomy): domain Eukaryota; kingdom Viridiplantae; phylum Streptophyta; class Magnoliopsida; order Ranunculales; family Papaveraceae; genus Papaver; species Papaver armeniacum. The sequence continues at coordinate 174,235 of JAJJWW010017906.1, read as the reverse complement.
ATTCTAGTAAAGGACGCTAATCAGGGGTTCAACCAACCTGGGAATTGCTCAAACGACCAACAATTGGTCATGTGACCACCAGGAGCCGGTCCCATGCTCTCTTGGTCGGTCCCCCATCTTTCATACTTAGGTTTTCACCTAATGTTGAACCCAGCAGTAATTCAATGAATGATGAAACCGACACTTAATCATCATTCTTTCACCAACTCTCCAACTGAGAACCATGGTACACGCCCACTTGGGAAATTGGGAATCACATGGACGTCCATAGTCTCATGTGGTCGGTCCCTCCTTGGCTCATGACCTATTTTCAGCAATTCATCAACTAATGAGTAATTCACCGAAATTAGGGTTTTTCGAACAAACGCTCAACAAATTATTATTTTGAGCAAGTTCAAACTCCAAATCGATCTTATGTTGATCCACGGGATTAATTATATAGTATTTGGTAATCTACCAATATTTTAATATTTTATTGGGATCCGTCACCAATAAATATTTCGTCGAATTGAGCAACTTTGCTCAATTACTCAAATATTGATCCAGCTATCAATATTTAATAAATCACTAATAATTTTCCGGATCAAGCAACACTTGCTCAGTTTCTCGTCAAGTTTACCATACTCAGCAATTCGCCGAACCGAGTAATACTTGCTCAGTTGCTCGAATATTGATCCCATTATCAATACTCAGCAATTTGTCGAATTGAGCAATACTTGCTCAATTGCACGCCAAATTATCAATTTATCAATAATTTGTAGAATTGAGCAAATATTGCTCGATTGCATGTCAAATTATCAATATTCAGTAATTTATCAATATTTCGTCGAATCGAGCAATACTTGATCAATTTCGAATAATTCACATGTGTTCTAGTAGCTCATCAATATTCAACAACTTGTTGAATTTACAATATTTGCTCGATGAGCAACACCCGATTCATGAATCGGCTGAACATTTACCAAACACACTCGATTCAACAAAACCTAGGCTCATTGCCTAATCACCAACAACTGATTTAACTCAATACACGCATCATCATGCACTCCACGATTCGTGAGACATCAATCACGTCAATTGGGGGATAACAACTAGGTTTTGGTCTGTTGGCCTACAACACGTGAATCATCCACAACGAGAACGTCTGCGTAAGTTATGTCAACAGTTGAAGGAGTTAGCAAAGTAGTGGGTGCACGATCCGTCAAGTCTCCGCACGACATGGAACTGACTTTACCACGATCTTCCACTTATCCACTCTTTCACTCATGAAACCGTCACACTTATAGGGATCAAGGTGTTCACAACTTTGACAATATAAATATGTCTCTGAAACCACGATTGAAGGGGACACCTTTCGTCCACACAGAATTTCTCGAGTAACTACTCTCAAGAATTCATCAATCCTTCAGAACTTATTCGAACTCAACAGTTCATCAGTTATTGCAGAAACCCTCAACACACCCACAATCCTTGATCATCATTGATCCCACACAATTCTCAGCTGCCCTCCTACAGATCAACCCATCTACCTCTTTGCGACCGAATTTACTCTGGAACGGCCATTGTCTTGGTTTAGGCCGGAGTACTACAGATTGATCTCTCGAATCTAAGCACTCCCTTCTTGCAGTGCATTTGTGTGGAGTTAAGCAGTTTGCTCGGTTCGAGGAGTCTCGGCAACACGCTCGACTCTTCACTTTCCCAAAAAACCAGTGAACCGTTTTTCACTATCTACATACTAGGTGGAAGTGTTGAGAATAGCTAGAGTTTTTTTATTCGTAAACCAAACATTTATTTTGTTTCCATCCCATTCTCCCCATTCACTTATGATATGCTTACAACCATCAGATCTCCTATACAATGAGCAGGTAGGTGAAATTTTACACTAGAGTTAGGTTTAATGATTATAATTGTTGTTTTCTTAAATGCAATTTTTTTTTTTATTTTGATTTTGATTTTAGTATGTTTTTATTTTTAATTAGGTTTTCTAAGTTCTAATAAGATCCTTACTACTCATATATTACCTGCTGCATCTTAAGATACGCATCACTACCACTCATGGTAATAATGTTATTAACTATGTGAGTCATGCTTCTTTGAAAGGAACTCATTTGACGTGTTTATCGGGGGGAAAATGTGAGATTTATTCTCAAAAATAATAAATAAATAATAGATCTCTTCTTAGAAGTTAGTCATGTCGGTTAGTGCTAAAAAAAAACAAATTTATTAACCTGGCCATGCATAAAAGAAATCCAGAGGAAATATCTGATGTAATTTCTCTTTTATGAAGTCCTTTTATTTTGTTTTTATTTTTCGTTCTTTTCTTTGATGATCTTCTCGGGAACTTGGACTATATATGGTTCATGTTTTTGTTTTACGTTTTTTTAGATTTTTGTTATAGGGAAAGTTGATATGTTTAGGGGGGAAGCTAAAATCGCTTAACTAAGTTATATTTCATTGACTTTTGGTCATTAAAGGGGAGAGGCGAAAAATCGTCTTTCCCCCTAACAAAACACCAAAGTTTATTGTTTTTTCCTTACATGATTAGATCTTATCATTCTTTTACGTGTGCATATTCCAATTCTTTCATGAGTTTTCTCCTCCAACACTGAATTCCTGGTCAACTGGGCTTAGTAATCTGACTTAACACTTGAGATGAAGATATGATTCCGGCATTGAGATTCATTTAAGTGAGTTGCTCTTCATCCTCGATATATCTATGTTTCAGATTGGGATTGTATAAGTTAATGCGTCAATGTTTCTTGTTGTCCCCTTCATTCTGGGTAAACTAACGATTGAGATTCGTGAATCCATCAACATACGATGTCTTATACTAATTGTGAATTTTTGTTGCAAAGAAAATCTTGACCAAATTTAGAGTTTAATTGTAAAATTTATCTGACAACCATCATAATCACATAATGGCTAGCTCAGAATTTCGTAACCACTCTTAATGTTGACGACAAAGTACTTACTATCTTAGGTTTGGTTTATAATCACAAGAATGCTTTACATCTGCCAGTTATGGTAAGGTTGCAGTTACTGATGCAATCTCTGCTGTTCATATCTAACAAGATGCTTTACCTCATCTGGATTTTGGTCCCTAGCTTTCGCATCTCTATGATACAACAGTCAATGAAGATCGCCACAACAGATCCTAATGGATTTATAAATACTAGTTGTGGTAATGATACTAGTAAAACCAGTACTAAATAGCCTTATCAATGAAGCATTTTATCAAACACTCATCGTGCGTAAACACAAAAGTTCACTTACATATCAATGAAATTCCAAATACTGAACTTTTTTTTCAAGTTTGGATTAAATTAGAGTAAAATCAGAAAAAACTCTTTCAAATTAAGAAAGTAATCTATGGAAATGGAATAAATAAATAAAGTTATAAGGCATATTCCTATGCATATGAAAAACATCAGATTTTGCCATATATGCACCCACTATGGGTACGCCAAACTGCCAAACTCATATGTCTATATGCCAGGAATAACATATGGGCATACACGATTTACTTTCTAGCGGCGATAGAGTGTCCATCGCTCGATGGTCAAGAAATTGCTCGGGCTGGTCACTCCAAATGCAGTACGCTAGTCAAGCCGTTGCTCGCCGGGTGCGATCAATGCTTATCGGATCCTCATATAACGTCTACTATATTTTACCTCTATAAATACGTAATTTCAAACTCATTTTAACTCACACCTAATTTCTAAATCTCTCTAGAATTTCTCAATCTCCAATTCTTTTCATCACTCTTCCAATTCCTCAGAGAGCATGGCTGATAATATGAACATGGCTGAGTTCGCTGAGTTCGTAACAAACCAACATGCTGCCAAAAATCAAAGAGTTGTTAATCGTGCCAATGTGCAAAGTGAAATTAGGAGACGTCAATTTATGAGGCGAAGACCAAAATTCACTATTGCGGAAGATGAATGTATTTGCAGGAATTATATTTATTTTATTGTGGATGCATTTCATCCCCAAACATTGTGGCAAAGGATTTTTGGAAAATTTCAAGAACAAACAATGAACCTCAACAATCGTGATGTTTCAGAGTTGAGTCAATGCTTCACTACAATTAAGCAGGAAGTTACTAGGTATGTTGCTTTACTTCAACAAGAAGGTCTAAACATGAGAAGTGGTGAAACCATGATGGAACTTCAACAAAGCTGTGGTGCAGAAAAGTTGTTTCGAGATTTTAAGATATTTTCCCAAATAAATTAGATTGAGAAAGAGAGAAATAGAGAAATTTAGATTAAGAAAGAGAGAATTAGAGAAATTTTGTGTAAAATTTTTTGGGGGTAACTTCTGAGTTTAAAAATTACCTATTTATATAGCGATAAATAACTAGCCGTTGGCGCTAGAGTTAATACCGAACGATTTTCATGATAGTGCTGGCGATAAAGTCTTTATCGCTGGCGTTATTGAGAACATCGATCGCTAGAAACTGTGTCGCTCAGTGGTTTTCCCATAGTGACGCCAACTTCGTTTGCCATGCCACAGTATGCCAAACAATATTTTTAACCATATACCCATAGGAATAGGCCTAAGAAAACATCTGTGAAAGAGTTATAGAACAGATAGAAAGAGCTACAATATGAGATGAATTCCTTGATTAAATAAACTACGCCATCAAAAAAACATGAGAGTAGAATTTAAGGAGGAAAATCCAAAAGTGTTTTGTTTCCTCTATGGATGAAATGAATTTGTCTGCTGTTACCGTTAATGGCGGCTATTTATGATACCATCTTAGGTTTTCATGGTTGTGGACTTGTGGTGAGAGGCGAAGGGTGCAGAATGTACAAAATGCATGAATATTAGATATTTGAATTCAACGATCAACGTTTAAGATAGGAATTGCGCCATGCAATTCCCTTAGAGCAACTGCAGTGGGCGACTAAACCCATTTATTTGGTAAAAAAATCAGGCGTAGCGGGACGGACCATCGACCAAATCCCAGACCATCGATAAATCCTAGACTATATTTGGTCTGGGACCAAGACCAAACCCAAATTTTTAGTCGAAATAACGTATAATTAACGCCCCACACCGAAGCGAACGTATAGTTAACGCACCTGGCAACAAAGGGCATAAAGTTAGCGCCCCACACCAAAGAGATAACTATACGTTCGCTTTGCTATTTTTTATTTTTTTAATATGTTGGGGGCGGGCATTATAACTTCGCCCCATCAATTGATATTTGTTCTCTTGAATGGGGCGGGCATTATACCTCCGCCCCATAAATTTTTTTTTTTTTTTCCCAAGCACGTGAACAGGATCTCGCTCCATCGGGCGAACTTATAATGTACGCTCCACCATCGTGCGAACTTATAATGTACGCTCCACCATCGGGCGAACTTATAATTTTACGCCCCACCAAATTTAGTCTTCTGCCCGTAGCACGGACTAAACCCAAATTTTGGTTTTTTTTTTCCTCTTTGGTCTTTGGTTATGCTCGCACCACTGCAGTTGCTCTTAGGAAACAACATGCTAGATTACTAGTGGTGAATGATTGACGACGCAACCCTCAATCATTTTTTTTTACTAGTACGTCACATGCTTAAATGTTTTAGAACGATGTTACACACACCGACACTCACAGCCCCCGGAGACCCCACCAGGAAAAAACAGAGGTGGGTTTTTGTTTTTCAGTAGGCCCCACCAATTTTTGGTGAATTTAGACTTAGGGAAATGCTATTCCCCACTCGTTTCACAGCTCTATTTACCTCTCAAGGTGAGGTGTCTAGCTGATTTGGACAAACATTAAAATGCTCTCTCATTGAGGTGTGATGTTTCTGTTTTTGTAATTTGATTAGTCTTTAGTATTTTTATTTTTTCTCTTTCTCGGTCCCAGACCAGTTCATACACAGCCAGAAGGTAGAACTGCCCACCAGTCTATATTTTCTTCTTATCCTCCTTCCTCTACCACCACTGCGTCCACCGAACACCTCCGTCATTCAAACCCATATCACAAAATACTTGATAAAATCAAATTCTTCTTATTACAGTTTGTGGATTGATACTTCCTTAGGTTAAGTAAACAAGAACCTCTGAACCCACAACCACATTCTTATTAATCCAAACCCACCATCACCACCCATTTACATGTAAGTACCAATTGAAAGTTTTCAGATCAGGATTTGAAAAACCTTGAACCAATTTACATTTCCAGATCAGGAATTGCAAAACCTTCCATTACCCAATTCAAGTAATTAAAAACCAGTAGTCATATTTGATAAACACAAGAATAGTGACAATTAAATTCAGAAATAAAGCTCAAACTTAATAATTAAACCAAAATAACACCACAAAATACCAAGTACCTCGTTTCCGATACCACCGCCGACTTAAAGAACTTCTCTTCTGCGAAGAAGAATAATCCTAATATGCTTCATCATCACCATCACCAGTACCTATTGACTGGCATACACAAAACCAAAAAATCTCTCTCAAATATTTTCACTACAAAACAAAAGACATGCCCATGGTTCATAACAGATTTAAGATAGAAAAATTTGATAAGAAGATGAAGAACAATCCAATGAATAGTACTTCAAAAAAAAATATCAAAATTAATTCTTTCCCTTTCGCTCACAAAAAAATCCATAAGAAGATGAAAAGGGATCTTAAATAACAGAGAGAAACGATTTGCATAGATGAAGAAAGAAAAAAAATTACAGAGGAAAGAGAAACTTTCGCAAAGAAAAAGGTTAGTTCGAGAGAGAGAAGAATCATTGGAGTAAAAAATGACGTGGTGTACAACTCACCTTGCCACGTCGTGCAGTGCACTTAATAGAGCTGTTAAACGAGTGGGGAATAGCATTTCCGTTAGACTTATTGAATGTTTTAATAGTCGATGACGAATCCCATCGAGTCACTCGCACTAATAGTCGATGACGTATCCCATTGAGTCACTCGCACTAATAGTGGATGACGTATCCCATCGAGTCACTCGCACTACTTGCTCTGGATTTTCTTGGCCTCTTTTCTTGGTCCCATTCTTTTTTGCCGCCAGTCTTTGGCGCTTCTTCCGTGGTCCAGTTGGCAATGTAGGGGGTCGGATGGTGGTATTCGCATTTAATTCAGTAGGGCCAAGCTAGTACCGGTGCTTTAATGACAATAAAGAAGAAGGTTATTATTGGGGCGTCACACTCCAGCAGAGGGGTTTTACTTGGATTCTTAGTGTCCAAAAAAATGGTTATGGGATATCCTAACACAAATACAAAATGTCTAGAATACCCTTTAACTAAAATAAAAACTTAAAAACCTAATTTTTTCTATTCTAATTCAACAACAACCGATTCAAGCAACTGAAGAATCAGAATTTCAAACTCCTCAACAACAACCCATGGTGTATGTTAGGTAATAATCAAACAAACCCATCTTTGTTTACTCGTTTTTGTGTTTAAAATAGGTTAGATTGAATAAAATTGAAGTAAAATTAGGGTTCGATCGTTTACTGCTAGTGTTAGGTCTAGGTTCTAGACGCTTTTCTAAATAATTTTAGTTTATGAAGAACTTACGGCCGAGTTTGGATTAATTCCAACCGTAAATTTTGTAATTTACGTCCAGGTTTTTGTAAAATGGATCAGGTTTTTGTAATTTACGTCTAGGTTTTTGTAAATGGGTTTACGTCCAAGTTTTTACTTTACAAAAACGAATTTACGAATTTACGTCCAGGTTCCTTTTAGTAAAATGGGTTTACGTCCAGGTTCCATTAAAGTAAAATGGGTTTACGTCCAGGTTCCTTTTAGTTTTACGTCCAGGTTCCTTTTAATTCCAACCGTAAATATTGGGTTGGAATCCAACCGTAAAAATTAATTATTATCTAATTAAATTAAATTAAAATTAAGGATTGTTCGGTCATTACAAAATTATTTGAGATAAGGGTTTTCGATATTATTTCTGGGTGACCCGTTTTTGTCCTATTAGGCGACGCCCCTCTAATGGAACGTGACGCCCCAATAATAGCCTTCATAAACAATAAACATATTGTTGAGGAAAGGGTCCTCACATGTTTAATATCAATGCTGCTAATGGGATTACCGTTTTGTTTGAGGGTGTACCAAATTGCATATAAGACAAACATATTTTGTTAAGTGATTGGTACACCCCCAAGCAAAATGGTAAACCCCCATTAGCAGCCTTGTTTAATATAGCACACTGTCTTACACTTTAGACGTCTTTTTTGTAAATAAAAGCCAAACGATAACGAATTGGAGGCTAATATTTTGGCGATATGTTCATTTTGTAAAGCCAAACAAAACTCATAGGTATTTTCGTGGGAGACAAATTTTATATATCCAATGGACTTTTCTGTGTGAGACATATTTGTTTATCAAGTCTTCGACTTTGGTTCGTAGCAACTCGTAGTTGTGGGTGAGATCAGCTATGGGAATCAAGTGCGCAGAATCCGGCGTGGTTCTAGAGGCGTAAGGAACGCGACTGTGCCTTGATCAGTGTGAGATTGATTAGGGCTTAACTACATTCCAGTCCGAAGTTAACTTGCAATAGGCTAGTGTCTGTAACGGCTTAATACAATGTGGTGTTCAAATCTGGACTAGGTCCCGTGGGTTTTCTGCCTTTGCGGTTTCCTCGTTAACAAAATTTCTGGTGTCGGTGTTATTTTTTTTCCGCATTATATTTGTTTATATAATTGAAATATCACAGGTTGTGCATAGTTCAATCAATTAGATAATCCAACCTTTGAGTGTTGATATAAATTGATTAACACTTGAACATTGGTCTTTGGTACCGTTCAATTTGTTTCTCATAATAATCAGGCTCACGGATTCTATCTGTTCGTTTTGCTGACTACATCGAGAAACAGAGATATAACTCTTGGATATATTTGCATTGATTGAGTTTGACTGTCTTATTGATTCTCTTGGAATTATATTGGAGTTTGTCCATACATATTGCTTAAACGAAATATTGGGTGTGGTTGTTAGACCGTCGTTTTTTCATTAGTTGTTTTGTAAAGCTAGTGATTTTCTGATAGTTTGTTTGAGTGAGATTTGTTGAATTGGGTTTTCCAAATGATGACTTTTGCTTTAGTGATTATGATTGTGTTTATCTTTGTGATTGTAAAAACTATATCGAGATTTCGAGTGATTTCTAATGGGATTTTCATTAGTTTTCATGATTTATGGTGAGATTCCCATTAGTTTTCATGATTTCTAGTGAGATCCATTGGATTCCGATTGGTTTCCAGGAAAAAATAGTCGCCAGAAGACAGACAAAATTGATAACGGTCTAAAAGATGGTCAGCCAGTGAGAGTTCATGCAAAAAAGGAGAAGAGATAATTTATTAGTTCAGATGATAACCGACATAAGATTGTTAGTACGCAGCCACATCTTCTCTTCCGGAAAGAAAAAATAATCCTGGCCTACTTCAATCACTTGCTTAGATCTAGTCTATCTGGGACTAAAACTGGGCAAGGATTTCTACCTTTTCGAGTTCTGGTTAGGTTAAGTGATTATAATTGTTGTTTTATTAAATCTATTTTTTTTATTTCTTTGATTTTAGTATGTTTTTATTTTTAATTAGATTTTCTAGATTCTGGTAAGATCTTTAGTACTCATACATTATCAGTTGATTAGTGAGAAATAACTTCAGTAATTTGTTGCATTTTAAGGCATATTCCTATGGACATGCCAAACTCATATATTTGGCATATATGCACCCACTATTGGTATTCCAAACTGCCAAACTCATATGGCTACATGCTAGGAATAACATATAGGCATACATGATGGAGTTTCCAGCGAGCAATAGAGTGTCCATCGCTCGATGGTCAAGTCAGCGCTCGCTGTTCATTAAAGCGCTAGCGCTAGTCAAGCTGACGCTTGCTGGTAGGATCAACGCTTATCAGATGTTCACCCAACGACTACCAATTACCCCCCCTATAAATAACTAATTTCAACTCATTCCAACCCAACTTCAAATTCATTTCAACATTCCTAGTGCTCGCATAACCAAAGTGGATTTTACTCCAAAGGAAGATGTTTCTTTAATTCGATGTTGGGTTTCAGTTGCAATCGATAAAGATTTTAATTTAGAGACTTTTAACTTATGGGACAATGTGTTTTAAAGGTTTATGACGTTAAGTCACGTAAATCCAAGAAGAACAAATGAGTGTGTTCAAAATCGTTATTGTTTCATCAATAACAATGTTCGAAAGTATCAACAAATTATGTGGTTGATAAAAGGGGATAATCTTGGGTTGTCAAATGAAGAACTAACAATTATATCTCATACAAAATTCGCCGAAGACAACGGAAGATGGTTTAGTCACGACGAATGTTATGAACTCTACAATGTTCATGTGCAGGGATTCAAATTTTAAGTATTGTGTTATGCAATCAAGGTTAATTTTTAATGAAATGTAAAACTAGTTTATATTTGAATATTAATCTAAAAGATAGTTTCCATTAACTTTTTAAAAAATATTACATTTCAACTAAATTGCTTAATAATTAAATTGCTTACATTTAAACTACTCATCACCTTGTCCATTTCCTCCCTGACCAAAGATCCAATTGCCTGCGTTTTATGGATCAAGAGTGTTGTTCAACATATCAACTAGCGAGCCGGTTTGAGACTGACTTGGTGGTTGAGTCTCATCAGAATCACCATAACCTTGATAAGCAATGGGTTCAGGGCGCATGGGAACACGATACAAATCTTGAAATATGTGTGGTTGATAGTCTTGAGGAGTTTGCTGGAATGGTTGAAATGCTGATGAGCTTGAGGCAATTGGGGTATACAAAGTCGATTGCCTAATTACTTCCATGTTCACACCACCACCTGGAGTCATTATGTCAGTTGGAAAATGACTAAACATACGTACAACAATTGTATCCAAGCCAATTTTTTCATCACCACCACGTACTACTTGAGTATCTAACACTTAGTTTGGAGTAGAACTTTTTGGTACCTCCTGCATAGAATGACGTCTCAAATTTCTTTCACTTCCACGACTTTACTGACTTCGAGTGGGACTCATGCCTCCTCCACCACTGGGACTCAAATGAGTCATTCCTCTACCACTGGGACTCATTCCTCTAACACTGGGACTCATTTTTCTAACACTAGGACTCATTCCTCTACTACTACCTGAACCATCATTACCCTCAAATCCTTGACTCATGTCAAACATCATGCTTTCCCTCAGTTTTTGCAACACATCCAAGTGGAATCTCTGAAATCCATGTAATATAGCATGATAATCATTCAACTGGGTCTGATACTGCAACTCTGTAGCATTGAACCCCCAGTATGGATAAGTCCGATCAAGTGTACTAGAAGCAATTGGATAAGTAACAATCTGTCCATATGTGATGGATATAGTCTGTACATCCCAAGAAAATGGTGGCATGGTTGACGATAAACTTTGCGAAGGATATGCAAATGCGTCACCCGTTGCTGGTGGAGGTTGGGAAGGAAGAAATTCATCCGCAAGTGGCATCCTACCTAAATCTGGGAAATCCATCCGACCCAAACTTTACGGTTGCATAACAATATTGGGATTGAAAATAGTGTTATACCAAGATAGGTAGTCATTTATTTCCATTGGATCCTTGATCAATTCACCAGCTTCTTTCCATTGATGACCTTCCATTATCAATTTGAAGTAGTCGTCTTCGAAAACCTATGAACTTGGATAAGGGTTTACTAAGTCACCGATCTTCTTTGAACTCGAAGAAGTTGTCTTTCACCATAATACCAAACACTCTTTTCAGAAATAGGGCTGTATAACACCATCCTTGTAAGGCTTAGCTGTACCATTCTCTGAGCTTACTCTTCTTCTAACTCAGTTATTGCTTCATACGGCTGGGAGATAAGGTTAAGTCTTGTTATACACAACTGTTGAATCTTATGAACAATAACAGTATGTTGACCATCTTCAATCTGTTCTCATTGCCAGTTCTCGGAATCGTACTTCAGTATGACCGGAAAAATCATGGTATGATTCTTAAGAGAAGGTTCTGAAACAAGGAAATATGTATACCACCAATACTGAAAATAATAACATTATTGGTTACTAAATTTTTCATGTGAAAATAACAAACAAATAGTGTGAAAAATATTGGTTCTTACCTCCAGAACTCCCCAAAAAGCATTAAAACTATCTTTGACACACGTGGAGCAATCACTGAGGGACATGTAAATCTCTGATAGAATCGGAGACCCCTAATCATATGTTGGTGCTTGCTCTAAATCTTCTAATGCTTCGGGAAAACCAATTAACACCACTGATCTAGCATTTGGAAATAAACATTGGCCTAGTGTCCACAATACAAACAGACGTTCAAGCTCCTCATAATGGTCAGGGAACAAATATTGATTACCAGCTACCCTGTTTTCATCCATTTTCTTAGCATAACGTTTAAAAAACTTTTCAACCCAGCCACTTTTAACCCATGTACTTTTAATTTTCTATATGAATCATTTCCTTCTACCTCATTTGAGTATAAAGGAAGTATTAGTTTCCATTTATCTTTTGATAACCAATTTAGTTTGTTATATGGAAGTAAGCTTCCAGCACATGGAATTCCCGTTAACATGTACAAATCTATCGGTGTAACTCATATTAACAATAATTATTCATAATTAGAATTTGTTGATTTTTAAAACAAAACACATAATCTAAAAATTAAATTACTAGAAAAAACTGACTTACCGCTGTTGATGGTGGATTTTCGTTTAAGGTTAAATTTGTAAGTAACCTGAAAAAATCATACGCTGACATCTTGTAAAAGATAAAGCCGTTTTATAAGTGACGGATACTCCTCACTTAATTCACCAAGAATGGAGCATGTGGCAACAATCCCATTAAGTGAATACATGAAATTCCTCCAGGTTGGAGCATGTAGCAACAATCCCTTCCTCGTGAATTTCTATCACCAGTATTTCCCGTACTCATTATCGCTGTGGCATGACGATCGAGTGTTACTTCTTGCAGCAGTAACACGAACCTCCAAGCACTATAATGAATCATGTACGAAATACCCGCATGTGCCGATTCTCTATGTGTTATACTAGCCCGAGCCCCCTCTCGGTGTGTTATACTAGCCCGATCGAGCCCCTCTGACTGTACGTTATACTAGCCAACTCCGATGATTGAGACATCCCATCACCCACATGGTATATCACGTCCTGATATGATCTCGATCGCAGCCATCCAACTCCACAAGCATGATTGATGACCCGCATCAATTCCATCACCCCTGCAAGTGTATGGAATACACACGGCTGACCCCCGCATGGTCGACCATTGGTCTTTGCTTGCCAAGAAACCGTCCATACCAAGCATTATGGACTTTAAAACCCTAATTAGGTTTGCGATATTACATGTGCCGCAAAATGCCTCAACCATCCATCTTCGCAGGTATAGATGGAGGGTGTAGATGTAGACTCAAAAGGGCCCGGAGCATGTCGACACAATCACCATGTGACCGCCACACACTTGACTAATTGGCCAAAACCAACCATGGTTGGTTACAACACAATCGTCCACCCGAAATGGCATGGTCGCGCGGCTTTGAAAGCCAAAATTAGGGTTCGAGCCATCACGCGCGTCCATCTTCTCCTAAGACGAACGGAGGGTCACAGATCAAATCGAGCAAGGTCCTGTCATACCAAACATGACCACCGGGGGCCCATCTACCTCTCCATGCAGTACGGCCAAGGCATATCATGCCCGGCCAATCCAAAACGCCCGCGCTCAAACATGCGTGGCTACACTTCCCAAATTGCAAATCGATCTCACCACTCAACTTCACCTACGAATCGGGGGCTTAGATCACGTTTCATGAGACGGAAGACATAGGCGTGAACATCAACCTACCGTCTACACGCCAAACCAACCGACCAAGACCGACCAAGCTAGGTCGTCTTGGAAAACGCGCCGAAAAGGGTATGGCGCGCGGCTTGCATTTGGTATCAAACTCTTATCGCAAAATCAATCTCACCACTCCTCTTTGACGGTCAAATCGAGTGGCCCGGATCGCGCTTTCATGAGGGAACGGAATACATGGACCTACACCATCATGCCGTCAACACGCATGTATGGCCTTCGGCCCTCTCCAAAATCCTTCCCACGCTTGGTTTCACCAAGCTAAAGAGTGATGCTTGCGCACCTCTTTAAAAACCCTAATTTCACTCAACGGTCGCATGATGAGTGTCTCAAACATCATCTCGTCCGTCCGACCTCACCACTTGGTTATACAACCCTGTCAGAGTTATTTGGTTAGTGAGGAGTCATTACCCATCACTTTACCACACCGTAATGCACTGTGCATAAAATACACACGATACTTGCACAAGTATCGACTTTCCGAATAACGCAGCTTATTCAATTCAAGATTACATGCTATCTTTCGTGGATCCACGATCCACATTCCAGACATCGATCATGTCACAAACCGGGGGATACTTACCGGGGTATTGGTCTCCGGTTTACGGCGTGCACGTGCAACGCGCCATCACAAGAACGTGTTAGGAGTCATGGACGGTTAGAGATGAACAGAAAAGTGGGCAAGACTGGTCGTGTGTTACCGACACACAACTCCACTACTCCATCATTCCACTACCTCCACTTCCCACGAGAAACGTGAATGAGGCTCAATGACTTGTATAAATAGGTTCTCCGCCCTATTTTCCAACAACAAGGGAATAAAGGAGAACAACACAAGTTCGGGATTTACGTAAAACCAAGTGTTAATACAAACCGTATTCAAACACTCGAGCCTGCTTGCATCAACCGTAAGCTTGCTCATCTTTCTCATTACAAGTCATAAGCAAGCCAACACCTTCACAATCTCAACACCTTCTTCGCTTCCTCCCTAAGATCAACCCCATCTCCTTCACTTTGTGACCGAAACAAGTCCGGAACGGGCCATTTCTTGGTTTAGGCCGGACTTGCACATGATTGATCTCTCGAATCTACAAGCACTCACCGCGCAAAGGCATTTGTTGAAGGTTTAGATTCATTCCTCATCCACACCCCAAATTACCAAATTCTAGGAGTAGTTTTCACCCATCAACAATTGGCGACCACAAAATGGGGAGATTGATCTATCGGTTGCATAAAATTGAATCCTCAATTTTTCGCTTCCATCTCGCAATGTATCCTAAACTACAAAGGTTCAGATATCATGGGAAGCATAGCTGGAATGCTTGGAGGATGTCTTGGCAAATCAAGCTTCAGATCACCAGGAGGCAGAGCGAGACATTTCGCCTTTTGAATGATATAGCGGCACAATTACAAGAAGGGTCGACGAGCATCTACTCAGGCAGCACAAGAAATGTTGAATCATTAGCCAGGAGTCACACCTTTACCGGTGAAGAAGCAAAAAGAGCACGTAATCACAGGGACTCGGGAGAGACGAACAACATGGCCCAGCCGACGGGAGACTCGAGGAAACTCCACAGAGGAAAAGACTTGCCCTGGAGTACCACAATATCTTCCCGGATAAAGAAAGGGAACTCCGCCGCCTATGGAGCCATGCTAGAAGATTTGTATTTCAAAACTCTTATTGAATCACTAAGACCTGTCCAATCCACGTCGGCCTCCCAACCAAATGAAGGAACGCTTGAGGAAGGAGAAATCAATCAGAAATACCTGAGTACGGAGGATGGGGACGTTCAACCGGCCACCAGGAAAGAGTGACGTTACGACACCTTCTACATCCCTTTACTTAGGCAAGCGATCCGCAGATACGATGGCACTCGCAAGTCATCCAATTTCATCTCTTGTTCCACGTCAAAGCCGCTGGAGACGTTACAACGCCGCTAACGCAGAAAAGCTAGACTCGTGGTACTTACATTTCCCTTCCCAATGAAGAAGATTCTCGAACCGCTGGAGACGTGGGGTGCGAAATGGAGAGGTGGAGCTACCTCTGTATGGCGTCCGCCTGCTCGATCAAGAAGTAATGGACCCGAGGTACTGTCATTACCACCGGTTCCTCCATCACCCCACCAGTGAATGCAACGCTTTGAAGCGCATTGTTCAGGAGAAGCTTGGTTCAGAGAGATAGCTTTCAGAGGATTTTCTTAGAAAGACTACCCCTGGTTTGATATAAGTGAGGCTTCAAAAGCAAGTAAGTTTTACTCAACAACTTTACAAGAAAGATAGTTTAGAATTCACCGGGACTTAGCATCCCGCACGTGAGAAAGAGGCTCAGTGATCAAACGCCATGTTTGTTTCCATTCGTACCTCCCTTTTACATAACATTCGCAATTTCATGTAATATGTGCAATCATTCATGACCAAGATGCAAATCTCATTTAACATAATCCCTTTCAAAAGGGTTGTTCACAAAACTATCTCAAAAATAAGCCAATTCAATTACCTATTGATCCAAAACCTAAGTCAAAGAAAATCCTCACTATCACTCAAAAAAGAAAAGCATATAAGAGAAAACGCCAGTATATAGCACGAATACTTCAAGGAAAGTCTTTAAGCAACAACTCATCCTTCTGGGCAAGAGAGACTTTCATCCTTTGAAGCACTACCGCTTGACTCCAGCTTCTTTAGACAACCTCTCAACCTCTTCTTCCCGACGAGCAACACAGCCCGCGGAAGGGACTTCATCATGTAGTTTCGGAGCTCCTGAATCTTGGAGAACCCTTTGAAGAACTGGGAGCATTGAAGCATCGCGCAAACACGTCCGATATGGCACCTCCAATCTTCAATCACCTCTTCGGAAACCACCCACCAACCGCAGCAACGCCATCCCCCGGATGGAAACTAAAGCTTCTTGGGCCTTGACGCGGTTGACCAATGCAAGACGACTCTTGAGCTTCGCGCGTGGTAGCAATATGGCCGTGTTTCTTCCAGTATTGTCGTGTACAACTTTTCAAACTGAACCGACGCTTGAATCCACCAACCAACACATGACCCGGATAAGGGACAAGAAAAGAGGATCGAACAAAGCCCTGTGCCGCATCACCGGCACTCGGCGACCGCGGGGTCTTGTCGCTGCAGGAGGCCTTTCAAAAGAAGTCACCACAATAGCCATACGGTCCGGAACCTGCTCAGATGGATGTCAAGGGGAGCCGTCTCAACTACAGCAGCCACCGTCTCTCTTGCATTCCTTACTTCAGCATCCATTTCACTTCGGGGTGTTGATTTCCACACGACCCCGTCGACAAGATCACTAAGGAAAGCGCCTTGTTCAACCGAGCTTGCATCATCTCTGTCGTGGTCAGAAAAAGGAGCGGTTTCTCCAGACTTCTCAGCATGAAGGTCCGTACCGCCAGACTTCTCAGCATGAAGGTCCGTACCGCCAGACTTCTCAAAGATGAAGGTCCGTACCGCCGACTTCTCAAAGATGATGACCAAGATCGCCGCCTTCCCATTTTGAATGCGTGCCAACCTTGTGAAGGCATTATCTTTCGAAATTCCCGATTTAAAACAAGGATCGTTTTAGAAGAACTTACACCGGAGAAATGAAAGAACCGAGATGGGAGGAGGTTTAAATACCGCATATTAGAAGAATTGAGGATTACCGACCGCATGCTTGCCTCTTAGGTCTCTCTCCTACTTGGGGACTGCAATCCTCGCCTCTTGTCCGTTTGGATGGAAGTGGCTTCAACCGGAAATGCTTCGTCAAGACGTCGAAGATGGCTCACTACGGGAATTCGTCACAACACTCTTCGAAAATTTCCGGAAGATCAACAATGTTTCCCCCAAAATTCTTTATACCGCTCGGCCACCACCGGGTTTCTCCCAATAGGCCGTAAGGGAAGGCTCACCCGGTCTAAGAACACATTGGCGTTAAGAATTTGTGGAAGGAATTCTTCCTGGAGCCCCTAGTGGACGGATAAATGGGACACCCCCGATCAAATCCCATCCGGCGAGCAGCCCCACAATGTTGTACGGAGTCACGAAAATTCTCCGTTGAATAGAGATGGGACATATCCTGGAATGCAGCTGCGCATGTAAATAATTTCCCGCATCTCATGGTCTCAACATCGGACGCAACACAACGCCAGATCGTCAAGAAAGGTCTTTTGGGTGAATGATGGAAGAGTGAATCGGCCCTCATGGACGAAAATCTACGGAAGAAATGTTGTCAAATACCTCCACAAGTTTCGCACCGCTTTAGGACGCTTCTCTATTCCATCGGAGTATTCTCGAGCCGCCGTATAAGTTAACGAGTGAAGGTGCAGGAGTAGGAGCATAACTTCAAGTATTCCCATAAGAGTGCCTCGAAGAAAAGCGAAGTGAACGTGCGACTCCACCTTCTTGTACCCGTTAGAAACGTGCATATCCATTGCTAAAGCGTCCGGATGAGAATACAACGATCCAAGGAACAATGCAAACAGAGGAAGAACTTCGCCTGCGCCAGCCTTTTATAGCAATCTTAACAAGCTCACCTCTTATGGTCTTCTTCCCCGAACCATCATCAAATATATCCTGGATAGCCATAAAGACAGAACGCAATCACGCCGAGCTCGTTTTCCAACTCTCAACTCCTGTCTGCGTAAGACCACTCCGAAACCCACCAAGTATAAAAGCATCTCGCATCCTTTCTCTCCTCCTTGTCCAAACTCTCGAATCCCTCCGCCTTTGAAGTATAGCATCATAATTACTTTGTTCCGCATCGTAGAGCTCGTAAAAAGACTTCCGGCAATGTGCGGGTTCATTAACGCGGCTACACTCTCCAAAGTAATAGTCATCTCTCCCCATCTAGATATGGCTGTGTGAGTGGAAATACGCCACCGAGAAATGAAGGTGATCAAGCCCGCGTGTCTTTCCTAATTTCGAGGGTAGCAGATGCCATGACCGCATCGAGAATTTGTGCTTTGGTCAAATTGTCCTTAATGCCCTTATTACTCAACATGCGTCTCATCCATCCTTCGTAAGAACCCAGTGGAGCATGGCAAATCTTGAAGTCAATAGAGAAGGTGGATATTCGTTTCTCTGAGACAAAATCTCATCACAAGTGCGGAAGAAGAGAATGGATCAAGATCCATATTTTCCTGAACCTGGAAAGCAAGACTATCTTATGAGAAGGATGCTTCCTAATATTTGGAAAAGGCAAGGTGAATAACTCATCATTGATGTTCTAAGCATATCTTTGAATCTATCAACACTTCCCGACTTGGCACCAAAGATTATCTTCGAAGACATATCGACAAGAGTTCTTTTCTACCGAATGAAATAAAAGACAGAGTTAGAACTTGTATGAAAGCATATGAGAAGTGTAGTCACACACGGAAGACACAACTCACACAATGGCCGGCCCAAACATCATACAAATTTCTGGCCTGGTATTGATTTCAAGTTCTCCTATAACTTTCAAGTCAAGTCTGGATATTGGTTCAAGTCCGCTACAAGTTTCAAGTTTGGTGTAAATTTCAGCCAAGCATATGTGAATAAGACCCACGTTCCTAAGCATACACTAAAATTCATTCATCCGCATACATCACAAAGACAATTTTCTTTATTCATGGGAATTATGTCTACTGGATTCAAGCTAGATGGCGAAAAAGCTAAGCATACACATGTCTTACAAAAGTGTTTACCTAACAAACTAGGGTTCTACTTTAAAAAAAAAAAAAAAAAAGGAAAAGAAGGAGCTAACTTACCTCGGCGGCGCACGGAGCAACCTCCGGAACGGCGACAGAGCTTGATTCAGATTCACGGCGCACGGTAGCAGCTCCGGCGAATATGGGCAAAGAAGGACGACTGCGGAAGACCCGGAGAACAAAACAATAAAAAAAAACTCGTGAGGAAAAGAAAGGGGTTTTGTCTCTTTTATAGACAAAAAACTAGAAGAATCCCACTAGAAAAAGGATTCCTCTCTTATTTGGTTTCTTTTTGATTCAAATACCCAAAGAAAGAAACCGGCCCCACCAGGGATTCCATACAAGCGTGACGGCGTGGAAAACTAGCGGTCGGCCAACACTCTTCCTGGTAAACTACTTTTATCCTTGTCTTTCTCACGTATGTATGTCACCATCTCATGCCTACCACACAATAATGTAACCATTACGTGCTTGGCGGGGGACTTAATGTTGATGGTGGATTTTCGTTTAAGGTTAAATTTGTAAGTAACCTGAAAATCATACGCTGACATCTTGTAAAAGATAAAGCCGTTTATAAGTGACGGATACTCCTCACTTAATTCACCAAGAATGGAGCATGTGGCAACAATCCCATTCTCAGAATACATGAAATTCCTCCAGTATTGGAGCATGTAGCAACAATCCCTTCTCGTGAATTTCATATCACGCCTTGTATTTCGTACTCATTATCGCCGTGGCATGATGATCGAGTGTTACTCTTACAGAGTAACACGAACCTCCAAGCACTATAATGAATCATGTACGAAATACCCGCATGTGCCGATTCTCGGTGTGTTATACTAGCCCGAGCCCTCTCTGTGTTATACTAGCCCGATTGAGCCCCTCTCGGTGTGTTATACTAGCCATCCGGATTGAGCATCCCGATATGATCGACCATATCCAACTCCACAAGCATGATTGGATGACCCGGCATGGTATGATACTCGATCGCAGCCATCCAACTCCACAAGCATGATTGGATGACCACAGATCAATTCCATCACCCCCAAGCAGGTATGGAATACACACAGCCGACCCCGCATGGTCGACCATTGGCCTTTGCTTGCCAAGAAACCGTCCATACCAAGCATTATGGACGGAAAACCCTAAATTAGGGTTTGCGGCATATTACATGTGCCGCAAAACAATTCTCAACCATCCATCTTCGCAGGCATAGATGGAGGGTGTAGATGTAGACTCAAAGGCCCGGAGCATGTCGACACAATCACCATGTGACCGCCTACACACTTGACCAATCGGTCAAAACCAACCATGGTTGGTTACAACACAATCGTCCACCTGAAATGGCATGGTCGCGCGGCTTTGAAAGCCAAAATTAGGGTTTCAAGTCATCACGCGCGTCCATCTTCTCCGGTACGAATGGAGGGTCACAAGATCAAATCGAAGGTCCGGTCATACCAAAGATGACCACCGTGGGCCCATCTACCTCTCCATGCGGTCGGCCAAGGCATATCATGCCCGGCCAATCCAAAACGCCCGCCCAAACATGCGTGGCTACACTTCCCAAATTGCAAACGATCTCGACCACTCAACTTCACCGGATGATTTGAATGGCTTAGATCACGTTTTCATGAGATAAGACATAGGTGTGAACATCAACCTACCGTCTACACGCTGGTAACCAACCGCCAAGACCGACCAAGATAGGTCGTCTTGGAAAACGCGCCGAAAAAGGGTATGACACGCGGTTATCAAACTCTTTCGCAAAATCAATCTCGACCACTCCTCTTTGACGGTCAAATCGAGTGGCCTAGATTGCGCTTTCATGAGAACGGAATACATGCACCTACACCATCATGCCGTCAACACGCATGTATGGTCGGTCCTCTCCAAAAATCCTTCCCACGCTTGGTTTCGACCAAGCTAAAGAGTGATGCTTGCGCACCTCTTTAAAAACCCTAATTTCACCAACGGTCGCAGATGAGTGTCTCAAACATCATCTCGTCCGTCCGACTCACCACTTGGTTATACAACCCTGGTCGGGAGTTATTTGGTTAGTGAGGAGTCATTACCCATCACTTTACCACACCGTAATGCAAGACTCGCATAAAATACACACGATACTTCACAAGTATCGACTTTCCGAATAACGCAGTTATTCAATTCAAGATTACATGCTATCTTTCGTGGATCCACGATCCACATTCCAGACATCGATCATGTCACAAACTGGGGGATACATACTGGGGTATTGGTCTGGCGGTCTACAGCGTGCAGCGTGCAACGCGCCATCACAAGAACGTGTTAGGAGTCATGGACGGTTAGAGATGAACAGAAAAGTGGGCAAGACCGGGTCGTGTGTGTTACCGACACACAACTCCACTACTCCATCATTCCACTACCTCCACTTCCCACGAGAAATGTGAATGAGGCTCAATGACTTGTATAAATAGGTTCTCCGCCCTATTTTCCAACAACAAGGGAATAACGGAGAACAACACAAGTTCGGATTTACGTAAACCAAGTGTTAATACAAACCGTATTCAAACACTCGAGCCACTTTGCATCAACCGTAAGCTTGCTCATCTTTCTGCTACAAGTCATAAGCAAGCCAACACCTTCACAATCTCAACACCTTCTTCGCTTCCTCCCTAAGATCAACCCCATCTCCTTCACTTTGTGACCGAAACAAGTCCTGAACGGCCATTTCTTGGTTTAGCTTGACTTGCACATTGATCTCTCGAATCTACAAGCACTCACCGCGCAGTGCATTTGTTGAAGGTTTAGATTCATTCCTCATCCACACCCCAAATTACCAAATTCTGCAGGAGTAGTTTTCACCCATCAACAACCGCATTCAAAGTCCTTGAAAAAGAACGTGTTTGTAGTCTTCCACCATCGTTCTAATATAACTTGAACTCCTTGAGTCATGTGGTTTCTAGGTTGTATATGATATAAATGTCGCAAGGATATCTTCTAACTCTCTTGAACAACGAGGCCAAAGTAATAAAATTTATCAAGAACTCATACCATCCACCTCTTATATTTACCCCACAATTAAATCGCTCCTCATGGTCAAGAATTAGAGAACATACCTTCACCGGCTACTTGTATAACATTATCAAACTCATAATTTGTATCCACAACAAAACTTAATCCACTGGCTGGGGTACTAGTAGATCCCTTGACTTTTATGTTTCTTTTTATTTTCTCCATATTTGTTTAAGAAGTAAAACGAAAGATAATTTCTTTGTTTTAGAAATAAAACGAAAGATATTTTTTTAAGAATAGAAGACCAAAGAAGAATAGAGAAGAGTTGAGAACAGAAGAGAACAAGGTGCGGTATTTATAGGCGTTAGAAAGTCAAACATTGGCCAGCGATATTGCCAGTAACGCCCGCTAGAAACTCGGTCGCTCCGTGGTTTTCCCATAATAGCACAATTGGTTTGCCATGCCAGCTGGTATGCCAAACAACTTTTTTTGGCATGTGCACAGGAATAGGCCTAAGACATGCATCACTACCCCTCATGGTAATAATGTTATTAATGATGTTAGTCATGTTTCTTTCAAAGGGACTCTCTCGCAAAAAGTAAGATTTGTTCTCAAAAGTAACAAATATATAAATAACAGATCTCTTCTTAGAAGTTAGTCATGACGGCTAGTGCTGATAAAAATAGGTGAAAATTTCTGAGGAACCCAAGTTTGGTTCCTCTTTCTTCCAGAAACCCACCATTAAGATGATATATATATATATATATATATATATATATATTATAAGGGACAATGGTGTTTTTCCATATAGACGGCTATTAACAATTCGAACACATAAAGGACGGTCCAGATTGATCAACTAATATAGATTTATACTTCCTCTCCTGTGATACACATTGAACGGAGATCCAAAATTTGGACATATAAATGACGGATCACATTGCACCAAATATTTCTAACCCTCTGATCTTATTCATTTATTTTCGTTCAAATATGGAAGACTACATTATTCTTCAAATTAATGTCAGGAGCGTTTCAATGTAGCTCGGCCAAATTAATGTTGGAAGCGTTTCAATATAGCTCAACCATTAATGTAAACAAATTTCATTTATAAACCCTTTTTTCCTCCACCTTATTCGCTAGAATATATTTTGTGATTTGTACGGTTATGCTTTCAATCCCTTTTCCCTGTTCTTTTGTTCCAATCTTTTAATTCAGGTATGACTCTCTCTCATTTTGGTTTTATAAAATCAGGGCTTAGTTACTTTTTTTCCCTAATATAGGTTTTATACATATGGGTAATCAGGAATTAGGTTCTTATTTCATAATTAGCATGGAATATGCCTTTTCTAATTGCTCCTTACTACTCTATATTGAAAGAATTCCCTCTTTTCCTGGTTCATTTTGGGAAACTCACACCCTATTTTATTTTCAACTATACTCCAATCGTAAACCACCAAGGTTCAAATTTGGGTTTACAGTAAAAGGTTTTTTGATGTTCCTAGAGAACTTTTTCGCGGCGTATGAAGTTATATATTTTGCTTTCAAGTATAACCAAATCATAAACGACGGCATAGTGGCAGCATTGTAGCAAAAATGAGACCAACATCTTATGTACAACTTTTGCATTTTGAATGATATTTACGTTATACCTTTCTAACCCAATATGGTCGTTATACCTTTCTTTCTGGACTGATATTTACGTTATCAATTTGGAATGGTGATGGTAGTGGTGAATTACTGGCGATGCGTGGAATGTAGAACAATGAATAAGCCAGATACAGAAGATGGGAAGAAAACTCGGTGGAGGCACTAGCCTATCAGTTGTACCCACTCACGGACAGTAAGTTCTCTTCTCCAAAACATGTTTTTCATTTTGGTCTCAAGCTATATCAACCGGTGGAGGCACTAGCCTATCAGTTGCACCCACTCACGGACAGTAAGTTCTCTTCTCCGAAACATGTTTTTCATTTTGGTCTCTAGCTATATCAACTGTTAATTTTCACTAAGGTGGATCGTTATTTAGTTAGTTTTGAGGTGGTTTTACTTTCTTAACAATGAAATTCGATTTTTTTTTAATGGTTGACATCTCATAATATTACAGTATTTGATAAGAAAAAAAATAAAATCTCATAGTAAGAGTTGGATGAAAGAAAAACTCAGTAGTATGGTGGGTTAGCGATATTCTTTGCACATTCATTATCTATAGATATACAAAAGATACCTTACAAACGGGTATGTGGTGCAATGGCAGCGCATCTGGCTTCCGTCCAGAAAAAAATGTGCTCGATTCACGCTATATTCATTCTCCCATTTATGTATCTGCTGATAGGAAATGTCGGTCGTGATTCTTACTTGCTTGGAATGGTAACATTTTGCATATGAACTACTTGCTTTGGCGGATTCTGGTTGGTGGTCGTAACTGCCTTTTGAAGTTCTTAATTGGTGTTGTACTCTCAATTTGGGATTTCATTAAAAATTTGACAGATAGGTTTTTGATACCAACTAACATCTAACTTCTGCATTTTATGTTGTTCCGGTCACTACTACTCGCTTGAACTTATATATTATGCACTTCGATTAAACAGTAAAACAACGGAATAAAATTTGCCTTCAACATAAAATTATGAGTACGCACTTCTCCACATATAAGTCTTTTAAAGGTGTAGTTCTGTCGGAATTAAATCTTATCCATCTGCTTATGATATTTTCATAGCTCGGCAATATCCGAAATGGAGCACCTAATAATGTGTGTTTATTGATCAGGTTATTGCAATTGGCATGGGTAGTTTATTGGTATGTTTGTATATGGGCGATGTCAAAAATGGAGCATAGAGATTAACTATGGTAAATCAGAAATAACTATGAACTCATTCCAGCAATGTTAGAAATGAGGCGTAGAGATTATCTATGGTAAATCAGAAATGTCGATTAACAATGGTAAATCAGAAATATCAACGTACTCTTTCGATTTATAATGTTATTAATTGATTTTGCCCTCGAGTTTGTTCGTACAGCCAGCTCATTCTTTTTACATTTTTATTGGTTGTCTCATTTACAACTGGAATATGGAATACTTTTAAGTTCTCGCAAGGAATTTGAGCTGGCACAAGTTGCATCAGTTTATCTGTAACAATGTAGAACAAATAATTTAATATTTTAACCTTTGCCACTTAAAATTTCTACGACCATATTAGCTGATTTTTCCTGTATGTTAAACGTATTTTTTTTTAATGATAGTTTGGAACATCAATTGGATAAATTTTGCAGGCTAGGAGGTTCTAGCAGTTTCTGGGATAGTACCCTCAAAAAGGGGTCCGCCACATTTTTTGCTGGTCACAACCAAAAGAGAAGACATTGTTGAGTTAGTTTGTTCAGTTGTCACTCATAGACATGTTTTTATGTCAGTTGACATGAGTATGTGTAAGTTCATATGCATCTCAAGTATTTAACAACAAAAAAATGAGTTGATGTGTTGCATTTAAATGTATCCAAATGACCGGATACATCATTTGTTTTATCATTGGGTAATTGAGTTGTAAAACAGGAATCCACATTTTTAGTAATTCAGGGTTCATGGTTTCTATCTTAGAGATTCAGTGATTCACATTTTTAGCGATTCTATTTTTAGTGATTTACTACTGATGCGAGAATTTTTATTACATCTTTCAGCAACATAGTGAGAGTCATGATTTCTACTATCTAAAATAGATTAGTCATACGATAATTAAAAATGAAACAAAAGTAAGGATAGTGCATCATAAAAACCAATGCCACCAAATAGAGGTGTCTATATGAATTCAGACATGTCAGAAAGTAATTCAAAGTTTGGGGCATACAAACTAACAAGGCTGCTAATGGAGGGCAGACTAAGAGAGACCTATTAGCCTGTCATCATATATTTGTCTTCCCAAGCTTAAGAAATGTGAAAGGAAATAACTACATCAACGGGACTAACCTATCATTTAGGTTGTTGATACATACTTCTAGGGCAGGTTTCTAGAGAACGCGATACAGATTTATTTTCTTTAATGTAACTGGATACTCTATACTTAGAACGTGTTAATGATGGAGTGACAGAATCTTAACCCCAAATCCCGTGCATTACTGGCACGGTCATATCCTAAAAAGATATATATATAAACCCAAAATACTAAATGTACGGTTAAGATTAATAGTTTTAGCTTGAATTTAGGTTTTCATATTTTATATGAGACTAATTTAACCTTTATATAATTTACGATTTATTGACAAAAAATATTCTTATAATAAATTACGGTTTTTTATGGGCAATTAATTTGACATCATATACGGCCGGCGGTTACGCCTTGGATCCACTAGGAGGGTTATTAGGGAATCCACTAGGAGGGTTATTAGGGATTTTGTGTTAAGTACTAGGAGCGTTATTAGGAGGAAGACTAGAATAGGTAAAGCAAATTTAAACAGGAGTATCCAATGCTTATCTCATGAACCTCCACCATTAATTAAAGCTTAGCTGGTTCCTTTTTCAATGATTAATGAAATCAGTGATGATGAGGTGTAACTGGTTAAAAAAGAGTAAGAGGTGGATTTGTTCTTATTTTTCTCTTTGCTTGACTCGTTGTTGTATTCATGATTGATCTCATTTTCTCGTGAGACGCACACAGACGGGATAAACTTTGAAAGATGTTCATAATTAGTTTAATCTGAGTTGCTTTAAAAACAATGATTAATGCTACGGGGATGATGTTCATGTTCATGTTCATCTTTTCTTTTTGGTTTATTTTTTCATCTGATTTTGATAATTTCTTGTCTTCACATATTGCGGGACAATTTATATATTTGTGAAAATTTGAAGCTTCACTGATCAACCGTCAGAATTTTTACCAAAATGGAATTTTCACGAATATCATATTGTGATAATTGGAGTTTTTGTATGAAATAGTTTATGAAAAATGGAATTTTCACGGATCCCTCGTTGTGATAAATGGAGTTTTTGTATGAATTAGTTTACGGAAAAAGGAATTTTCACGAACCTCACGTTCTGATAATTAGTTTTTGTATGAAATAGTTTATGAAAAATGGATTTTTCACGGATCTCACGTTGTGATAAATGGAGTTTTTGTATGAATCAGTTTACGAAAAAAATAATTTTCACGAACCTCACGTTCTGATAATTAGAGTTTTTTTTATGAATTAGTTTATGAAGAGTTTGTACGAGTTATTTTTAGGAATTAGTCTAGAAAAGGGAGTAATTTTAGGGGAAGTTAATTTAGATGAGTATTTTTAGGAAATTATCTATCTCGTCTTTTTAGGAAGTTATTTTAGGTGGAATTAGTCTATGTTGTTGTTCAAAATAATTGATTTCTAAAAAATAATTTTATTTCTTTATATAAATAAAAAGGTTATTTTTGTAATCAACTCTTAGTATGGGTTCTTCATATATTCAATCTTATTGGTGGGTTTTATATATATAATTTTTTTTAAATGGGATGATTTTGAAATTCGAACTATATATTGTTCCCGTTTTTGTTTTACATTTCTTTTATTAAGTCTTTTAACCTTGTAACAAAAAACAAGACGAGACAACTACTGTTACCGTTAATGGCGACTATTTATGATACCATCGTTAAGTTTTCATGGTTGTGGTGAGAGGCGAAGGGTGCTGAATGTAAAAAAAAGAAAGAAGAAAAATTAATATCATGAAAGCCACTTGGATTTAATAATGCAAAAGAATTACGAAAACTTGGATAGGCCATGGCATCGTTAATCTACATGCCGAATGGCAGATATATACCTTCAAAAGATGTTCTTCTTGGGTCCCTAGGTGCAACTTGGTATATTCATTCAATATTTTATACTAGATCTTAACCCGTGCCGTAACGGGCATCTTACAAGCTATTCTCTAATACGATATTGTTCACATTTTTTTGCTTCATTTTTATTCGTAAAGAATTATTTTGATATTCAAATAGGTTTTGGGAAACAAAAATGGGTTACCCGATCTTTTTATTTTTACTTTAAGCATGTTATTCCAATTTATTATCTGATTCTTGAGTAATAATGTCAGGCCAACATGAAAAATAAAATAAAAAATACAAGAAATAAAATTTTTCCCTATTTATTGTTCCATCATACCATAATTTCAAACTTCAAAAAGAATATTTCATCTAACAAAGACATATACCTAAACCCGCCAATCCAACTCCATGATGTTTATGAATACTTTTGTTCCGAAATTATTGATAACTAAGGCTCTAAGGAGGAAGCAAAAACCCATAATATTTTCCCTACTATAGATAAACACTATTTATTTATGTTTTGCAAAATGTGAGAGTTATAAAAATGAAGAACCCTTGGCTATTGGAAGGCCGAGATATACACATGTGAGTTGAAAAATAAACTTATAATAAGAAATCAAAACATGTGTAAGATTCTTTCAATCATATTGATAACATAATATTGAAGAAATTCGTGGATAAAAAGATTTCACACCAACTATGCTAAGTAGTGCATGAATGACGTTTCACATCTAGTGTTACTCAAGTAATTTGGAGTTTTAAAGAGCATAGTCATATTGATATTTGTATCTACATAAATTCAACTAACCTTCCGAAGAAAAATTATTAGTTTCAAGGGTAGAGCCGACACCCGCCTTCAATGTATACAACACACATTGGGTTTAATCTACCTTGAGATTAAACAAATACCCCAATATTAGTCAAATAATGTCTACAAATACGGATCGAAACAATGTGATAACTGGAAAAATGAGAGACTAACATCAGTTCTACAAAGAAAATACCCTATATGTATCAAAGTTTGTTAACCAAACATGTATTCAAATTAAAAAGTCATCAACTTAACACAAAATATAAAAGAACCCAAGTTAAATCAATACTTGCATAAACAAAACTTATAAGAGAATTTTATAATTATTAAATACCTTTAAAATCACTATTAGAGATTTAATTGCATGCCCGGCAACGGGTAGGAGGAAATCACCAGATTAATTTGTAGACATTTCACCGGATATGTAGCAATTCGTAGAAGTTTACACCGGTGGTGATGCGTTCCATCTAAGTGTTGTTCGATTGATTATTTTTTTTAGAAGGTTTCGGTTTCATTGGACAAACCGAGAGGGAGCGTTTTCATTATATTCATTATCATTCAAATCCAAGACCAACTCGCCCTATGCTTACGGGATCTCAATACAACCTTAGATTTATCTATTGGATGGAGAAACCTTGATACTAAATATGTAGTTTTTAGTGTTATTTATTATATAACGTGACATCCAAATGTTTTTTTCTTCTTCTTAATTATATTAGCATTAAGACGATCAACCACATTTCTAATTTATAGTGTTATCCTTTTGTAGCAAAGACATAATTAACATAGTCAATTACTACTCATCAAAACCTACCCGATTACCACAAACCACCGATATTACTTCTTTCTCCACCACCACCATTTTCCATCCCTCGTAGAATATCAAGTACACTTATAACTTTTAATCCCACACGTCATGTATAAAGTTTAGATTTAACAAACTTAGGTCGTCAATTAATTTATTCAACTATATGTTTTTTGTTAATACCGAAAATCATGCGTACGAACGGTTACCAAAGATAAAGTGGCACCAAAAACAACCATTTTGTCTTATATGATTTGGTATCATCCCAAAAGTATTTTTTATCCGCCTTTTTTGATCGTGTCAAAAACAACCAACTATACTTTTCACAATACAATGTTACCCATCATGTAAAATTTTTTATTATTTTTGATTCAAAAGAAAAACTAATACCACCGCCATTAAAACCATCCAAACATAACTATTTCTTCCACCAAAACTAATGTTACCGCCTCCACCACTTTGTAACACATTCCACCGCCTCCACCACTTACTTCTTCCTCTACTACCACCACCACCACTAATATCTATTGAAATAATTTTTGTCAAAATTATTACTTATTTATGGAGATATGTATTAATATTAATTAAGGGATATTTATGATGTAAAATTAATAAATCATTTATCATGAGAAATTAATGTTTCCTAAATTAATAAAACACTTATACTAATTAATATTTAAGTTGAACAAACCATAACCATAGATTTATCTTCTCTCTAGACAAATCACTTATACTAATTAATAAAATACTTATACTAATTAATATTTAAGTTGAACAAACAACCACCTGTTGATTTATCTTTTATCAATTCCAACCAAGTTGGAACAATGGTTAGAGGCCACTCTTATGACACAATAGGTCATGAGTTCGAACCTCCCAGTTATAATTTTTAAAATTCAATATCTTGACTTGAGTATTCATTTTTAATTCATAATATTGGAATGAACACCACGTGTGCGACTTGTAGGGTGTGGCACGGAGGATCACGACTTTGATTTATCTTTGCCAAGGATAAATCCCGACCACCACTCATATAAAAGCAAAGTTAGCCTTGGCGCACGTGCGGGCAAGGTGTGGTCTGCACAACCACGACCGTAGATTTATCTTTGCCTGAATAAATCCCGCCACCACTTAAACAAAAAGTCTTTATATTGTTGATAATTGTGAATTATCTACATGTGGGAGTCATCAGTCACTTGAATTTCAACTCTCACCGGAAAAGAAGATCTTATTGGACTTTTTCTAGCCTTCATAACAGAGTTTAGAATCACATCCTTCCCATAGGCATGTATATGGCTGGGTTGTCGTCAAAGCACAGAGTACTGATGGGTCCAAATCTTTACGACTACAGTTCCTGATAAGCATTATTATTGTTATTTGGGACCCTCTAGTCTTACCGCATTCATGCATCTCATCTCATATTCCTCCCGCCTATAAATAGCTCCCCAAATCTTCACCAATCTCACACTCACCATATTAGCTTTCGGAAATCCTCTAAACATGGAATTCAATCTTCTACTCATCTTTGTTACTTATCTCATGGTAAGCAGAGCTTACTATCACGCACCAACTAGTTTGGCACATTATGTTCTCTTATATATATATATATTTTTTTTTTATCTAAAAATTTGGAAGGATGTGCAGAATCTTATTATGTAACGTCTGGTTGCAGGTCGGAGTGGCAGTAACCCATGCTGCTTTTCCTTCTGAGACATACTGGAAACAGAAGCTGCCAACGACTCCTATGCCCTCCATGGTTCACGATATTTTATATCCCGGTTTGATTCAAACTCTATATAGGAATCGTTCGCTTCATGCACATTAAATTTTCGATTGTACTTATTTCTGAAAATGTTTTTTTTTTTGGTGTGATCACAGTCGACCGTGAAGGAAAGCCAGTGAC
Source organism: Papaver armeniacum (assembly GCA_023531295.1). Classification (NCBI taxonomy): domain Eukaryota; kingdom Viridiplantae; phylum Streptophyta; class Magnoliopsida; order Ranunculales; family Papaveraceae; genus Papaver; species Papaver armeniacum. Next base: position 142,393 of record JAJJWW010017906.1, on the reverse strand, counting down.
TATTCCAAACAGGGCAACCCCAACGGATTTTTACATCAGCTGTGGCCATAATACTATTCCGAACCGAGCAACCCCAACGGGTTTTATATTAGTTGTGGCCATAATACTGTTTCAAATAGCGGTCCACACCAATCAAAACTCGACAACGTTGCTGGTCTCACAGACACTGCTGCTACAAATACACATTTCGCAGATACACCAGGCGTGTCTCACTTGTTCCTAGAGAAAGATTTGTACCCTGGATCAAAGGTGAACTTGCAGTTTGCTTTAAGTACAGCAACTGGTACTACTTTTCTACCACAAAACCTCGCTAAGGTGACTCCATTCTCCTCAAAGAAGTTTCCTGAGATCCTGAATCTATTTTCCGTCAGTCCAAAATCAGAAGAAGCTGCAGTTATGAGAAAAACAATCAGTAACTGTGAAGAGGCAGCTATGGAAAATGAAGAGAAATATTGTGCAACTTCTTTGGAATCACTGGTTGAATACGGTACATCTAAATTCGGAGAAAACGCAAAGGCATTGACAACAGTAATCTATGGTGATAAAGTGCAAAAAATACGGACGAAGAAGCAGCAATATGTTGTCAGATCAGGGGTAAAACAGATAGACAGTGATTATTCAGTTGTGTGCCACAGCCTTCCCTATTTATATGCAGTTTTCTATTGTCATGCAAAGACAGCACATACAACAAGGACATATGTGGTGCCTTTGGTTGGTGTGGACGGAACCAAAGTCAGTGCTGTTGCTATTTGTCACAAAGACACCTCAAAGTGGAACCCTGGTCATGTGGCCTTCCAAGTACTCAAGGTTAAGCCCGGTGGTGTTCCAATATGTCACTTCCTTACTGAGGATAATATTGTGTGGGTTGCCAAGAACAGCGGAAATTGAAGCTAGTGAATTGCGGTGTACGATTGCCTTGTTTGGTAGGAAACTTGTTTTGTTTTTTTGTTTTTTTTGTGTGGTAGGAAACTTGTTGTTGGTCTTTATGTTGTGTTTTTTTATTACTGCTTTAAAATCTTTTCTAAGAGCTGAAAAAAACAGAAGAAAAGAAATGGCAATATATTATGTATATGTAAAATAAATAAAATCTTATAAGAGCTAAAAGTGTTCCGTAATTGCATAATGCATGAGAGAACTGACAAAGCTGCAACAACTGTTGTTCTCAATTGACTATCTAGTGCATCGCCAAGACGATCACTAAGAGAATAGTGTAAAAATTGGAAGTAGATAATTGTGATACTTACCAAAATTATTTCCGAGTCCACTCGTACCATTGATACGAACTAATTCAGCTCGGTACAAAAACCTTTTTTTTTTTTTTTTTTTTTTTTTTTTTTATTTCCCTTTTGATTACTCTTATCCGTATTCCATGAAACAATCCAAACAACTTGATATACAAAATTCTCTTCTGCCAACTCTCATAGTATATATATTTCAATTAATAAATGTCTGTTTTGCTAGAGACATATATATGGATTCTAGAGATTCTCGAGAGGGAGAGGGGGCTCCTTTGAGCGGATCCTTTATAATCACAAAATTTCCAATTGGGACTATAGTAGTTTACTTTAGATTAGAATCCAAGGACTCAGGTTGTACATGCTATTTGGAAGTACACTTCCTTTTTTTTTTTTTGATGCAAAGAGAAATTTATTGATTAAGAGTTAAAGACCGGATAAATGTTGCTCCTGTCTTCCTCTATTTGAGTACAAATAAATTCAGGGGCATTTCCTTGCCATGAATCAGAAGTCCTAAATCTTCTAGAGTACTTAGCTAATGTATCTGCGGGACTATTACATTGCCTTATTACATGTCGAACCTTCCAGGATCGAAAACTATTTAGATGAAATTGAATATCTTTGATAATTGCTAAATATTCCCAACTGATGCAAGTGTTTGAGCCATTGATTGCCGCCGCTACATTTGAAGAGTCTCTGTCTCCAGGATGATGCAGTCCAGGTTAAGATTCCTCGCCCAGCCAACTGCCTCCAATGCCGCCATACACTCTGCTTCCTCAGCATCTAAATATCCATTTCTGAATATGCACTTGGAATGTTGATGTTCACCTGCAAAATTTCTTAAAATTAGTCCAATGCCACAGTCTTTAGAAAATACTTTATAGGAAGCATCACAATTTATTGTAAAGAAGGGATGTTCTGGAGGTATCCATTTCCTATTTCTATCAACTGCATTAGAGATACTGCTGGTTTCATGACTGTTGTTTCCCGCTGTAATCAAGTTCATCAAATTCTGAGTTCTTCTAATAACAGTTGCAGTACTTGGTTTTGTTCCTTCAAAGACTATTTTGCATCTTTCTTTCCAGATCTCCCAAATAACACAACCAACATTAATGATCCAATCTTCATTAACTGTAGACTGAGCACTGAACCAACCTATAATCCAAGACTGAATACTGGTGTGGTTGTGTAGAGAGTTAAGACCTCCTTCAATAGAATCAATAACAACTTTGGTGAAAGAACAATGGAGAAAAATATGGCTTGTAGTCTCCCATTCATGTTCACAGAAAGGACAAAGACTAACTTCTCCACCAATATGCCTTAAAATCCTTTCACTTGTAGGTACATTATCAGTCATGCACTTCCAGAGAAAAAGCTTTATTTTAGATATTGTTTTTAGACTCCAAAGAGCTTTCCATATACTTCCATCAATAACCGATTGATTATGAACCCCAGAAGCTGCAGCGCTGTGTTTCAGTTCCACCAGTTTATAGTAAGCTGATTTGACAGTGAATAATCCATTATTGGTTAAGGTCCAAATCAGATTGTCTTCAGCATTTCTAGGAATCCTTATTTGAATAATCATGTCTGCAGTTTCTCTATCAAAGATTGAATCAATTATATCAACTTTCCAAGTCAGAGAGTCAGAATTGATCAGATCAGATACTGAGATATAAGTCTGCATAACATGATCATTATTATCAGTAGGAATTGGAGGTGCTTCAGATCCTGGAATCCAAATGTCAGACCAAATTCTTATCTTTTTTCCATCACCTACCTGCCATAGACTGTATCTTTTGATAAATTCTATACTGCCATACATACTCTTCCAAGCCCATGATGAATTTTTCTTGTTTGAAGCATGTAATAAAGAATCCTGTGGGAAATATCTTGCTTTGAGACAAACTGCCAAGAGATGAGTAGTATGTTTACACACCCTCCAAGCAGATCTAGCTAACAAGGCCTGGTTAAAACATTTCAAGTCTCTAAACCCCAAGCCACCTTCATCTTTATCTTTACAAAGATTTTTCCAAGAAACAGTATAAACTCCTTTTCCATTCTTCTTTTTCCACCAAAATTGTCTTTGAATCCTCTCCAAGTCCTCAATTGTGCTTTCTGGTAGCTTGAATGTACTCATCTGGTGTAAGGGCATAGCATTAAGGACATGTTTAACAAGAGTTGTTCTTCCAGAGTGGTTCACAAATTTTCCTTTCCATCTAGAGAGCCTGCACTTCATATTCTTGACCATATTTGAGAAAGAACAGGTCTTTTTCTATTCAGAAATAAGGGAATCCCAAGGTATTTCTCATCCATATTCATACTCTGAACCTTAAGTCTTCTTGACAGAATTCTGCAATGCCTTGGATGCACATTTTTAGAGAAGTAAACAGCTGATTTCTGGAAGTTTATCTGCTGGCCTGAACTTTCACTAAATTCCTTAATGAGATCCAATAAATTGTTAATGTTATAAAGATTTGCTTTAGTGAAAATTAAGCAATCATCTGCAAATAGCAAATGAGTTACTTGTGGGGCAGCTCTACAAATCTTTACTCCTTGTATTTTACTTGTATGCTCAGCATCTGCCATAGCTCTTGTGAAAACTTCCATGGTAAGGAGAAACAAATATGGTGACAAAGGGTCACCCTGCCTAAGCCCTCTTGTAGGTTTGAAAGAAGTACATGGAACCCCATTCAGCTTAATACTAATATTTGTAGTACTAATACACTCCTCCACCAGATTACACCAAGTGTTGTTGAAACCCATTTGAAGCATAATCTTCTTTAGAAAGACCCATTCCACTCTGTCAAATGCTTTTGACATATCTAACTTTAAAGCCATATAACCTTGTTTCCCTTTTTTTCTTTTCATACAGTGAATCAGTTCTTGTGCCAAGAAGACATTGTCTGATATTTGTCTTCCTGAAACATAAGCTGACTGCATAGGAGAAATTATATTGCCCATATGAACCTTCATCCTTGTGGCAAGAATTTTTGAAATAAGCTTATATGTTGTGTTGCATAGTGCAATTGGTCTGAAGTCAGCTGGTTTTTGAGGTAGATTGACTTTAGGAATGAGAGAAATATTTGTCTTGTTCATGCTTTTAAGAAGCTTCCCTGTAGAAAAAAACCTTTGTACCATTTTTGTAACATCCTCACCAACAATATCCCACTGAGATTGGAAGAATCCAGGTGGGAAACCATCTGGACCTGGAGATTTCCATGGCTTCATGGATTTGAGAGTAGAATATATCTCATCTGCATCAGGTATCCTTGTAAGAAGTATGTTGTCAGCTTCAGTAATTTGTGAGGGAATCAGATTGATGAGCCTTTCACTAACATTTGGTGAAGTTGTAGTGCTAATCTGGATAAAATGCTGATTAAGTAAAGCCTCCATTTCTGACCTCCCAGTGCACCAATTGTCATTATTATCCTTCAAAGACTCAATTCTATTTCTTGATCTTCTATAGTTGGCCATCATATGGAAGTGTTTGGTGTTGTTATCCATTTCCGTAATATGATCTCCGGATTTTTGTCTCCAAAACTGTCTTTCTCTTGTCTGCCATTCTCTCTATCTGTTGCTCCAGATGCTGAACTTCAGATGTATTATTGCCATCTAAATCATTGCCTTGCAGAAGACTCAGTTGTTGGTGCATAGAATGAATAGTATTTTGGATGTTCCCAAAAACATTCTTGTTCCATCTTGAAAGATTACTTCTTGCATAACTTAGTTTCTTTTCAAGAATGAAAGCAGAAGAACCTCTAACATCTGATCTCCAAGCCAGAACAACTTGATCTTTACAAGTAGTATCTCTCAGCCACATTTCATAAAATTTCCAGGTTTTACCTTCATTAGAAGTATTGGCAGACAAGTTGAGAAGTATTGGGCAATGATCCGAGCCCATTTGAGGTAGATGAAGTAAATATGAATCAGGAAAGTGCAATAACCAATCAGCACTGACTAGAGCTCTGTCCAGTCTTGACTTTATTCTACCTGTTCCATGTTTATTGCTTGTCCAAGTAAATGGATTTCCATGAAAACCCAAATCATTCAAGCCTGCATTATCAATATGTTGAACAACACTAGAAGAAGTAGAGGCAGAAGCATTGTTAGTGTTTCTATCATCTAAATTTAGGGTAATATTTAGATCACCAAGGATAATCCAAGGTAAGTTAGGATTATCTTTCCCTAAACTTTCAATGAAACTCCATTGTGCTTCTCGAGATTAGGATAATATGAGTACCATACATGCAGGTAAGTAGCCACTCAGGCTTTGAAGGATCACTCACAATCAAACAGTGTATCATGTTACTATCATGTGCAACAATTTCAAGTTTAAAACCATCTTTCCACAAAAGGGCCAAACCTCCCGCTCTCCCTATACTAGGCACATAAAAAGAGTTTGGAAAATTTAAAGGTCTCACATGATTTAGGATTTTATCAGAGTCTATCTTAGTTTCTGACAAGAAGATTATATCAGCATTATGATATTGGTTTAAATCCTTAATATGATTCCTAGTGTTTTTATTTGCAAACCCATTACAATTCCTGGAAGTACACTTCCTTTTTTCGGAATATCACATGCATTTTTTATTTTATTTTGAACCTCTCAACAACTTCATCCATCCATTTAGTGACTAGTGTACTACTCCCACCGTATCTATTTTAATAGTGGAATTTTTATTTTTCTTTGTACAACTATATAGGTGGAGTCCAAATTTCAAAACCAATTTTTACTTCTACTACCTTTATTTATTTGCTTGGGAATCATCATAATTGAGCGTGTGTCTCTAACATTGGGAATATAATTAAGGGTAAAACGGGAAAAAACATAGAAATTTATAAAATCAAAAAAGTTTCTTAATCTAAGAGATTTTAACTATTCCGCCTATATATGTGGTACGGAGGGAGTATGTTTTATCTGTTTCTCAAGTTATAAATGTTTTAAAATGTTTCCAAGTGCCGAAAAAGTGATAATTTTATTTCTTTTCTAATTAGATTCTAAAAATTAGAATTCCATCTTTTTATTACATCCATTTCATTATCATGCCAAAAAAATGTATATTGAAATACATATAGTTCTTATGCATGATATTACAATTATATGTTATTGGCAATGTCTGGCACTGCTAATACTGGTGTGCCAAACAGACGCTAAGTCAGTGTCTTGAAGTAGCTTTAACCATAAGAATATCAACCCAACACCTTGTCTATCAGTTTAATTAATTATATGTTAATCAGTTTAATTATACAAAAAAATAAAAAAATAAAAATCCAATGCCATGCTATGCTATGCAATGCATTTAGCTCAGACATGTCCCGCTTAAAAGAAAAACAAAAAAATAATTCAGACAAATCCCAATTCTTTTACACTGTGGCATTAAGACACACTGAGGAGTGAGGAATAGGGACTGATATAATATATTTATTTATTTTTGGAAAAGAGGAGAACCTCAACGATAGATTAATAAAGCCGATTATGGAAATCGGAAACCTTACAAGCATTTTTCAGGATCATAATCCATTCATCACAGTTAATATATCTCCACCAATTCTTGCCTAACGATTCTACCCTTACAAACTTACAAACCATTTCAGAATTCCAAGGGTGCCATACCACATCAAGGGGCCTAATTTGTTTTGAAACAAAACCAATTTGTATCACTGCACAAAGCAGTGATTGGATCAGATCCAACCCAGTGTTTTCAAGAACATGTAAATAATATGAATTTATGTTTTTAAAGTAACATTGTGAAGAGTAACCAGAATCACAGTGTCTAGAGTAACCAAAGTAACAGTGTTTTACGTAACAATATCTACAGTAGCTGAGGTCTTCTGAATCGGTCTTGAGAAGTCTGAAACGGGATGAATCGGGCCGACTCGGCGTTGGAGTTTTGGAATCCATGATTGTTGCAGCTGATGAAGAAGATGAAGCTGACGATGGGGTTGATGTTGCTATTGCAGATGGATTTGTTGTTGCCAATGCTACTAATGTCGGTACTGTTGATGGCCGAATGTTGTTTTTATATCACCTGTTTATATCACAACTGAAGAAGTTGTTCTTTTCTAAGAAAAATAGCACATGCCCTTGGCTAAAATCAGCAAATCACCACACCGTATCACTAGAGGTGAGAAGAAATGAAGAATACAACAATAGCAAATAAAAAACGCCCAAAACAGAGAAATCCTAGATTTAAAAATTGAAAAAATGAAAAAACAAGCAACAAAGATTAAATAATCTAAAAGCTAGTAGAGAAATATTTGTGGAAGAAGCAAAAGACAGAGGTGAAGATCTGCTCGGATCTGCTCCAATGGAGCCGATCTGAGCAGAAGGGGATTCAAAGCTTTATGGTTTTCGTAATTTATTTCTAGGATAGAGACTTAGCGGTTTTTAGGAGAGATTAGATATAACTCCCTTTTAAGTATGATATAATATGATATAGTGGGTATATGATTGAAAAAAGAAATAGTATACTTATGGCCGTAGCAAATTGAGTTCTCGCATCTCGGTGTTCCATTTTCACCATGGCCTCGAGCTAGGTAGGATTTGGAGTTGTGATTCGAATTCATCAATGGGGTTAAACAATTACCGAGTACTAGCGAATTTGATGAGGTCAGTCATGCTTCACAAAAAGAAGATGAAATTGTGTACTGGTGGAGAAGAAGCAGAGAAAATATCAAAGATTCTGTTTTGGTAATGGTAGCCCTAAATTTGATAATTTATGTACTGTTGAATCACTTAGAGATTGGGAGAGATTTGGAATCCATATTTGTTATGATTTCCGAGAGAGAAAACCAATTGAAAGCAAGGGAAGTTACATCACCATCATCTTCGAAGGGGTTAGTTCCCAATTGTGATCAGATGAAGAATTTTGGGGTGATAGAATCTACAAATTACCTTTACGGGTGCACTTCGGTGGTAGCAGGATCTTGTAACGACGTTTATGATTATGGACTTCCTTCTCCCGATTATAATCAATAACAACCGCAACCAGAGAAGGAGATGAAGAAGAGTTTTGGGGTTCTTGAATCTACTTCAACTTTGTTGGTAGTAAGATCGTCTAACAACTTGGGTGATTATGGACTTTCTTCTTCTGATATCTTTAATCAAAAAGAATCCTAACCCTTGATTAGTATTGATCCTTTCGCTGATGACATGGTTTGTCATTATCCATTCTCTGAGATGACACACTTGGAGTTCCAGAGGTTGACTTGCAGCAGCAGCTACATGGAGACGATGATGAACTTAACAACCCTTGGACCAGAATTCCTTTTGTGTTGAATAGTGCTGGCTACGGCTAGAGTAATTAAGTAACTTTTTGTTTGCAATATATTCTATTTCTTGTATTCATTCATGGATGAGACAATTGATTTGTGATCTACTGTTTCTTGTATTTTTTTTAACTTAATTACTTTCTAATTTATATAACTTCAATTTTTTGTAATCTTACTATTTCCCGTATTCATTGGTGATAATTGATTTGTTATTAGATTCCATTGTAAGTTTGTAAATGACATAATAATGTACTGAGAACTGGCAAAGTTGCTACAACTATAGTTCATAATTGGCTTTTCTAGTGTGCATCCAACAAATGCTATGGAGCTTAGGGGTGAGCATGGGCCGGTTTTTGCCTCATCTGCATCGAATCCATTAATAAAACGGTTTTGGACATCTATCCGTAAAATATGGTTCTGCCAGATGAAAACCACGCAATTTCGACCAAATACTCATTCAATTGGAATTTGGAGCTATTCTTCGTAAAAACATAACTAGAGATTTCTTAAAGGGAAAAATATCGTTTGGTCCTTTTTTAGGTGGACCCATGTCTGTTTGGTCCTTTGGTCAAACGCCTTTACTGTTTGGTCCATAATTATTTAAAAATATTAAACTGACAAAAATATCCTTTCGTGTTAATTTTTATTTATTTTCTTGTAGCAGTTCATTCCAGAAATAAAGTCCATACAAAAACCTAAAAAAAACAGACTTCATTCCAGAAATAAAATCCATACAAAAACCTAAAAAAATAGAGTTCATTCCAAAAATGAAGTCCATATAAAAACCTAAGAAAACAGACTTCATTCCGTAAATGAAGTCCATATAAAACCTAAAAAAACAGAGTTCATTCCAGAAATGAAGTCCATATAACAACCTAAATAAACAGACTTCATTCCAGAAATGAACTCCATATAAAAACCTAAATAAACAGACTTCATTTCCGGAAATGAACTCCATACAAAAACCTAAAAAAACAGAGTTCATTCCAGAAAATGAAGTCCATAGAAAAACCTAAAAAACAGAGTTCATTCCAGAAATGAAGTCCATATAACAACCTAAACAAATAGACTTCATTCAAGAAATGAACTCCATATAAAAACCTAAAAAAACAGACTTCATTCCAGAAATGAACTCCATATAAAAACATAGTTCATTTCTGGAATGAACTCCATATATAAACAGAGTTCATTTCTGGAATGAATCACAAAGATCATCATCTTCGCTGCCTTCAACAACAAAGAAAGAACATCTTCGTCTTCAAAAACACCACCGTCTTCATCATCAACGGCATAAAGAAGATCTTTATCTTCTTCTTCGCCTTCTTCATCATCATCATCAAAATCAAGATTAACACCATCGTCTTCATCGTCAACAGCAGTTGTTAACAACATATCTTCATCTTCTTCATCACAATGCAGTTAGAAAAAGAAAAAACCCTAAAAATCGTATTCAACCAGATCAACATCATCGTATTCATCGTCTACAACTACCGATCTAAATATCTAAATCGATTTTCACCTTCATCACCATCGTTTACAGCAACAAAAAGAAAAGAGAAGAAAAAAAATGGAGAGGCCATTAACAGGAGGAAAAAGAAGAAGAAAGAAAAAGAGTGAGAGATTAGATCTGGAAAGATGAGAGAGAAAGTAAATCTGAGAATGATTTATTCTCTCTTACCTTTTGACTATATATATGGTCCTTATCCAAAAGGGTATTTCTGCCACTACAAGGTGACATTTACATCATCCATGACATCAGCCTAGGACCAAACAATAATTTTTTGGACCAAACTATAATTTATATTACCAAATAAGACCAAACAGATATTTGACTGGGTCAAATGGACTAGACTCTCTCTAATATATTATTCCTAGGACCTAATGGTATTTCCTACTTTCTTAAAAGCCCATTCGGCCATTCCTACTAGACTAGAGACTTCTTAAAAACTAGTGCACTGTTGGAAAAAATGAATTGAATCGGAAATGAACCATTTCCCAGAAAAGTTTTGTTGGATATTTTCAATAACATAGAAAACAAAACGTTTTTCGTTTTTGGTTTGCCACTATCACTGAGCGTCCGGTGCCGAATAGATGCAATGGATTTTTGTTGGAGATGAAAAGGCATCTCCAAAGGGTGTGATGATTCACAAAAGACACATCCATTCCCATAAGGCACTATTGATGTCTTTTGGTAGTGAAGAGGCATCTCCAATAGGCATGAGTTCCTTATAAGTAGTGATGATTTGTTTTCATTCAAACAATGAAAACATCAAATAATTTCGTTTTCTCTTTCTAAGCATCATCGAATCCTATTCTTGTGTGTTCTTGGTTGGGTCAAGGGGTACAAACCTTGAATCCAATTACGTTGTTATAGGGCTTCATTGTATCCCGACGGCAATATTTCGCATACCTGTTGTAATCGCCAATTGATATTGGGAGGGTAGAAATAATTGTCTAAAAGAATCTTAATCGAGCCTTGAAGCCGGAAGTACAACATTTCTCTTAGATTTTTTCATCCTCCGTTTTTACCCAATTTTTCCAACAGTTTTAGACAATTAGTTTCTGACAACCGAGGATGAACTGATCCCGCAGTGAGAGACACTTTGAGCGGTTTTGTTAAGTCAAGGCTGGGTTTCAATAATGAATCTAAGCGAGGGAAGATTGAAAGAAGTTCACACTGTTTTAACATTTGGTAGCAATCCAAATATATGGAAAACTTAAAACTAGAAGGACAAGAAAGGGAGAAAGGACAAAGTGGATTTTGTTCCTGCTGAAAAGGAATTTGATGAATCATTTGGTATGTACCGGTGGGATTCTTTGGAAGATGAAGAAAACGGTTATTGCTAGCGACATCCGTAGAACCGTGAGCACCGTATGCGGGGATGAATTGTCTTTAAGGAAAGAGGATTACCTCGCCTCGATCAACCAACCCGATAAGTCTTTTTTTAACTCTCTTCTTGTTAGTATTTTGTTTGTTGCAGTAACATGATTTCCTAGAAACCGAAACCGCATATAATTTTCCAACATGGATGATTCCGGTACCATTAATTTGGGTTGGTACTGGCAACTGTATATACAGTACAAAGTTTGGTGCTCTATTAAGTGCAATCTTGTGAAGTAGACGTGTTCTACCGTCATGACTTGTATGCACATCCAATACTTTTGCAAAATCATGTTCAATGCATTAATGATGATTAGTTTATTCTATTTTAATCTAATTCATGCATGCATCATAGGATTGGTACTTACCAGTCGTCGCACAGCAAATGAATCAATGTTGCTTGGAATAAAATAGAAGTCTGTCTCATTGGTGCCCTTTTAGTGGAAACTGCATGTTATTGAATGGTAGATGTACAGTTGTACACAGGTGCAACCATACAAATGCATTATGGTTTCACAATACCTAGAGGTTTGACGTCCATTGGTAATAGGAAATCAGAGAAGGGAAATTCAAGTTTCACTCAAATTTCATTCGGTTACTAATCGGTTAAGATCTGAAATTCATGTTTAGAGAAATACATGAATGGTGTCTCTTTGAAGAGACGCAAGTGAATCTATACATTGGTTCACATGATGGCTGATCAGATCATTATGGGGTTTTCTCTTACCTTTCTCCCTCTCTTTGATCTTGTTGTTTTGACCAAGTTCGTACCAATTTAAGAACGCAGGACACATTTCTTAGTGGCTACTAAATTGTGAATCCAAGGTTGGTGGTTAATTGGTCACTATGTAGTTAACATGGTGTTAAAGTGTGGATTTGAATATAGATCAAAAAGGGGGAAATGATGCTGTTAACGTGTTTGCTCCTTTTCTTTACTTGTGATGACTGGAGTTGGTGAATGGAGAGAAAATATACCCTCTCAAACATGAGTACAAAGGTGTATTCGTTGATGTGTCCAGTCCATCATTTTTTTGGTGTTAGCAGAAAAGAAAATGCTCTGATGACTGGCGATGGTGAAACAAGAACATCAAGTTTGGTCATTTGGGTTCACGGCTGATGGATTACAAATGGTTTTTGTGAGCGTTCAAAACCATGTAAGTTTTTTGAATCAATGTCATCTTTCAATCGCCATTAATGTCCAAAAGAGAGCCAAATCCTAGGAAGTAAGTGTACACTATGTATTACTATATGGATTTGAAGATTCCTTTTTTGGGAATTAAGTGTACACTATGTATTACAGAGCCACGTCCTAAAGATCATGACTGGATTTGAAGATAGCCGAATCCAAAAGGATGGTACGAAACTGTACCAGTGATTGGATTTGAAGTTTTTATTTCTACACAGAAATGTTGTGCACCGCGCTTTGGCTGTAATCGACACACACGGTACTTAAAGAGAAAGTGTTGATTAATGACACAATATTGGTCGCATGACATTAGAGGATATTGTCATGAATGCTCTAAGATTAGAGAACCAATAGAGATCACCAATGATTGTTGAGACTTCAATTTTTGGTATGGGTATAATTCTTGCGGTAGGAATTATAAATTTAGAAGTCTGAAATCATCGGTAAATGTTGAGAAACATTTAGATGTGAACATAATTATTGCATTAAGAATTATATGGTTCCAAATCTGGAAATTGGGATGTCTTAAATGACATCAAAAGGAAAATTCCGGTGAATATGTAACTTATTGGAAGATTGGGCGCGCGACCAAATATCCAACGATATTATGATATTACCGATGCATAAATTATGAACATTTGCATTACTAATGTAAAATGTTAAATAGACATTGTCTATGTTCTTGGGTATAAATTTGTAGAAGATTGGGCATGAGTAGAGGAGTTACTCATCGTAATAATGTGCTTGTTGAAATAGCAAGTAAGTTGCCTACAAATTTTCTATGCCTCTAGTGTATGTAAGTCTTGTGAATTAACCGTAAATGTTAATTAGGATCACTAGAGAAGTTACAATCATTTTGTAAAATCAAATAGGAACATTTTTAATAATGTTTTTAGAATTGATTGCATGAGTAGATGCAATTAATGAGGAAGAATGGCTTAGAACCTAACTTGTAGATATCCCATTTTTGGAAGAAGCCATCTCAAGCGGTCTTGATTAATTGTGAATCAGGCTATGATCTATAACGTCTCCAACAAAGACTTATAATGAAAGGTCAAGACATACAAGTCTTGTACATTGAACGTAAGTCAATTACTCAAGAAAGGAGTAATTGCAGTTAGCCATTGAACGGAGAAAAACTTGGCAGACCTATTTATGGAAAGTCTCCCAAAGGAAATGTTTTCAATGAAGTATACGAAATGGGACTAAGGTCTGTGAAGGAAGGTTGATCACCCATAGCGAAACCCAACCTATGTTTTGAAAAGGATAAACAAGGTTCAATGTGGTACCAACAAGTTATGGAAGTGATTATGGTGCACTAAGTATAAAGCTTCTCATTTCTGTTTAGTGCGGGATTCTCTTAAGAAAAATGGATGGATGAAAATCCTTAATAAGTCTAACTTTTATCACAAGGTGTCTCGCGAAAACACCTTCGACTTACCTATATGAGTATGGAAATCGGCCGTTTCCTAAGAGAAGAAGACCGTTCTCTAAAGGACTCATGAATCCCGGATATAGCACATGGCCATTAACGTGCCGAGCTACGTAACACACAATCTCCGAAATCGCATGTGTGGAGATTCCTGTTTATCACATGGGGTACTTGGTTCAAGACTAGTTTCACCACTGAACCTCGATAAGGCTTTGAATTTCTTGCACTAAGTGAAGGTTCAAATCCAAAAGATACCTATCATTTATGTACTGTTTTTCAACGATGATGCTTATTCCCAACTTTGCTTGAACTACGTTGGCTTGATCCCACTCGGGTACGTAGGCAGTCACTTGATTGATGCAGCCATTCCGGTTTTTGTAAGTTTTACTTTATTTTCTATTTCGGTTTTTGAAAATAGGGGGAGATTGTTGGATATTTTCAATAACATAGAAAACAAAACGTTTTTCGTTTTTGGTTTGCCACTATCACGGGGAGCGTCCGGTGCCGAATAGATGCAATGGATTTTTGTTGGAGATGAAAAAGGCATCTCCAAAGGGTGTGATGATTCAAAAAGACACATCCATTCCCATAAGGCACTATTGATGTCTTTTGGTAGTGAAGAGGCATCTCCAATAGGCATGAGTTCCCTATAAGTAGTGATGATTTGTTTTCATTCAAACAATGAAAAACATCAAATAATTTCTGTTTTTCTCTTCTAAGCATCATCGAATCCTATTCTTGTGTGTTCTTGGTTGGGTCAAGGGGTACAAACCTTGAATCCAATTACGTTGTTATAGGGCTTCATTGTATCCCGACGGCAATATTTCGCATACCGTTGTAATCGCCAATTGATATTGGGAGGGTAGAAATAATTGTCTAAAAGAATCTTAATCGAGCCTTGAAGCCGGAAGTACAACATTTCTCTTAGATTTTTTCATCCTCCGTTTTTACCCAATTTTTCCAACAAGTTTCTCTACTTTGTTTCGAATAGCAAAATTAACTTGCAATCCTTCATATGTGTTCATCAAAAGTTTGAGGGTTCCCAATTGTAATTTCTCTGCTTGCTCTAAACTATAAATTAAAGAAAGTGAAAAATGTTGTTGTTTCTATGAATTTTCTTACAATATCTACATATATATGATTTGATAACACAAAATTCAACCTAGCTAGCTATATTTATCTACAAGAGCTTTAAAAATGTAATGCCTACTAGACTGAACAAATTTACATTTATCTGATCTTCTTTACCCCTTAACTACTTTGGATTTTTCTTCTTTACGCTGTTGTTGTAGTCTTTGTTGTTGCATTACCAGCAATGTTGCTTTTCCTCCTAAATCTGAGGCGATCATATCTCCTACGATCCCTAGCTCTGACGGTTCATCCTCGTTCCATTCTCCAATTCCAATTGCGCGTAATAGCTTTGGTTCTTGGTTTCTACCCACCATTAAAAGCTGGTAGTCATTAGCCATGGACTGAATCAAATTAAAAAATCCTGACATGTCTTTTACAGATTCCTCCATATATGCAAACTGATCATTTCCTGCCATACTTTGTCTTGTATCGCCAACAGCTTCATCGTCTGATAGTCTCTCGTTGAAGTACTCTTGTATGTCCTTGCTCAAAACAACTCGAACCATTGTGAAGCTTATACTGGGATGCTGAGTCATTCGGGCACTGTACGCTAATGCCTCTCGGTCATCAGCACCTCCAATAAAGAGCATGGAAACATGATAGGATATCCAACTCGCGAAAACAAATCTAAATCCTCCAAGGAGACCGCGGTCGAGAATTATACCAACAGAACATGGAGCTTTGTTTATGATTTCCTTGTTCACAGCCTTAAAACCCACATTTGGAGTAAACAACTTTGTGGTGCTATCCAATTGCTTGTGAAAGGGAATGATTATTAGGCAAGTCTTCTTGTTAAGAGCCATAGTGCATACATCAATTTGCATCGCGTCAAAAGGTGATACTGCAGTGTATGGCTTCACCGAGATGGTTTCGATATTGTTTTCTGCGTAACGATTGAAGACATTGACTATTCGACCGGATGCTCCTTGGGTAGAAGAAAGCATTTGGTCTTTCTTGTGTGAGATGAAGAGAGGTGTTGCTCGACCGACAAGTTCTACAAGGTGTAGAAGGTATATCCTGATTTGACTATTCTTGTTTGGATTGGATGCCTTAAGAAGATGGATCGCTCCAGGTACATTATCTTGATTTTGGATGCATACAAGCATTCGAAGCTCAGTATTTGGTGCTAAATGCTGAATCGTTCTCCTTTGATATGAATATTTCTTTGAATTATATAGGAATGTTATGATGGGCGCAACTGCGCCGGTTACAAACACCATGGATAGAGACATGACCAAAAAAGAGTTGTTGTCAATTATCTGCACTAACACAATCATAAACCTTAATCAGGATCTATAAGGATATATATATAAGAAAATGACCCCCTCACATGAAATTAAGAAAATGATATCCTAGTTACCTTGGTATCCCTCAGCATTTTAAACATGGAAAGCTCAATAACGCCTTGAACATTCACAGTTAGGCCAACCGACAAGGCATCCTTCACATCCATATTGCAATAAAGAGACGCTAGTGTGACCGCTGAAAACTTCCCAAGAAAACTAACGAGGATGACTGCCTCCACGGCAACAACATTATGCAACTTCAACGTAGACAAATCCATCTCTAACCCATGCATTACAAAGAAGAAAGGCAAGATGATCCATGTTACGAAGAAATCAAGTCTCTTTACAAGTTCAGATCCTATAGGTGGTCCAGCAGGCAAAACCATACCTAAAAAGAAAGGGCCGACGAGGATATTCTGGCCAGCATATTTGCTAAGAAGAACAGTCACCAAAACTGATAGAGTTATGAAACTCAACAACTCATGGTGAACTGCTTGTGCATCTGGAAAATTTTTGATCTTCCACATCACAAGCATTCGAATAAACACCACGAGCGCCACCAATGCACAACCAGCTATGATTTTTTGGAGCATAAATGTAGTTTCTATTGCGGACATTTTTATTATCATTATAAAGGTGATAACTGAAAAACTTATTAAGCCACTAATCATGGCTGAAGACATGGCTATGCGGCCAAACCCTGTGTTTAGAAGCTTCAATTCCGCAAGAACGGAAGCAATGACGGGAAATGAAACCATGGATTCAGCTCCTCCCACAAAAAGAAGAGAGGATCTTACATTCAACTCAACATTGGAATAATCCTTTACTATGACAGAGCTCGCCGTAGATAATAATACCGGAACCACCACGCATGAAATTCCTATAAGAAGTTCCCTTCTTCCGGCCTTCAGGATCAAACAAGCATCCATCTTCAATCCAATTAGAAAGTGGAAGTAGATCGTACCAATAGTTGCAATTGTATCAAGTACTATTATGCTTCTCATGGGAAACATAGTCTCCCCGAAGTTTTGGATGTGCCCCAAAACTGAAGGACCTAGGATAATACCACCCTGATACAAACAAAATTAGACATTAAAAATCAGATCATAATATCAAGTGCCAATATCATTATCATCATGCTGATAAAAGAATGTCATGGAAAAAATAGCTTTACAATGATCTGTGATATCATGAGGGGAGTTCCAATTGCCTTGTGCAGGAGATGATGAGTGACTAAAATAATAAAAGGAGCCACAGAGAGCTGCAATATTAAAAGGGTGAAGGAGTAACTCAATGGATTATTCCCATTTTTGAATAAGTATCCGTATGAAGTGATCCTGTTAACCGCTAGGCAAAATTTATTATTTCCGGCAGTAAGACCTGTTATATCTGGTTCCAGCGTCGACGCATTTGCAGCCTCCATAATTAAAGCTAATCTCCCTTCCCAGCCACCGGCCGGCCCTTTTATGTCCCTTGCGTGGCCGGAAAACTCAGAGAGAGAGAGAGAACCAACGGAAGCATAATATGAGTCTCATTCAAGAACAGGTGCCAATGGAGGCACCACAATAAGATCAGTCAGCATCAATCACAAACAATCTAAGGACATCTCTGCTCAAGAATGTATTACAATAAAAATGTTCAAAATGGGTGAGACCGGTAAACAATTCTGGAAAAAGTTATTTTGGTAGTATCGGCAAGAACAACTAAATTTCAGATGTTCAAAAAAAAAAAAAAAAAAAAAAACAGAAATGTTGTTGGTTTGATGCTAATACATTGTATGGATCTAACATCAAAAAGATAGACCGGAAATGAGTGAAGAGCCATTTAAATCGGATAAGCAAACGATATCTAACAAACTGTATATTCTTGCCTGAAACAAATTTCTGTATATTCTTGCCTAAAATATGCACCTTTGAAAATATTGGCCTAGAGGATCCGCGTCCGTGCAACCCAAATAAACTAGAGGATAAATAGTCTCTTCATGCACTCCAAGTCGCACTGCAAGGGCTATAATAATAATAACTTACTGTAAAATGTCTTTCTAAAGCCGCAAGGATTCAAAGATATTATTAAGCTATGTTAATGAGGGTAATAACCAAACCGGAAATGTTAGACTCCCCGAGAGTCGGGTCCCAAGGCGTGGATTAACAGGGGGTTTTATGGTGTGGGCCCCGCCTATGTGTGAGAGGCGGCAATGGCAAATTCAGAGCTTCAACCCACCGGGGGCACATTTTGTAGACAAAATAGCGCATACCACCAAAAATTATCGGAATACTTCATAAAATTAATGGTGAGAACTTTATATAAGCTAATTTTTATTTGGTATTGAGTCACTTAAAACTTGTTTCCGAAGTAGTTTACAAGATGTAGCTAAGGCTTTCAAGTGAAAACCAGATAAATTCCTTTAAAATTATTGATATTTTGTGGTAATGAGATTTATTGATCCGATATAAAATCCATATTCACTGCATTCCACGGATAACACAAATGAAAATCGAAAATGATTTGTGACTCCCAATTTTAGTGCTCCCACTACTCCCAACATTAGGTGGCAGTCCACATAAGCAAATTTAAGAAGGAAACAAATGCAAACATGCGTTAACGTTCCATCTCGATTAAACATATATTCCTTCGTCTTTCTCTTTTTCGTCATTATACAAACCCTAAAATAAGATGTGCCTGTAATTGGATATAACCATTTTTGCTACCAAGATTCGGATTTCCATGATTTTCAATTCTATAGTTTATCATAGTTTAGCTATCTCAAACCTGCAAGGTAAACTTTTTCCTTTTACAGGTAACTCTTCAATCCACAAAACATATGAAATTGAAGACAAAAAATTAGAAATTGTAAGTAACATTAATGTTTAAGAAACAATAAGAAAATTAGACTGAATTCCCAATTTATATTCCTTGATCTTACACTTCATAGTTCAACGTTACCTATACCACAGAAATCTACATCATGAACTTCACAAACCCTTTCCAGGTCAAGAATTTGTAACCACGCAGTAGTGGTGAAAGGGCTGAAAAAGAATCAATAGCTATAAATTGAATTAAAGTATAAGTGTTAATCAAAAGATGTAATTTTTCTTGGATAATCAACGCAACCTAATTTATATGAGTAGCTAATGGAAATTGCAGAGGCTGGATCTATTAAGAAGTGCTCAAGTCAATGATTTTTCGTACTAAAAGCTTCAAATTAGATTAAGTATGGATCTCCCGTTGCCATCCCACTGTTTGGTTTCAAAGTTAAAAACCTTTGAGATTGGTAGTAAACGTTCTCAAGAACAGAAGCACAATCAAAATCAACGATTTTAAATAGAACTAGTTTATCCGAATTTCTGTAAGGAAAAGTCCACATAAGCGCCACCTAATACTGGGACTAGAGGGAGCACTAAAACTGGGAGTCATATATCATTTTCGAATGAAAATTAAGTTGTTTTTTTTACTAGGTAAAAGATAAAAATCAAAAGCAACTTTACATTGACTTCATTCTATGGCAAGCGGGTCACATGTATATGGTACTATTTTTTAAAGCAACACATTATATATACGGTACAGCTATGAACTAATGACATTTCCGCAGCAACATTATTCTGTTATTAACTCCTTAAATATAGATATAAATAACGAATTCACAATCGCCGGATACTAATCTTATTCAAATAATTATAATAATAACTAATTTATGTTTGATTAATCAGTGTTAATTAGATTAGTTGTTATGATAAAATTAGATTATTTATTTGGGTTAGTTTGATTACCTGGCGTCATTAGGCGACCCGGAAAAAATTAGAAGCGACATATAAGACAAAATAGGGTCACCCGAAACTAAAATAAAGCCACCCCTTATCTCCGACTTTTTGAAATGGCAAATATACCCTTCACAAATCGGTAGTTTATTTACGTAATCGGTAGATGTTAGGATAATCGGAGGTTATTGTGTGCATATGTAGTTTGAAAGTTTTGTTATTTTGAAAAAAAAACAACGTACAATCGGAAGGTATTTATTTACCACGTCTCCGATTATGAAGTTGCCCCAAAATTGATATTTGAAAAAATCTCAAGTTTTTCGAATTTGGGAACTACCATAATCGGTAGACAATACTACAATCGGTAGTTTATATTAATGTATGTTGGTTTGTGTTACGAAAATTATAATCGGTAGTTAAAATGATAATTTCGTGATGTTAATTTTCTACCGATTATGGTAGTAGGCCCAAATTCAAATTTTTCAAAAACCAATGGAATTTTGAATTTCTCTATTTGCACAATTGGTAGTTTCGTGATGTTTATTATCTACCGATTGTACAATCGGTAGTCTCGTGATGTTCTTTTATCTACCAATTGTGGTAATTGCCCAAATTCGAAATTTTCAAAAACCAATGGAATTTTGAGTTTCTCTATTTTCACAATCGGTAGACTCGTGGTGTTTATTATCTACCGATTGTACAATCGGTAGTATCGTGATGGTCTTCTATCTACCGATTGTGGTAGTTGCCCCAAATTCGAAATTTTCAAAACCAATGGAATTTTGAATTTCTCTATTTGCACAATCGGTAGTTTCGTGATATTTATTATCTACCGATTGTTCAATCGGTAGTCTCGTGATGTTCTTTTATCTACCGATTGTGGTAGTTGCTCCAAATTCGAAATTTTCAAAAACCAATGGAATTTTGAATTTCTCTATTTGCACAATCGGTAGTTTCGTGATGCTTATTATCTTTCGTGGTGTTATTTATCTACCGATTGTGGTAGTAGCCCCAAGTTCAAATTTTTCAAAACCAATGGAATTTTGGATTTCTCAAAGAAGAGAAGAACATAGTCACAATCGGTAGATAAAAAAAAAAACTAAACTACCGATTATGAAGAGATATATAAGTATTTTCAACCTATTTTGTCTTATTATGTCGCCCATAATTCTTTCTGGGTCGCCCCTAATGACGCCAGGTTTGATTAGTGATAGAAAATCCTAGAGTTTTGAGTTAATTAAGAAGAAGAAGTTTGACAAAGTTGAAAATAAGATGAAAGTTCTCATGGTTGACAATTAGAAGCTCAAATCCATTATGTTAGAGCACACCTCGCTTCTAGTAGTCGAACTCGCAAGCGTTGCTATCTCAAGCTTGTTTGTCAAGTTTAGTTGCTAAAACTATAAGTCTTGATTTCTAGTCTACTTATAGCTAAGTCTCGGATTAGGATAGAAAGTCTAGTTGAGCTTTAGACTTCACGGCGTTCATCGATTGAAGACAAAGAACTACTAAGGGGATCTTTTGCAACTTTATCAACAAAAGGTATGTGGAGACTTGAACTCATCCATCACTCAAAAGTCTATCTACTCTATCTCATATTTGAGACAAAAGTCGTAGCTATATAGACTTTAATTATACACATTTGATATTTTGAGTTGAGTTTAACTCACTTACATATTTCTCGAAATATGTGTTAGTGAGCTTTCGCTTTAACCAAGTTCATCTTATATTCCTAACAAAGTCAAAAGATAATATCATGTGAAAATCACCCGGTGTAGACTCCTAATGTTTCGTATTGATCATTCGATCACTTGAAAATTCTTTTGAAGCTAATAGTTTGTGTGAGACATTTATTCCCGTCTTCTAAGAATGTTTCAATGATTGAAATTGGAGTTTAGAACAATTAACCATTAATTGGATATAGCACGGTATGCGTACTTGTATGCTAACTGTTGCAAGTTATTTCGAGTCCTGGAACCATAGTATGCATACCGGTATGCGTACAGTTGGTTAGTTGAATTCTGGGAACTTAGTATGCATACCCTTATGCGTACCTATGTAAGTTCAAGACCGGGAATTCAACTGAGTTTGGTGGTGTATGATAGTATGCGTACATGTTCGCATATCTTGTGAACCAGCACCAAGTCCTGGCTACTTAGGTATGCGTACGTTTGCATACTTGAGAATGTTATGTTCTAAAATCGGTTTGTTCATGAACTAATACATTTATAAATTAAGGAATGCAATCTTTTGAATACCGTGTGTATAATGTTCATGAATTGATTCGAGTGAATCAAAATCGATTTTTCTTCAATTGTGTCTTGTATACTTCTATGAGAATATAAACAATTGAACAACTCTATAACTAGTTTCATTTGAGTCACTTGAACTAGTTATGATTAAAATGAACAAGGTTGATATGAAAGTCTTCATATGACTAACTTCGGTTAACTATTGTTGAACCAACAAAGTGTACACGTTTAGGTATGGTTACTCATATCTAAATGAAGTCACTTTTCATTTGTGTGTAACAAGCTAAGTTCGATCTAACTACTGAAAGATATTAACATGAGTCTAATCAGGTTTTCATCTAACGGTGAATATTGAATGCTTTGTCACCTAGGTAGCATTGATTGCAAACCCTGATTTGAAGATTATATAAAGAAGAACTCTAGCAACTGGGAAACCTAATCCCCACACCTCTTGTGTGATACTAGTTACGACTAAAGTCGATTCTCTTTTAACCTAGGTTTTTCCTAAAACCATTATAGGTTAACGACTTAAAGACTTCATTGGGATTGTGAAGCCAGACCCAACTATTTTCTATGTAGTTGCATGTTCTGATCTTACTTTGTTCTATCGTATTAAGTACTATCTTCTCTAAGATTTGCTCGAGATTTAATCTCCGATAGGCTAGATAAAAAGTAGTCACAAACATCTTTGTCTCATCATTTGTGATTCCACAATATCTTGTTTCGCTACCATACGATTAATATTATTATGAGGTGATTGATATTACTAGGTTGTTCTTCGGGAATATAAGTCCTGTATCAATTAGTTCCTGTTCACCTTGATTTATCAAAAGATGGAACAAAACTCATAGGTATTTACTGTGAAAGACAGTTTATCTATTTAATAGATGATACGATTTTTCTATCAAGTCTTCGACTTTGGGTCGTAGCAACTCTTAGTTGTGGGTGAGATCAACTAAGGGAATCAAGTGTGTAGAGTCCTTTCTGGATTCGAGGCGTAAGGAACGCGATTGTACCTTGATCAGTATGAGATTGGTTATGACTCAACTACATTCCAGTCTGAAGTTAACTTGTAGTAGGCTAGTGTCTGTAGCGGCCTAATACAATATGGTGTTCAAATCGGACTAGGTCCCCCGGTTTTTCTCGCATTTGCGGTTTCCTCGTTAACAAAACTTCTGATGTTCGTGTTATTTCTTTTCCGCATTATATTTGTTTATATAATTAAAATATCACAAAGTTGTGCATAGTTCAATCAATTAGATAATCCAACCTTTGGTTGTTGATATAAATTGATTGACACTTGAACATTAGTCTTTGGTACCGTTCAAGTCGTTTCTCATAATAATCAGGCTCACGGATTCTATCTGTTTGATTTGCTGATTACATTGAGAAACAGAGATACAACTCATGGATATATTTCCATTGATTGAGTCTGACTGTCTAGTTGATTCTATTAGAATTATATTGGAGTTGTCCATACAGATTGCCTAAACGAAATAATGGGTGTGGTTGTTAGACCCCTGCTTTTTCAATTGGTATCAGAGCAAGCAAACACGTTTAAGACCTCATAAGTATGTGTTTGTAGCAATCTGACTCTATGGATAGTAAAGTCTCTATAAACGCTTCACCAGAATTTAACTATGATCTTAGAGAACGTTCTGAAGAGTTAGTTATTCTCCAGAAGAACCTAGATGAACAAATCCGGATCAATTCTGATCTTGTTGAAGAAATTGTAAAGTATAAGGATTTGAATTCTGTCAAAGTATCTTCAATGGATTTGAATAAATCCTTTATTTCCTCCACAAAAAGTGTCAAGTCGGGGATAAGCGAGGTTTAGGCTTTGTGAAACCTGATGTGACTCAGAACTTCTCAGATGAGTCTAAATATGTTGGTCCATGTGTGTTCTGTGATTCTCATAATCATTTTCAACATACATGTACATCATTCAAGAAAAGTTTAAGGTTGCTAGTAATCTTCACAAGAAAGCTAAACAACTGTTTACTTCTCTAAAAAGGTGTACAGATCTAACAAGAAATCCCAAGCGGGATAGTAGTGTTAGTATGGGAGCTTTTGCTCTAAAATCAACATCACCCTTTCAATGGTTCCTTGATAATGGATGTAGCCGACATATGACTGGAGATCTTTCGTGGTTTGTGAATTCAAGCGATTTTGAAGGAGGTTCTGTAACATTCGAAGATGGGATTTGTTGCTACATAAGCAAGAAGGGGACGATCAAACTTTATGGCGTTCCTGAAATCCATGATATAGTATACGTCAAAGGTATGACTGCTAATCTTCTTTATGTTAGTCAAATTTGTGACAAAGGCCACAAAGTTGGCTTCAATGCGAATGGATGTGACATTATAGAGAAAATTGAAAAAGTAATTTTTCGAGGAACTCGTGGTAAAAATAAATATTATCTTCTTGATACTCGGTTTACAAATTGTTGCAATTTGACTAAGTTGGAATCTACACATCTTTGGCATGAGCGTTTTGGTCACATCAATTATCGCCTTCTAACTAAGATTATCAACAAAGAACTTGTTATAGGTGTTCCCAAAATCAATGCTAAGATTGATGGTGTATGTGGTGCATGTCAAAAGGGTAAACAAACGAAAGTCCCACATAAATCATCTCGAGATATTCTCACTAAAGCTCAACTTGATTTAATTCATATGGATCTCCTCGGCCATATTCAACAACCCGTGATTGCTGGAATAAGTATGCTTTAGTTATGGTAGATGATTACACCGGATTCACTTGGGTGGCATTTTTAGCTCATAAGAATGAAACCCTTGGTGAATTCAAGATTATTGTTAATAAAATCCATAATGAACAAGGTCGCAAGCTAAAGAAAATTAGAAGCGACCGTGGAACTGAATTCAAAGACACTAAGGTGTTTGAATTTTGTGACATACTGGGGATTATTCAACAATACTCACCACCCATTACTCCTCAAGCTAATGGAGTTGCAGAAAGGAAGAATAAGAACATTCAGGAAATGGTCAAGGTAATGCTCCATAACAAAAACTTACCATTAAGGTTTTGGGAGAAGCTTTTTTTCAACATGTTATTTGATCAACTGTGTATACCTACGGTCAAAACCCCGAACACTCCTTATGAGTTGTGGTACGGTGGGAAGCCCAACTTACACTATCTCGAGTGTTTGAAAGTAAGTGTTACATTCTGAAAGATCGAGAACATAAAGGGAAATTCGATACTAAAAGCGATGAAGGTATCTTTCTTGGATATGCATCTAATAGTCGTGGTTTTCAAGTATTTAATCTTAGAACCCAAGTTATGATGGAATCTGGAAATATCATCATTGATGATCCGAGCAATTTTCGTCATGATAGCCCTCATGCCGAATTGCCTCCAACTAAGACAATTGAGAAAGTCAAGGAAATCCCAAAATCAGTTGAAGTTGTTCCAACTATCGTTGATCCTGATATTTTTAGTGACGAGGAGAATAGCTCTGATCAGGCTATTCCTATTGAACAAGAGCGTGTTCCTCCACGACATCTCCGGGTTCAAATAAATCATTATACTAACAAAGATTATTGGAGGAAAAGATTTTACAACTAAGACAAGAGGACAACTTCAAAATATTTTTAATTTTGGTTGTTATCTATCGCAAGTAGAACCAAGAAATATTGATGAAGCTCTTAGCGATCCCTTTTGGGTGAATGCAATGCATGAAGAGTTAAATTAATTTCAAAGACAAAATGTATGAGAGCTCGTCCTTGTCCCTCCAATATCAATATTGTTGGTACCAAATGGATACTCAAGAAAAAATCTGATAATTTAGCACCATTGTCGGAAACAAAGCCAGACTTGTCGCTCAGGGATATTCAAAGATTGAAGGTATCGACTTTGACGAAACCTTTGCTCATGTGGCACGTCTTGAGTCCATTCGGTTGTTATTAGCTCATACTTGTTTTCTTAAGGTTAAGTTGTTTCAAATGGGCATAAAATCCGCGTTCCTAAACGGAAATGTAAAGGAAGAGTTTTATGTTGCTCAACCTAAGGGATTTGAAAATCCTGATTTCCCAGATCATGCATGTCCTTAAGCTCAAAAAGGCATTATATGGGTTGAAACAAGCACCTCGTGCCTGGTTCGAAAAACTTGCTTCTCTTCTTAGGAAAGGTTTTTCGAGAGATGGAGCTGATAAAACATTGTTTACCAAATGGAGCGGGAAATATGTTGTCATTTCTCAAGTTTATGTAGATGATATCATCTATGGATCAACTTTTGAGAAACTTGCAAAAGATTTTCAAGTCTGTCTTGGTAAGGAGTTTGAAATGAGCAATGTTGGTGAATTAAAGTTCTTTTTAGGATTACAGATTCAATAACATAAGGATGGAATTTACTTATCTCAAGAAAAATATGGAAAGGATCTTGTGACAAGGTCCGGTCTTGATAAGTCAACTCCAAAACTGACGCCTATGCCCACTGGTAGGTCTCTAAAGAAGCCTACGACTATGTCAAACTGCAAGTGCACAGTGTCCTAATGCAACACATGGCAAGCACATGTCGATTCCTCAGGGACAAGGTGGGTGTAACATTGAAGCTGATGGTATTACTATACTGAATCAAAGTGAGAGTAACAACAAGGGGCTTTGTGGGTGTCGATACGACAAGATGATAATGGAGATTACAATAGTAAAATAAAGAAGCAATAACAAAGATGTTAAAACTGAAAATGAAGGGCACTAGGATTGTCAAATCCATCACTAACTCACATTATGTATTCAACTAATTATACTACTTTTGTCCTTGTAACAGATAAGGGAGAAGTGTCAAGTCTACCACTTACCTAAGGTGTTTTACCAATGGATAATTCAATCACAACTAAAGTATCAATCCGGAGCACTAACTGTCTAATTAAGCATAAATAGTCAAGGGATTAACAATAGTCTATCAAGCATGAGTTGCAACACAATCAATACAGTTTTTATTCTAACTACAATGGATGCCTGACATACACTGTGAGAGCAATGTATTGAGCACTAAGATTAAATCTATCCTAGAACAAATTAAACATTCAAGAGTAACATAAACAACATGAATAACATAACAAAGATTCAGGGTTTCATCTAAACCCTAGTTATGAAATTAGAACATGATGATAATGCTGAAAACAAACATAAACTACAGCTTGGTGCACCGGCTAATCCAGACATTCGTTTTTCATAAAATTCGCATCCCTATTTATACATAAAATGTCTCAATTAGACTTCAATTCACAAATTGATAGATACCCACTCACCATAACTACTCGAATTTCTTGTCCCCTCTGCTTCTTCTCTGCAACTCTTGATTTGATGTTTGCTTTAGCTCTTGAAGATAACCCTAACAACATCTCTCTCAATCCTAGCTTCTATGGTTATTGTTCTGCATAAGAAGCTAATATAGAGATAGAAAAGAGGCTAGGAGGTTGATTGATTGCATAGGGTGGCTGAAATGTTGGGTGTGGTTGGAAATAGAAGTGATTGATGGAGGAAGAGAAATCAAGGTTTTTGCGAGAGAGTGTAGGGAAGAAAAGACGAAGTGAAGGTGTGTTTGTCTTCTGCTCGTACAAGGGAGAAAATAGGAGGATATGGTATTGAGCGGAAGCAGGAAACGTTGATGCGTCGAACAGATATGTTGTTAAATGTTGTGCAGTTATGATAAATCTGACGGCCCAGACATGGCACCGGGTTTGGGTCTTGGTTTGTATTTCTTCTAAGCCCATGTCTTTTTCAAAGCTAATATATCTCAAGACCACGTCTAGTTTTAACTTGAAAACAACATTCTTCACTTGCGGATGAGGTGCAAACAACATTCTTCACTTGTCGTCTCTCTTCCGTTGTCACCAATTCTTTGCCCTTTTGGCTCAATTCTTCCAAGCTTTATTTAGTACCTAAAAACACAAAATTAATTAGTACAAGTATATATTCTTGAAAACAATGAAAATACAAAATTTGGGATAATATATGATTTTAAAGATGAGTTAATTGCGAGCAATATTTGGCACTCATCAAATACCCCCAAACCTGAATTTTACTTGTCCTCAAGTGAAAGATAAATTAAGAAATCAAAAGATAGGTGTCCCTAGTTGGACGAGTTATAGTCTCGTGTGGGTTTACCAAAGAATTTGGCAGGTGAGTTAATTGCCAATAAAAAGGTATATAAATATGCAATATTTGGCACTCATCAAATACCCCCAAACCTGAATTTTACTTGTCCTCAAGTGAAAGATAAATTAAGAAATCCTAACTATACCATTGTCGCTGGTCTCTCGAATGCATTTAGCGTATGCACTAAGCCTTTAAACCACTAGGTGTCCCTAGTTGGACGAGTTATAGTCTCGTGTGGGTTTACCAGAGGTGTACCCACAAAACCTTCTCCAACTTCAGAGCGTAATGAAGTCAAAAGCATCCAAGGAGCTATAAGGACATAGAGTCTGCATGCTAGTAACACGAATTTAGAAATACCAAAGAACGCATTCTCATCCTTAAGAGTTGAGCGAGAAATACCCATACCATACGAAAGAATGAGCATCTCGGGTTCGAGAGCACTGATCACAAGCCTCGAATACTTCCCCGCCTCACCATTAGGGTTTTATGATAATTGCACTCAAAAGACCACTTTTTTATGTATGCGTACAGAATAAAGAGAAAATCCCGCACACATTGAATGGTGGGAAGGAGAACCTTCCGAAATAATTTTTGGAGACTCCACAAAGTTGTGGACAAAAAGAATATTTTCGATGATCTCTAAGAAAGGAAATCAACCATTAGCAAGGATGGGAGTACTCACTTACCTTCACATCCGATCGGCAATCAACACCACTCCCATAGCATCCATAGAAACGTCTTCAGTCTTCGGTCTTCAACTGTTGATGATGAACTTCTGAACTTCTTAAAACCTTGAAAATTTCCTAATTTTTTTCTTCAATTTCCTTGTTGTTTGGAATTTCCTCTTAAATTCTTCTTTTGCCATGGTTTTGTTTATTAAACAAAACTAAAAACAAACTTTAATAAATATTTTCTTTTATTTTTCTTTTTCATTTTTTTTTTGATTAAAACATAAACACTAACTGAAAATAACAAAATAATAATGAAACTATTAAAGCCATGGATGAAGGACTTTATCACTAAACTCTTCACAACAATTATTGTCTTGATTTTATGAACTTTCACTAATTCTTATCTTATTTTCTTTTCTTTGCTCTTGTAAAATACCTCTTCAAATGTGTATAGAATTCTACTCTTTTTACTATATCTTCACTTTGAATAAGAATTTTAGTTTTCCTTGAATTGTTGCATGTAAAACTTGGACTATCTCATCTTTCTTCATTGAATCTGACGTTGCTCTGCTCGTTGATGATGATGTGTTTCTATGGACCTGTTGATGTTGTCGAGTGAGAGAATGGTGCTAACTGCAAATCAAACTACAAGAAGGAGTTTTCATCTTTAGACGTCATCCTCATGATTGACGGAATAAGCACTTAAGAGATCAAAAATAGTGTTGAAAGTGGTGCGAAGGTGGGTAGCTCACCATTCCTACCCGGAATTTACGTACGGTGACATACACTCTAAAAGGACTTTTTAGATAGTCACAAAAATTGAAGGTCGGTGCCTCGCTTGATGTAAAATAGGTAGTCTCCACTAAGGGTGATCACAACTCTACTTCCAAATATCTTTGCAGCACCTAATTCGCCATCCGTCATGGTTAAATCCAACTTTAACGCTCAGACAGACAAGAAACCCGATTGTGTTCTCCAGTAATTCCAAGTTTAGTTATTTCGGTCAGACTCTCTATGTAAACATAGCTAGAAGCATGCTAGTGACTTTAAAATCTCTAAAAGTTGGAGGTTTTATGCAATTTTTTTTTTTTTTTTTAAGTGCAAAGAAAACCTGGCGAGATTGGGGTATACCCAATTTTAAGTGGACTCTTTTTTAAGGGCAAAGGGGGAGGCCTATGGGTAAAGTTACAAAACTACTCTTTCCCATTATAACTCTAATTACTACCCTAAATCGGCATTCTTTCATTATCTTCATTTCATCTTCTTTTCTTCTTCTTCTCCTCCTCTTAATCTTCAAAAATGGATCCGCCATGACCTAGAGCAAGTCATATGAAAGACGCTAATCGAAAACCCAATGAGTATAACCCCGGAATTGCAAGTTTGGTTCAAAAGAAAGTGAATAAAAAAACGGTTGAAGAAGGAGAATTTGCGATCGGCTGAAACACGAGAAATGATGCGATTAAGAAAGTAAGGGCCTACTTAAACTCACTCCATTACTTCAATTTCATGTTTGCATGTCAAATTAGCTTAGAAAAAATCGAATGTTTGAATTTGCAGTTATTTGGCCGGCATGGTATAATGCTATCGATCCCGCCGAAATTTCATATTTAGGGTTGGTCTGCAAGCTATTAGGTTGAAGAACTTGACGACTACTTAGTATCTCAGAATCGCTACTTGTAGGGCCTAGGCAAGGTATTAGGTTGAAGCACTTGCCGGTGTCTGTTATTTTTTATTAGCCGGGTTGGTTGTGAACTTTAACCTTGCCGGCTGTATTCAATTTTTTTGTTGCGTCTCCTGATGCCTTTAAGTATGAAATTCAGGATGGTATTTTGTCAAAACCATTCCTGTTTGTATTTTACCCTAAGCAATGTATGGGTAATATACCTTGCCGACTTTGTAATGTGGAAAATCCTTGTGTCATATTTGTTATAAGCCTACAGTTATTTGAATGATACCCCGCTGGCTATTGTTTAACCGGCATATGTGTTTTAGTCGAACCTTCCGGTCGTTGTTCCGCCGGGTTGGTTGTATTTGACGACCCTGCCGACTTATTTTTTTTTCTTATTCGTTCTTGTTCAGGTTGCAAAAGGCAAAGAAGAAAGCATCTCTGAAAGCTCTTAGTCCTCCTTCAAGACCTCCTCGTGTTGGTGAAAACTCTTGACTTCAACACATCGAGGGGCATACGTTGTGCCGGGAACGCTCAAGATCCTTGTACCGAATGATTCTGAACCATCATCGGAACCCAATGATTCAGATGACACTCCAGATGAAGACCAATCAATTCCATCTGGTAGAAGAGGTGATGATGATGATGTTGATGAAAGAACTCCGGTTGCTGGAGGAGGTAACAATAATGATGATGATGATGGTGATCAGGACATGCTTAATGTTGGAGGGGTAATGATGATGATGATGATGGTAATGGAGATAAAGATAAGGATATCGAAGATGAAATTGTTGAAGAGGCAGTGGAACAAGAAGAAGAAGAAGAAGAAGAAGAAGAAGAAGGAGGAGATGGAGATGGAGAACAAACTCTAGCTATTGTTTAACAAACCTAAGCTTCAACTTCAACTGAAACCGGAAAGAAGAAGAGGGTGATCACTAAACCATCTAATTCCCACATGCCTGCCCCTCACTTGATGGTTACACTGAAAAATAATGAGTCTCCAATGGGGACCCCAAGATATGGTGGAAATGTTATTTTTGGATACAAAGACTCATAGGAATGTACGATCCATAATACTATCGTAAGTAATCTCAATCCGTCTTTGTTTTTTATTCAAGTGTGTATCTATCTTAAATTTGCGTCAAGTGTTTGTATTTCTTTTCATTTTATTTTTTTGGTATTTAGGAACACAAGCATGCCGTCCGCCTCATGAGGCGCCAAGATTCATGTTCAGTGACTAAGACTTGGGATCTTAAGGATGAATGTGAGGAGGTGCAAGTGATTGTCAAGAACTCCGGGTTGTGGCCTGCGGAGGAGAGTTCGAATATTGAGCGTGATAGAGTTACTGTATCTGCATTCTGTGAGAGGTTCTACGGAGAGACTGATACAATGTTATTCCCATTCGACGAGAAGGCTATAACTCCCGATGATGCTCATCAAATTTTAGGCCTCGAGGTTGAGGGAAAAGCGATCGATGAGGGCTTCGATGATAATTTTGATTTCAAGGATATTTACAAATTGAGCCGTAAATTATTCGGTTGGAATCGTATTGAGACGGAGGCTATACTTGAGAAGAAGGATGGTCGTCTAAGCAATAAGTTTAATCAAGAAGTTGAGGGACACATTATGTGAGACCAAGAAAATCTTTGATAAGGAAGGAAGGGTGAATCCGGTGCGAATCAATGCTACCGCGTCGCCTTATTTGTTATACGTCCTGGGCAAATGTATCTTCCCCCAGATTCAGGAAGCTTGGTCGATGCCAGTTATATGCAACTATTGGATCCCTTAGATAAGATGCATGAGTATTCTTGGGGTACTGCGGTGGTCTCCTTCTTGAAAAATGAGTTGACAAAGGGTTCTAGGGCACTAACTGCGCAAGTTGATGGAAACATATGTCTCTTCCAGTAATTTTATTGTCTAAATCATTTATATTTGCAAAATTCTCGTAAGATAAGATTCTTACTAAACTTTTTTCTTTTTGCATAGGTTTGGATATATTTGCACTTCCCTTCTTTGGTGAAAGCCAACTCCTACATCAAAGTGGATGCAAATATTACGGTTAATAAGCCAAGAGCTCAAAGGTACAGTTTTAAGGGTACTCAGGATAAGGAAATGCCACAAAATCTTATCAAACTCCGAATCGCCATTGACAAATTGATGAGGAGGAGGTGATATTTGATTCGTATCGAGATGCTAGAACTCAAGTTTTAATCCAAAGGAGAGATGAAGTTGCATTATACTATGGACCCTTGTTGTTGTGCTCCGGTGGATATTCAATGTACGATCCACATCGGGTAATGCGACAATTGGGTTACGTCCAAGAAGAACCTCATTTCGATGAAGAAAAGCCGTTCTTTACTGTGAACATGGCTGAATGCGCCACGTCCCAAAAAACTATTAACGTCTCTTACACTCCAGCACCAATTCAAGAACATTGGAACGATAGACGTGGCCGTAAAATCGATGTGAGTCTTTTGGACGAGGTGACCACCGGTCATGAAGCTAGTGAGAAATACATGACGTGGTACTTGGGTTGGGCTCGTCCTACTATGATTATGGAACCGACTGCTGAAGAATTGGATCGTAACAAGAAGATGGCATCGAAAGACCCAGCAACAAGTCTTAATAGCATTGTAAGTATTTTTGACTTGCTCGCTCTTATTGTTTAAGATTACATTATCGAATCATTCTATTAATTGTTTATTGTTTAATTGAAAAAAGAAGGAGCATTTGAAGACCCTTGTGAAGGTAATGTGTTGCGCGAGAGAAAGAGG
This sequence comes from Papaver armeniacum, assembly GCA_023531295.1. Lineage (NCBI taxonomy): Eukaryota > Viridiplantae > Streptophyta > Magnoliopsida > Ranunculales > Papaveraceae > Papaver > Papaver armeniacum. The sequence goes on along the minus strand of JAJJWW010017906.1, from coordinate 108,735 downwards.
AGAGCCTTTGTCAATTGAAGAGCAAAGTAAGCAAATTGACTTTGCTAGCAATGTTGACAATGAGGATGCCACTGAATTGTTCAGGCAAGCGGAGGCTGAAGTAAAGAGTGAAGAAAAAGCTAGGAGGGAAGCACAAGCCAAGATGAATGCTGACAAAAAGAGGGCTCGTAGTGGTCGTGGTGGTGAAGGTAGTAGCAGTAGTGGTGTTCCTAAATGGGGTCGTGGTCGTGGACGTGGTCGTGGTCGTGAATGAATGTAGTCTCTAGTTTATTTCTTTAAGTTGTGTTGGACAAATGTTAAGGTTAACAGTTGGACAAATGTTTTTTTAAAGGTTTATGGGACATGTTTTCGTATTTTGGACAACAAGTGTTGGATTTCTAGTTGTTGAATGAATGGTTTGTTTAGCTACGTAGAGTTTCAATACTTATGCCGGCATGCTTATTTTAGGTTACATTTCCGACCACATCAGGGCCGGTAGGGTTTTGAACTCATGTCGGACCACCGCCCGACACGGACATTATTTGCATACCGGGGTTGGCCGGGTAATCGAATCGAACCTAGCCCACTGTTAATCGACGGCAGGTATTATATTATAGACCTTGCCCGCTAACCTGTTGCAGCAAACACCTTCTCCCGATGCCTAAAATCATCAAAGGTCGTCATGGTAACAAAATTCCGACCTTGCTAAAATTCATAGCCGCCATGGTAATGACCAATATATTCCCGTGGATACACGAAGAAAATGTTCTTATGATGCCTAAAATCATATAAGGTCGGCATGATAACAAAAATCACGACCATGTCGGCCGGTACGTGGTCTAATAGTTGACAAATAAAAACCTCGCAGGCAATTTTAAAATTCAAATTTTTTGAAAGTACAATTGCATTGATTGACTTGTACTTATGCACTATAACGGCCAAATTTGGGCACCATCCTATAAATACACTACTTATCTCTACAAAGCAACACACAACTATTTTCATATACTCTCCAAAGCTCATATCATCATACACTCCATCTAACTCACTCAATAGCTCTCTACATACAAGAAATGGCATCATTTGATTCAAATGAAGATTTGGCAATCACCAAAGCATGGTACGCGGAAACTCGAGTTAGACGTCAATCCTCCGTAAGGGTGGATTCTCGTAACCTTTTGGGCTAGGGTACACAACAAATTTAGCCAAGAATTTGGAAATCTTAATGAAAGAAGTGTTCAACAAGTCCATGATAGGCACCTAGTCATCGAAAATGCGATACTTGCTTATTTAGCTATCCAAAAACCAATTTTTAACGCTCCTCACTTTAACTTGTCCATTGAAAAATTTGTAAGTTTTTTTGTGGTTTATTTTACGTGATCAATGTTGTTTGATCTTCTTACTAAACGCCGCTAACAAAGTAAGTTTTTGTTATGTTTTTGTAGCATGAAGTCGCCAAAGCGCGCTACTTAGAGGAAAAGGGGAAGCATTCGCATTCGATGCAAGCTATCAATTCATGGAATCCAAAATCCGGAGTATGCCCCAGAGATGATGGAGGATGTATCGTCCTCAGACGAAGACTGATGGCTTTAGAAATTTTTGTATAGGTTTTATGGGTAGACCTCTATGTAAACCCTCACGAGACTATAACTCGTCCACTAGGGTCGCCTAGGGGTTCAAAGGCTTGGTGCACATGCTAAGTGCATTCGTTTTTTCTGTCGACAAGGAGTTAGTTTTATGTTTCAATCAATGTAGTAACCAAATTTGCATGAATAAAGTGAATTACATCTTCCCATTTTCTCGTTTTCTGTTTGGTATAAGTACATGCCTAGCAAGGTTACAAATCCTTAGCATGCCGACTACAAGTCGCCAAAGTGTTAAAAATTATGTGCATGCCAACCATATGATAGCCTAAGCATTGTAGGAAATATTTACATGTCGACCGTAAAATTGATGGCCCAAGATAGTCGGCGTAATCTTTATTTGAAGACCATTCCGTCCTAAAAAGGGTCGGCGTGTTATTCATCCATGGACTATGCCGCTAAACTTAGTCGGCATCCTATTCAAACGTCGACCAAGCTTTCCATGGATCTTAGTCGGCACCTTATTCAAACATGGACCCCGCCGACCTTTCATATTTTCAAAACTAAATTTTTTGATCGAAATATAACTCATAAGACAGATAAAAAGGTTTAATCTACTGAATCATAATTTCAAAATTTTAATCTAAACTCAATTAATTAACCTAATCAGAATTTTTAGTATTAATTAAACAAAGGCATTTTAGTCATTTAGAAAATACAAGGTTAAGGGGTGGCTTGGTTTTACTTCATAATGACCAGATTTTGTCTTATTGGGTATACCCTAATTAGTTTGGGTATACCCCAATCTCGGGAAAGAAAACCAAAACTTTTTTTTTTTTTTTTTTTTTTTTTGCCAAAGAAAAACCGAAAACTCTATATGCAAAATACTCCCCATACCTCTAACATTGTCCTCAATGTTTCAAAATAAGAGCAGAATTACAACAACATACCATGAGAATTATGCCGAGTAGAGAAAAGGGTAGAGATTACCTAGGTACGTGGCGAAAGCAAGATTAGATTCAAGGCTAGAATCCAACATTTTCAGTTGATGTCACATTGGATTAGCACACATATATACAAGAAGATCTAGAAAATATAATTACCTACTGGATTATACAATGATGATTCACCATATACCAACAATCTAAAGAGTTAGGGATCAACCCAAAAGACGGAATGCGAAATTTTAACAGACCTCACACAATTATAATAGGACGTAAATGCAAGTAAGACTGCAAAACAAAATGAGCTACCCCCAGACCTGGATTTTTCAACGAATATACTTTTGAACACAAAATCCAACAATTTCAAGGGTTCATCATGCACAAGGTCTAACTCAAAATGGACTTTGTTAGGAACATGCAGAGTTAAGCATTTCAACTATGGCTCCTCAAAAACATTATACTTGTCTGCAAAATAGTCCAAGAGGACTTGGGAGGCACACAGTTCCAGTCCTAGATTAGGTATTCTCAGAAAAGTTGGTTTTACAATTTTGTTACAAACCAAATCTAAGTTGGGTGGAAGAGTCTCAGTTTGTGACTTAGGCAGGAAGGTAGGCACATTTAAGTTGTTTTCATGTGTAAGATCATTAGTACCATCACACACTTTCCCTAAGCCAGAAACAGGTATATCATATTCATTTTCATAGAACAAATCATCAAGCCTCAGTTCATAATCATCATCCAAAACCTTTGTGTCATATATAAGAGAATTAGAGAGAGCAGCATATTGTGCTCTGGGCAGGGAATTAGATGCATTTAAGTTAAATTCATTTTTAGGCTCAAAAATATCTCTATGCAGTCTAGTTTTCCCCAATTCAGAAACAAATAGTGATATATCATGCTCACAGTCATCGAACAAATCAGCAAACCCCAATTCAGTATCATCATTCAATACTTTAGTTTCATGCATAGGCAAATCAAAAGAGATATCATACTGTGACCTAGGTAAAGAATCAGACACATCAATTATATTTTCATACATAAGATCATTAGTGTCAACGAGAAGATTCAACATTACCTAAGTCGGACACAAGTTGTCTGTCATGCCTTCGTTCATAAAATAGTTGCACAAGACCCAAATCAAAGATCAACATCACATGTATTTGCAAATGAAATACTAGAAAAACATCATTCATGAAAGTCGAGGCAGAGAAGCCTAATGTCTCTGAACCCAAAGGTTTCACAATATTTTCATCATAAACATGTTCTTCTAATATAACATCATCATCATCATAACAGAAATGCATTTCCATATTCACGATCATAGTGTCTCTAGGCCAGTCATTTACCTCTAGATTAGGTTCATGTTCAATATTAGTATCTTGAGTGGGAATATAAACACTATTTTCAAAATTTATTTTAGGGATGACAATCATTTTACCCTGAAATTCCTCCCTCTCCTCATTTTGTAAATGAAGCAGATTCATTTTTAAGCATGTATTAAGTTGGTCAATGGAGGGAGAGTCTTCAACAATGGGTATCCTCATTTCATATGGATATTCAATACATAAATTGAGCATGAGGGTCCGATAGACGCATTTATGTGTCTAATTTGTCCTCAATGTTTCATATTGTTAGTACTCATTTTTGTCCTTATTATGGTGTTTTGTGTGTTTGTAGGTATTTTTGGAAATAAAGATTGTTGGAAAATTCGGCTCGAAAAGTTGCTCTAACACCCCGGAGGACATTTGCTAAAGGCACCCTCACTTAGGATAAGGGGCACCTCAATTACTAAGGGGCACCCACATGATATTCGCACCCAAGCAGCTGGATAAGGGGCAACCTCATCTCCTTCGTTTGAAAATGAATTTTGGCGGGAAAATATTCCTTGAAAACCCGTCACTCCTCGTTTTGATTTTGGAGGAATCATAGTGAGATTCAATGGCCGATATTCATTGGGATGACCCGTTAGAGCCTAACAGTAGGGCTGGTATAGGCCTTCGTTCGACTAGTTTTGGCTGGATAATCCAAGAGAAGTAAGCAGAGAAACACGTATCCGAGAGAAATATTTCACGGATTTACCAAGCTTTGCATTATTTGCGCGTGCTTAGAACAATCCAAACACCGTTAGATCGTGTCACGTATAAAAAAAAGAGAGTTTTGCAAACTGTAGATGCATGAAGAGTTAATTGGGAAGAAAATATTCTTAAAATATTATCTTCACCGCCGAATACTTGGAGATCATTGTGAGTAATTACCGAGGATTTTCTTCAATTGTTGTGTATAAATAGCATCTTGGGCTATCACCGGTTTAGGACGGAGAGATTGGGAGCTTTTTAGCACAACACGAGTCGAGAAAATCTAGTTACGTGGAACTACCATTTCGCGCTCTTTCGAAGAACACGAAGAACATCAACGCACGTGGAACCTGTCGTTCTTCTACAAAGGACAACGACACTTAGGCGTGGGTCGTAATACGAAGGCAGACTTAAAATTAATCGTGACAATCCTTTGTAACGTGTTTGCAACAACTATAACTGTTGCAAACCCGGTTTTCATCATTTCTCCTTTGTTCATCATTTGTAAACCATTTTTGAGCAATGAAATCGACTTTTGAGCGTGTTTCCAACATGATGAGCTAGACCCCATTACTAGGACGACGGAGGAAGACAAATTTCATACATGGGTAATTTCAATTAATTCTTTTTATGACTTTTGCACTAATTAAAAATTGAATTATGATTTGATTAAATTAGTTATTATTTTATTAGATGGGTCATGCTTGCTTAAATGTTTGATGTCCCATGCTTACGATTTATAACTAATATTTTGAGAATCTACCTTGGCAAAAAATAAGAGTCCATGTTTTTATTTGTTGAGCGATAATTGTTAAAAGAATTAATATTTGAACCTTTTGTTATGAGTTTGGCCGAATCCTGAGTCCCAGCCCATCTCTTCATCTTGTGACAATATTTGTATATATTTTTCTTTTATTTTCTTTTATTAATTCTTAAAATAAATCTCGTCAAGTCCGAGTGAACGACAACCTTACTACCACTTTCTACAACATTATTGAGTCACATCAATTTTTGGCGCCGCCGACGCGGACTTGTTTATAGTTTTTTTTTTAGGTTTTATTTTTATTTTATTATTTTTGTTCTTTTTTACGCGTTTTGGTATTTCTGTTTGCTTTCAGATTTGGAGTGGAGCGAAAGAAAAAGAGAAAGTGTCAAAAGAAAAGCAAAGCCAAAATACGAAAGAAAAGAGAGATCCGAACGAGGAAGAAGAAAATTTTGTATATAGTGTAATTATTATTTTTATTTTTTTTAGAAACTGTAATTAGGTAATTATTTTTGTAATTTTTATTTTTGGACTTTATTTTTGGACTATCGGACATTATTGATTTTAAACCCTAAGGGAGGGTAATTTAAATATAAATCGCATACGTGGAAGGACGGTGATTACGATATCACCTCGGCCCTCGGGTTCGTACACGACATAGGAGTCGTGGCCCGAGTCGACTTCAATCGGTTCATCCCCCGTCTGGAACGGGAGGTAAGAATTCTAAACACCCGCGAATCCCCGTCGCCGGGTTTACCGGATGATTTCGTGTGAATATATGTCGAGGAACTAAATCGCTGCTTTAGTTTCCTAGTAAAGGGCAAGGACTGGCCATACAAGATAAGGGTTCGGATTTCATCATCGTTCTCTTCTTGCCCGCCTTAGGAAAACGAAACCAAACACGAACCTAAGCCTAAAATTTTGACTAGAACGAGACCTACGGGGTAACGAGCTTAATAGGAAAGTCGTTCGAAAAATATTGGTTACTCTTTTGAGCATACTTCGAAGTTCATGATGGTTTCTGTGAGTTGAATGCGTGACTGCGCCGCCTTGTAATGCGGTGAGGCCTTGGGTATCAAAGCTCCACGCAGCTTCCCTCGCCTCTATTCAACTTACTTAAACTCGGATTAATTCCAGAGGGGTTTGCTTAGATTGTAACGAATTCCCTTTCGAAGGATTAGAAGCTGGTCTAGAAAACAATCTAAGTGGAGCCATCATGCTTTTTGTTTGCTAGAAATCAGTAGGTTTGCTGTGGTCGAGTCAGCCTTGTTTGTGTTTGTGTAGAATTCCATTGCGATTAGCATGTCAAACTGGTATTATAACAGCCAATACAATGATTATCCAACTCAACAATATGGACATTACTCTTTTTATGACCATAGTGTGAATAGTGGTTGGGAACGCCAATCTTTTGAAGGTTATGGGTCATACCATGGTGAGCCCAATTACTATCCACACGTGCATCAATCTTACGAGCAAAACGATCCTCCAATTTCTTTAGAAGAGTCTCTCAAGAGTTTCAATGAGTCAACACAGAAGTTTCACTTATTTATGAAAGAGACTTATAATACTCCGCTTCCAGAAGAGTCCGTAGAGCAGTCAACTAAGATATCTCTAGAAGAGTCCCTCAAGCAATTTGAGAGTACAAATAGGATTGTGGAAAAATTTGCTCAAGATAGTCTTAAATTCCAATATAGTGTTCCCAATACCACCCTTGAAAATAAGGATAATTTTTATTCACATAATCAAGATGACAAGGATAAAATTGGTAACACTACTTGTCTAGATGAGGTTCAACCATTTTCATATTATTATAATGATGATTATGATGAGGATAATGTTGATGAAGAATTTGAAATCAGTAGGCATAGTGATCAGGAATTTGTTACTTCAATTGAGCTTAATGATGATAATATTTCTAGTTCAAATCCAAATAATTTTAATAATTATTCACCTATTCAAAAGGATGAAGATTTGACTAGAGATACCCCCGTTTTAGACGATGTAGTATTTCCTTTTGATTACGAAGCCAATGATGGTTTAGAGGAACGAGTATATTTTGAGTCTAGCGATTTAGAAACAATAGACTTAGAAAAAGAAAATGAACTCGTAGATATGAGTGAGGATGTACCTGACTTAGAAGAATCAATTGACCATTTTCGTGAATCGATGACCTTGAAATCGGGGAAGTTGTGACTAGTCTTTCTAGAGACACCGAAAAACTCTAAGTTTGGGGGTGATTATCATTCTCCATGTGCTTTAACTCTTAGAAAAGTCCCTAACTTGGGACTTGACATATGTGCCTCAACCATTTTAAAAGATTATCTTCATACACTTTTTCCTGAACCTAGTTGTGTCCATAAAGAAGTTCGCTTATTAAAACCCATCCTCTCAAGATGGGGTTAACCCAAACTATGATACCACGATTGACTTTGTTTTCCCACCAAAAACTTCCTTCCAATTGTGGGAACGTATAAGTTTCGTATGTATCAATTATTAAGTTTTGAGACTAAACCTAATTACTTTAGCAGATTAGGGTCGACACATTTGCTTAAGAATGACCACTACTGTGGTCAGCTGTGTAAGTCAAAACTGATTGACTTCGAGGATCCGCAATTATTAGGTTATTATTTTGTGCTTCTAAGCTTTTATTTGAGTTTTTCCAGACTCTAGAACCTAAACATTCGGATTCTACTTTTGAGGAAATGCAACCCATGAAAATATGTTATCTAGATCTAGTTATAGAACCTGAACCTGAACCACAACTAGATGTAGTTGTCTTAAACAGGAAACTAGACAAGGGTGTGTTTTATTTGCTAATTTTCTTGGGATGTTGCAGATTCCTTTTACTTGTGATAGCCCAATTTGGTTTTGGGGATCCACAATTATTCCTAGCTATTACTTTATGATTCTATGAGGTGACTAATTCCTTTCCAATGTCCGGTCAAGACTTTAAACTTAGCACTTCTTGGGAGGTAACCCATGCTCTTGCAACACGGTAATATCTATCTTATCTCTTTTGCTCCAATGGTAACAGTTTCTCCTTGTTCATGTTCTTAATTTCATCTTTAGAACATTGAGGACAATGTTAGATTTAAGTTTGGGGGTATGGGAGAAACTTTTTAGTTGCAATAAATAAACTCCAGAGCCTAGAAATTTATGTTTATTAAGGATGGCACTAACCAATCTAAGTGGATGGAAGCATTTTGGTTGTAGGAGTTGAGGAACCAATCTGATTAGATGGAAACATCTAAAGAGTCTATTCATAAAAGCACAGAGCTCGGGTGTTAGAAAAAGAAAACATGGTAGTTTCGCCATATCCTCGTGATGGAAACATCGAAAGAATCCTGGTCACTTCTTTTATTTTTCTTTTTACCATTGCTAGGGTGAAATAGAGTGACTGAGATACAAAAAAAAAAAAAAAATTGAGACCAGACCACTAGACCAACCGGAATAAATACAATAAAGTCGATCACTGGTACCCTTGTATATGCCAGCTGAGTTGACCTAGAGTTAGGATTATCGATCACTGGTCCCCTTGTATATGCCAGTTGGTTTGATATTAGTCCGAACCACTATCTCACCATTAGGATAGGTTCACCTTAGTCAACATCATCCACGTTTTTCTCTACATCCATCTTCTTAATCTATCCATGTGATTGGTTGACTCTATTTATGATGTCTAAAACTATCCGAGTAGAGCTCTGTCACTTTTTATGAATTTTAGTATGCTTGAGTGCAAACTCGTGTACAAAGAATTGAATTTCGCATCGTGGTACTTCCTCTTGTAGTCAATAAGTATGCCAACCAAGGAGATTCTTTAGTGCCTTCCAAGGTTCCGCGTAGATAGCTAGGGTCCTGAGTAAAGGTTTTGTGGGTACACCTGTAATCCCTCCGGGAGACATCACTCCGTCGTTAGGGCCACCTAGCGGTTTAACGGCTTGCCGCACGTGCTAAGTGTAGTCATTTTATTTTCTAGAATAAATTTGCTCGAGGACTAGCAAATAATAAGTTTGGGGGTGTTTGATAGACGCATTTATGTGTCTAATTTGTCCTCAATGTTTCATATTGTTAGTACTCGTTTTTGTCCTTATTATGGTGTTTTGTGTGTTTGTAGGTATTTTTTGGAAATAAAGATTGTTGGAAAATTCGGCTCGAAAAGTTGCTCGGAACACCCCCGGAGGACATTTGCTAAAGGCACCCTCACTTAGGATAAGGGGCACCTCAATTACTAAGGGGCACCCACATGATATTCGCACCCAAGCAGCTGGATAAGGGGCAACCTCATCTCCTTCGTTTGAAAATGAATTTTGGCGGGAAAATATTCCTTGAAAACCCGTCACTCCCTGTTTTGATTTTGGAGGAATCATAGTGAGATTCAATGGCTGATATTCATTGGGATGACCTGTTAGAGCCTAACAGGGCTGGTATAGGCCTTTCGTTCGACTAGTTTTGGCTGGATAATCCAAGAGAAGTAAGCAGAGAAACACGTATCCGAGAGAAATATTTCACGGATTTACCAAGCTTTGCTGTTGTTTGCGCGTGCTTAGAAGAATCCAGCCACCAGTTAGATCGTGTAACAGATAAAAAAAGAGAGTTTTGCAGCTGTAGATGCATGAAGAGTTAATTCAGGGAAGAAAATATTCCCAGAAAATATTATCTTCACTTCCGAATACTTGGAGATCATTGTGAGTAATTACTGAGGATTTTCTTCAACTCAACTGTGTATAAATAGCATCTTGGGTATCACTGGTTTAGGACGGAGAGATTGGGAGCAGTTTAGCACAACACGAGTCGAGAAAATCTAGTTACATGGAACTACCATTTCTCGCCGCCGAAGAACACGAAGAACATCAACGCACGAGGAACTGTCGTTCTTCTACAAGGACAACGACACTTAGGCGTGGGTCGTAATACGAAGGCAGACTTAAAATTAACTCGTGACAATCCTTTGTAAAAGTGTTTGCAACAACTATAATCATTGCAAACCCGGTTTTCATCATTTCTCCTTTGTTCATCATTTGTAAACCATTTTTGAGCAATGAAATCGACTTTTGAGCGTGTTTCCAACATGATGAGCTAGACCCCATTACTGGGACGACGGAGGAAGACAAATTTCATACATGGGTAATTTTAATTAATTCTTTTTATGACTTTTGCACTAATTAAAAATTGAATTATGATTTGATTAAATTAGTTATTATTTTATTAGATGGGTCATGCTTGCTTAAATGTTTGATGTCCCATGCTTACGATTTATAACTAATATTTTGAGAATCTACCTTGGAAAAAATAAGAGTCCATGTTTTTATTTGTTGAGCGATAATTGTTAAAAGAATTAATATTTGAACCTTTTGTTATGAGTTTGGCCGAATCCTGAGTCCCAGCCCATCTCTTCATCTTATGACAATATTTGTATATATTTTTCTTTTATTTTCTTTTATTAATTCTTAAAATCAATCTCGTCAAGTCCGAGTAAACGACAACCTTACTACCACTTTCTACAACATTATTGACTCACATCAGGGTCACTACAGAAACAGGATTCAGAAGCATTGCTATATGGTTTATCATGCAATAAATTCAATTCAAACCTAGCATTATTTTGTTCGATAAATATGAGATTTGTTCCACGGATTTCCTACAAGAGGTTAGGGAAGTACAAATTTGTTTAACTTCCCACTGTGGTGAATGATACATGTGTGCATGGTTTTTAGGGTCTATAAAATGCGGATCACAACCTTCGAAAGGTTGATAATAGTCCCAATGACTACCAGTATCATAATCTGTGGGCCTTTCATATTTTGGATTTTCATGGCCTTCTCTAGATTGCCTATAAGCATGCAAAATATAGCAGTTCTCAACAGGATGGCTTAAGCTACCACACAAGATACAAGCATGCATTTCAGATTGCCTAGGTGAATTAGATGTGACAGATTTCTCATATATTTGCATTTCCAAAGCAGTGATTTGAGCTTCTAACTGTTCCAAAAGTGATGATTGTGTGAGCTGGGCATTACAAAAAGGTTCATTTTCTCCCTGTGGCGAATGATACATGTGCGAATAATCATTAGGGTTCAAGTATTGAGGCTCAGGACTATGAAAATGTCCATAAAGATCCCTATAACTATTGACATCATGATATTTGGGAGGCTCATAATGTGAAGCATGCCCGTAAGCAAGTTCTCTAATGGATTTTTTCTCATCCCCAGTTGCAGACCAAAATCTTGACATGATTAACTCAGATAACAAATGAAGCTGCTGAAGGCTAGCTCAGATTTTTCACAAAGTGTGTAAACTACTGACACTAGGCTTTTTGCATGAACTAAGGATTAGTCCAAAAATTAGGATTTCGTATAGGCGGTGGTGACGAGGGCTAGTCTGCAGTTTGGTCACTATCGCAGTCTAGGATACAAGCCAAAAACTATGTTATAACACCCAAAATTAGCACAAGTGCCCAAGTCAGGCCACAGATGAATTTTATGATAAACATATTTTCATATTCACGACCATACAAGCTTAGCACAGCGAAACAATAATCTCAAATTGTCATGTAACTCAAATATCTCAGCTAGTACTCGGAACTAAACAATGCACACAGACTGTTATTTAAATACAAATCAGGCAAACAGCAATGCACAAACCAGGAGGCAATGGTCATGGACGTGGTGACAGATTCACACATATGCGCACATTGATATAGTTCAAAGACACGGTGATATAACAATTTCAGCTAGCAAATGTGTAATTCAAATATCAAGGAATCACGATTAATATCATATGTTGCGGGGATTGATCGATGGCTACGCGAATCACTAGTTTAGCACACAGACATGGTATATCATTCACACATTCATCCAACATAGCAAGGTTAGAGAACGATACCGCCGATATAAATCGAGTTTAGGCACGAAAACCACGTTCTACTGCTCCTCTTTCTGCTCTTCCTAAGCTTGTGTTTCAGTTTCGCAGGCACCTCCAGCACGACACATAGAGATGACCAACAAACTAGTTTTGTTGCTCATTTTCTTCCTTTTTCTGGTCTTGCACAACATTTCATGCAGCACCTGTTATTCAAAGGGAACTCTAATACCCAGAAGTATGCAAATAAAACAAGATAACACTGAAAGTAAGCTTTATGTCATTGACAGTTCATGATTCAGAGTGTTACAACAAGATTGAATCCCAAATAACATTGATGAGGTCACTGAAAGCTATAACTGATCTGAACAGGGCCCAAAAAAAATGCTCAGAGAAACAACAGATTCAATCGTGCACAAAATTCACTTGGGTATCACAGAGAAACAACAAATTCAACAAACAGATTTACTTGGGTATCACAGAAACATGCACAAAATTCACGCAAACCTGACCATCGTTTGTATCTCTACAAAATTCAAACATAACAGGTTTCAAGAATGATACTGCTGGTATAGAACCGGGTTTGGGAGCGACACTCCAGTTTGCTTCGTTCCTTGTCTTCTCCTCTTTAACACGGTAGAAGTTCAAGTACAATGATCACTTAATGAAGAGTTTAAGTACCCAGAAATGTGTATGAATGTAACTTAGTGCAGATAGTTAGCGACTAGAATTGCAGGCCAAGTGATGTGAACCAACTGAACTATGCAATCATTAATTGAATGATCTGAGCATGACAGATGGAGTTTAAACATATGATGCAAATACAGACAAGCTTCATATGGGAAAAGGGAACAAATGAAATGCAGAATGCTGGAATGGATATTATACAAGGGAAAATGAATAGTTATTATTCTTATTTGGACAGACAGGGGTTGACACAATATGCAACTATGGTCAAAGTACAATTACTGACACAATATGCTAGATATATTACGAGATATTATGAACTGTAGATGTAAATAACTTAAACTAGTTGTGGCAGTGATGTTGATAATTGAAACACGATGGAGATATGCGATGAAAGTAAAATTACAACTACAGCTAAGTTATACTATAGCACAAAAAGTAAAATCTAAATAAGCATATACACAGTTTTAGCTGTCCTAACTAGATGCAGTTATGCTAATGAAGATGAAGTTTAAAAGCAGACATGAACAGAATGATGCTGGTATGAGAATGCAGATATATGCAGAATACAAATATGTTTAATTTTAAAAACTAAAGCTACTACTACAGCTAAGATATTACAGGGTTAAGCTACAGTTACAAATTCCTTAACCTAATCAGTACAGTTTAACAAGAGATTTTTACACAGGAACAAAAGTTTTTGCAACAGCTTAAACAACTAAAAAGAGACTTCCAGGAACTGATCAGATGCAAACTGACAAAAATCTACAGGATGCGACTAACTAAGCTACAGATTATACTATACTGAGAAGCGACTAACCTAACTGGAACAAGATGCAGTGAAAATATGATAGACACATTTTTTGTGTCTGAATTGTCCTCACTGTTGGTATTGTTGGAACTCGATTTTTGTACTAATATTGTGTTTTTATGTATTTTTAGGTATTTTTGGAAATAAATATTTTTTGGAAAAATCGGCTCGAAAAGTTGCGCGGAACACCCCCGGAGGACAAGTGTTATTCGGACTCTCGTCTTTGGATAAGGGGTAACCCAATTACTAAGGGGCACCCCAAGGAGGCACCTGCTATTCGCACCCCAGAACAGGATAAGGGGCACCTTCTTCAACCTTTGAAATTTAGTTTTTGGCGGGAAATGGAGTTTCAAGTGGCAGAAATTAGGGATGCGATTTTGGAGCCTTTACCGTGAGACTAAATGGTTGATATTGTATGGGTAGCTTCCATTGGACCTAACAGGGCTGGTATAGGCCTTTTGTTCGATCAGTTTTGGCTGGAATTGTCGCGAGAAGATTAACAGGGTAGCACGGACGGGAGGAGAGATACTCGGATTTTCAGCGTGGTTAAACGAGTTCTGCTCGTGTTGGATAGATATTTGTCTCTGAATAAGCGTGGAGGGATCAAATAAGGAAGGCTCGACAGCTGCAGGCGCGTGCTGCTACAAAAATGGAAAGAAAATACCCGAGAATATTTTCTTATCAATGCCGAGTAATGGAGAATCATTTGAAGATATTGAGTGATATTTTGATGCCAAAACGACTATATATAAAGGGTTCTGGTGCACCACAGAGGAGGGACAGATAGTTTGGGAGAGATTGGTACGCTACAATAGCCGGAAAATTAAGTTTCAGAAAATTGAGTGCTGCTGCTGCTGAACCAAGAACGTGAAGAACAGACTCTCAAGGACAGTCGTTCTTCAACAGTAACAGAGACCCACAGCCGTGCGTCGTAATACGGAGGGAGGTAGACTTAAAATTTGTAACAGTTTCAACCCTTCCTTGTAACAGTGTTTGCAACATCTATAACTGTTGCAAACCCAATTTTCATCATTTTCTCCATATTCATCATTTGTAACCCTTTGAGCATAAATGAAATCAAATTTTGAGCGTGTTTCCAACATGATGAGCGGCTAATTCTCTCGTAACCAAGGCAATGGATGAAGCTATTCACACATGAACAATGGGTAACTATTTTATTTTCTCTAATATTTAATTATAATTCACTCAATCACTGCTTTTTGCAGAGTTCTTCAAAGTTTACATAATTTTCTTCATTAGTTGTGATCAATTAGATAGGTTATGCTTTGGTTAGATAATCTATGCTTAGGGATACAATTAATTTTTGAGAATATGTTTGATTATTTGTGGATTAAGAAATAAAGGATTAAAAGGATAATTAGAGTTATGAAATATTTGATATCATTCATGTGTAATAGTGGATTCTAGTGTCTTGGTTATATTCCTAATATCTTGAAATCAATCTTGAATCAAATTTTCTTTATTTTGAATTTTTATTAAATCTAAAATCTTTTGCTTTCACAAGTCTCAACGAACCTAATTACTACAACTCAATTGAAATTCTCATCAATTTTTGGCGCCGCTGCCGGGGACTTGTCTTTAGGCTAGAGTTTTTAGAATTTTTTTTTAGGTTTTTATTTGTTTTTATTTTTATTTGTTCTTCTTTACGTTTTTGGGTTTTTGTCTTTTCCTTTCAGATTTTGGGATTTGGAGCGAAAGAAATATTTGCCAAAGCTTTTGGTGGATACTTAAAGATTTGGAGTTAAAGACAAAGCAAAAGGAGCGAAAGAAGAAGATTTTTTATATTTTATAAAGAGAGAAAAAAAAAAGAGAGGCATTTTTTTTTTTTATTTTTTTAGACATTTTTTTTTATTTTTTTAGACTTTCCTTTCCTTTTCTTTTACTTTTTGGACTTGGACATTTGGACATTCGGACATTCCTTATTTTTTTTAAAACCCTACGGAAGGGTAGTATTAAATATCAAACTGTTTGCAGAGAAGGACGGTGATTACGATATCACCTCGGCCCCTCGGGTTCGTACATGACATAGGAGTCGTGGCCCGAGTCGACTACAACGGTTCATCCCCCATCTGGTACGGGAGGTAAGTTTGTCGAAACACTCGCGAATCCCCTGCTAGCGAGTTACTGTCTTCCTTCGTGTGAATATATGTTGAGGACTTGAAAACGGCTGTTTTAAATTCCTAGTAAAGGGCAAGGACTGGCCATATAAGATAAGGGTTCGGATTTCATCACCGTTCTCTTCTTGCCCGCCTTAGGAAAACAATACTTAACGCGAACCTAAGCCTTAAAATCTGGAATAGAACGAGACCGATAGGGTAACGAGCTTAGTAGGAAAGTTTTCCGAAAAATATTGGTTACTCTTTTAGCATACTTTGAAGTTCATGATGGTCTCTGTGAAGTTGAATGCGTGACTGCGCCGCCTTGTAATTGCGGTAAGGCCTTGGGTATCAAAGCTCCACTGAGCTTCCCTCGCCTTGATTCAACTTACTTTGACTCGGATTGATCCAGAGGGGTTTGCTTAAATTGTAACGAATTTCCTTTCGGACGATTAGAAGCTGGTCTAGAAAACAATCTAAGTGGAGCCATCATGCTTTTTGTTTGCTAGATATCATTAGGTTTGCTGTGGTGGAGTCAGCCTTGTTTGTGCTTGCATAGAACTTCCCTTCCTTTTAGGATTTTTATTTTTATTTTGTTTTATATTTTCTAGTGTATGCCCGAGGTCTTTAAAGAACGGGCTTGGAAAAGAAACACTCTAGGTCGTTTGATTAGTGACAAACCTAGTAGTTCTTCTTGCGAAGGCGGGAACTTGAAGACTCTTCTTTGAGAGCCCCGTTTTTGGTAACTTCGGTTTTGAAAATCTCATCTCTTAGCGAGGAAAGTACCCCTAGTACTTCAGTTGTGCCAACGATGGCAACTCTGAAAGATTACATGTTCCCAACTGGGACCAACCGAGCTTCATGCATAAAATTGCCAGCCAATACGGCTAACTTTGAGATAAAAGCTAGTATCCTTCAGATGATCCCTATATTCTTAGGAAAAGAGGATGAGAACCCTTATTTTCATATTAGGGACTTTGAGGAAATTTGTGGGACAGTTAGAATAAAAGACCTTACTGATGAAGTTTTGAAACTTAAGATGTTCCCATTTTCCTTAAAAGATAAAGCCAAGACTTGGCTAAACAACCTACCATCTGGATCCATTGAAACATGGCAGGAACTTATTGCTTCTTTCTATATGAAATTCTACCCTAAGCATAAAACTGCAGCTGTTAGGCGTAAAAATTAGTGCTAGTGTGCAACAAGAGGGAGAGTCTCTTTATAGGTTTTAGAGAGATTCAATGATCTCCTATCTCGGTGTCCTCACCATGGATTTGATAAGATGAAACTTGTAGGGATTATTTATGATGGTTTAGACTATTCGACCAAAGCCATGGTCGAGTCTATGTGTGCTGGTGAGTTCACTAGTAAAAGTGCTGAGGATGCCTTTACCTTCTTAGGAGTTGTTGCTGAGAAATCCCAACAATGGGAATCTTGTGTTGAACCCCCTAAAAGACTCTTGGTCAATAGAAGTAGCACCAATGTGGTGGATACAAGCTTCGGGTCAGATGCTAAGTTTGCTGCTTTATCTAGAAGGTTAGAAGCTTTGGAAATGGGTCAGTCTAAAAATAGGTCCCTTGGCGAACCTAATAGAACCTCTCAAGTATCTAGTTGTGGAATAGAGCCCGATAACTCATTTTGGGAAGGTCAGGTTAGTGAAGAGCAAGCTCATGCTGTCTATAACAATGCTAGGTTTGAGAACCATCAGAAGTATGACCCATACTCAGAGACCTACAACCCTGGTTGGAGAAACCACCCTAATTTCTCTTGGTCTAAGGGCCAGAATCAAGGACAGTCTAGTAATTCTCAGCCTCCCCCAGGTTTTGGTTATAATAAGAGTTCTTCAGGTCAAACCCAGTTTCAGAACCCTTCGGATAAAAAGATCACAAGTTTAGAGGATACTCTCGCCTCATTTATTAAAAGCTCTGAAAAGATCAACCAAATGGTTGCGCAAGGGATAGAAGAAAGTAAGAGTATAGGTTATGCTAACTCTCAGGCTATTTCCGAGTTGAAAACCCAGGTTAGTCAGATAAACGAGTCTTTGAGGGAAAAAGGTAAGTTTCCTAGTCAAACTCATCCCAATCCTAGAGGAGTTCATCAAGTAGGTGAAGGACCATCCCATCATGTGAATGCTATTAAAACCCTTAGGAGTGGTAGAGTGGTAGACAACAAGGTAACCATGCCTGATAGTGAACATGTTGTAGTTCACCCTACTGAGCCGGAAAATGATAAGGAGACTGATAGAGTCTCTAATGAGACCAATGAGGGTCATATTGAGCCGGGCTCTGTTCCCAGAGCCCCGTTCCCCCAGCTGCTAGTTCCAACTAAGAGGGAGTCGAACTTTAATGATATATTGGAAGTTTTTAAGCAGGTTACTATCAACCTCCCATTGTTGGATGCGATTAAGCAGATTCCCGCTTATGCCAAGTTTCTTAAGGACTTGTGTACACGAAAGCGTAAGCTTAGTGTTCAGAAGAAAGCCTTCCTAGCTAGTCATGTGAGTTCCATTATTCAGAATACCACTACTCCTAAGTATAAGGACCCAGGGTCCCCTACTATTTCTTGCACAATAGGTGAATACCGTGTTGAGAAAGCTTTGCTTGACTTAGGAGCCAGTGTGAACTTACTCCCATACCATGTGTACCTTAAGCTAGGACTTGGTGAGATGAAACCTACCCAGATGACTCTTCAGTTAGCTGATAGGTCCGTTAAAATTCCTCGGGGTGTGATCGAGGATGTTCTCATAGAGGTCGACAAGTTTATTTATCCGGTGGATTTTGTTATCCTAGATACCCAACCTGTCCCTGACCCAGAGAACCAGATACCGGTAATTTTAGGTCGCCCGTTTTTAGCTACATCCAATGCGATCATTAACTGTCGAACTGGTATTATGAATTTGTCTTTTGGTAATATGACTATTGAGCTGAACGTTTTCCATATTAGTAAGCTACCCTCTGAACTAGATGACTCGAGCATAGAAGAGGTGAACATGATAGGAACATTAGTCGAGGAGTCATTACCAAACACTTTGTTAGAAGATCCATTAGAGAAATGCCTAGCTCACTTTGGGATTGATTTTGACGATGATGATGTGATTAATGAGGTGAATGCCTTGTTAGATTCAACCCCTTTGATAGACACTAGTAATGGCTGGAAACCCAAGTTCGAACCTCTACCCGTTTCTAAGTCTACCCTAGTTCCTTCGTTAGAAGAGCCTCCTAAGTTGGACCTAAAACCATTACCAGATACCCTAAAGTATGTGTTTTTAGGCCCTTCTGAGACTTTACCTGTGATTATTGCTTCCAACTTGGATAGTGATCAGGAAAGTAGGCTAGTAACCGTCCTTCAAAACAACAAGGAAGCGTTAGGGTGGACCATAGCAGACATTAAGGGTATAAGTCCCTCTTGTTTGTATGCATCGATTTATTTAGAGGAAGATGCCAAACCTTCTAGGGAGATGCAACGTCGACTAAACCCCAATATGAAAGAAGTAGTTCGAACCGAGGTTCTTAAGTTATTAGATGCAGGCATTATCTACCCTATTTCAGACAGTAAGTGGGTCAGCCCTGCTCGGAGTTGTTCCCAAGAAATCCTATTCTCAGTAGTCCAGAATAATAACAATGAGTTAATCCCTACCCGAGTGACCACGGGTTGGCGTGTTTGTATTGACTATAGGAAATTGAACAAGGTCACTAGGAAGGACCACTTTCCCCTTCCCTTCATCGACCAGATGCTAGAGAGATTAGCGGGACATAGTCATTACTGCTTTTTAGATGGCTACTCCGCTATAATCGATCGTTATTGCCCCAGAAGACCAGGAGAAAACCACTTTTACCTGTCCCTTTGGTACCTTTGCGTATAGACGCATGCCTTTCGGGCTATGTAACGCCCTGCAACTTTTCAGCGTTGCATGATGAGCATATTTTCAGATATGGTAGAACGGTTCTTGGAGGTCTTTATGGATGATTTTTCAGTGTTTGGTTCGTCTTTTGATGAGTGCTTGCATCATTTGTCATTAGTGTTGACTAGATGTAAGGAAAAGAATCTAGTGCTTAATTGGGAGAAATGCCATTTCATGGTTCAATCAGGAATTGTTTTAGGGCATATCGTATCTTCTAAGGGTATAGAGGTAGATAAAGCCAAAGTTGACCTTATTAAGACTTTACAGTCCCAAAACCGTAAAAGATATTAGGTCATTCTTAGGGCATGCTGGTTTTTATCGTCGATTCATTAAGGATTTTAGCTTGATTTCTAGACCTCTTTGCAATTTGCTTGCAAAAGATGTTAAGTTTGTCTTTGATGATGCTTGTTTAGAGGCTTTTGAGAAGCTTAAGACTTTACTCACTACCGCACCCATAGTCCAGGCACCTAACTGGAACCTACCCTTTGAGATCATGTGCGATGCTTCAGATTATGCTATTGGTGTTGTGCTAGGACAGCGAGAAAACAAATTACTTCATGTGATTTACTATGCTAGCAAAACTCTGAATGATGCCCAGTTGAACTATACCACTACAGAGAAGGAACTGTTAGCCATTGTGTTTGCCTTAGACAAGTTTAGACCCTATCTCTTAGGTTCTAAGATCGTAATCTATACCGATCATGCTGCTTTGAAATACCTTTTGTCTAAGAAGGATACCAAACCTAGATTGATTAGATGGATCCTTTTATTACAAGAATTTTGTCCAGACATTAGAGACAAAAAGGGTGCAGAAAATGTAGTAGCAGACCACTTGTCTAGGCTAGTTGTTAGTTCCCCTGATGATTCCATTCATATAAGGGATAGCTTTCCTGATGAACAATTGTTCTCTGTTTCCCAATCACCTTGGTATGCGAATATAGTGAACTATCTTGTTCTTTGGTCGAATGCCCCAACATTGGGGTAAACAAGATCGTTCTAGGTTTTTAGCCGAGGTTAAGCACTTCTTTTGGGATGATCCTTATTTATTTAAGTATTGTCCAGACCAGATTATTAGGAGATGTATACCCGAGAGTGACCAGTCCAGTATTATTTCCTTTTGTCATGATCATGCTTGTGGGGGTCACTTTAGTGCTAAGAAGACTGCTGCTAAGATATTGCAGTGTGGATTCTACTGGCCGTCGTTGTTTAAAGACTCCCACAGTTACTGTGTTACTTGTGAACGTTGCCAGAAATTAGGAACCATTTCCCGTAGGAACATGATGCCCTTGAACCCTATTTTAATCGTTGAGGTCTTTGATGTGTGGGGTATTGACTTTATGGGTCCGTTTCCTAATTCCTTTGGTAACCTATACATCCTTGTCGCCGTAGACTATGTCTCTAAGTGGATTGAGGCGGTTGCGTGTAAAACCAATGACCATAGGGTTGTGATTGAGTTCTTGAAAAACAATATACTTACACGTTTTGGTACACCGCGAGCTATAATTAGTGATGGAGGGTCGCACTTTTGCAATGGACCTTTTAGGCTTCTGATGAAGAAATATGGTATTACACATAAGGTAGCTACCCCGTATCATCCACAGACTAGTGGTCAGGTAGAGGTGTCCAATAGGGAGATAAAACGTATATTAGAAAAAACAGTTAATCCTAATCGGAAAGACTGGTCGTCTAGGCTTACTGATGCCTTATGGGCTTACCGTACTGCGTTTAAAACCCCTATTGGAATGTCGCCTTATCGGCTTGTTTATGGCAAGGCATGTCATTTACCTGTTGAGTTAGAACATAGAGCTTATTGGGCTGTTAAGCAGCTAAATTTTTCACTTGACAAGGCAGGAGCCCATAGGAAACTCCAGCTCAATGAGTTGGACGAGATTCGTATAGATGCTTACGATAGTGCGAAGGAGTATAAGAACAAAATGAAACTTGTGCATGATAGAAATATTTTACGGAAGTCATTTTCTCCAGGTCAAAAAGTTCTTCTGTATGATACCCGCTTGCATCTTTTCCCTGGGAAGTTACGTTCTCGGTGGACGGGTCCTTTTATTGTTCGCACTGTATTTCCTCATGGAGCTGTTGAGATCGAGACACCGATGGTAGTAGTTCTTCGAAGGTTAACGGTCGAGATTGAAACCCTTTTAGAGCCCTTTCCTACAGGTGATGTTGAGGAGGTCCCTCTGGAGGACCCCGTTTACCCTTGATTGACCATCGAGGCGATTGTATGTTGTATATTAGTTTTTGATTTCTCTCTTCACCCAGGTACTATCTTTCCGACTTCTTTCTTTACTGATTCCTCATGTTACTTTACTTTTAGGTATTGCTCTTTCATTAGAAACATTGAGGACAATGTTAGATTTAAGTTTGGGGGTGGGAAGAAACTTCTTGTTAGTTTTTAGTTGCAATAAATAAACTCCAGAGCCTAGAAATTTATGTTTATTAAGGTCGGCACTAACCAATCTAAGTGGATGGAAGCATTTTGGTTGTAGGAGTTGAGGAACCAATCTGATTAGATGGCAACATCTAAAGAGTCTATTCATAAAAGCACAGAGCTCAGGTGTTAGAAATAACATGATAGTTTCACCATATCTCGTTGAGTCCTTTTCACTTCTGTTTCTATTTTGTTCTTTGTAAACTATGTTTCTCTAAGTGATTAGTCAGCCCACGAATCAAGTTGTTACCGATGCTAGAGTGAATTAGAGTGATTGAGATACAAAAAAAAAAAAAAAAAAAAAAAAAAAAAAAAACCGAGACCAGACCATCGCACCAACCTAATAAATTCAATAAAGTCACCACTGGAACCCTTGTATATGCCAAATGTGTTGACCTAGAGTTAGGATTATCGACCATTGGTTCCCTTGTATATGCCAAAGTGTGTTGATATTAGTCGACTAGTATCTCGATCCATTAAGATAGGTTCATTTTGGCGGAGGCCTTCAGACAGATATGGGAAACACCGATCACTTAGTAAACATCAAAACCATCTATGTTTTTCTCTATATCCATCTTATTGATCTATCCATGTGATTAGTTTTGACTCCCGTATTGATGTCCATAGTGCAACTATCCGAGTAGAGCTCTGTCACTTTATATGAATTTTAGTATGCTTGAGTGCAAACTCGTGTATAAAGAATTGAATTTCGCATCGGGGTACTTCCTCCCGTAGTCAATAAGTATGCCAACCAAGGAGATTCTTTAGTGCCTTCCAAGGTTACGTGTAGATAGCTAGGTCCGGAGTAAAGGTTTTGTGGGTACACCTCTGGTAAACCCTCCGAGACAACACTCCGCCTCTAGGGCCACCTAGGGGTTCAAATGTTTTTTATTTTCTAGAATAAATTTGCTCGAGGACTAGCAAATAATCGGTTTGGGGGTATTTGATAGACACATTTTTTTATTAATGAATTGTCCTCACCGTTGGTATTGTTGGAACTCGATTTTTGTACTAATATTGTGTTTTTATGTATTTTTAGGTATTTTTGGAAATAAATATTTTTTGGAAAAATCGCCTCAAAAGTTGCGCTAACACCCCGGAGGACAAGTGTTATTCGGACTCTCGTATTTGGATAAGGGGTAACCCAATTACTAAGGGGCACCCCAAGGAGGCACCTGCTATTCGCACCCTGAACAGGATAAGGGGCACCTTCTTCAACCTTTGAAATTTAGTTTTTAAGGAAATGGAGTTTCAAGTGGCAGAAATTAGGGATGCGATTTTGGAGCCTTTACCGTGAGACTAAATGGTTGATATTGTATGGGTAGCTTCCATTGGACCTAACAGGGCTGGTATAGGCCTTTTGTTCGATCAGTTTTGGCTGGAATTGTCGCGAGAAGATTAACAGGGTAGCACGGACGGGAGGAGAGATACTCGGATTTTCAGCGTGGTTAAACGAGTTCTGCTCGTGTTGGATAGATATTTGTCTCTGAATAAGCGTGGAGGGATCAAATAAGGAAGGCTCGACACATCATCAGAAGCGTCTTTGCTACAAAAATGGAAAGAAAATACCCGAGAATATTTTCTTATCAATGCCGAGTAATGGAGAATCATTTGAAGATATTGAGTGATATTTTGATGCCCTGTCGACTATATAAACGGTTCTGGTGCACCACAGAGGGGGACGGATAGTTTGGGAGAGATTGGTACGCTACAATAGCCAGAAAATCAAGTTTCAGAAAATTGAGTGCTGCTGCTGCTGAACCAAGAACGTGAAGAACAGACTCTCAAGGACAGTCGTTCTTCAACAAGAAGAGACCCACAAAGTGCGTCGTAATACCTGAGGGAGGTAGACTTAAAATTTGTAACAGCTTTCAACCCTTCCTTGTAACATGTTTGCAACATCTATAACTGTTGCAAACCCAATTTTCATCATTTTCTCCATATTCATCATTTGTAACCCTTTGAGCATAAATGAAATCAAATTTTGAGCGTGTTTCCAACATGATGAGCGGCTAATTGTCTCGTAACCAAGGCAATGGATGAAGCTATTCACACATGAACAATGGGTAACTATTTTATTTTCTCTAATATTTAATTATAATTCACTCAATCACTGCTTTTGCAGAGTTCTTCAAAGTTTACATAATTTTCTTCATTAGTTGTGATCAATTAGATAGGTTATGCTTTGGTTAGATAATCTATGCTTAGGGATACAATTAATTTTTGAGAATATGTCTGATTATTTGTGGATTAAGAAATAAAGGATTAAAAGGATAATTAGAGTTATGAAATATTTGATATCATTCATGTGTAATAGTGGATTCTAGTGTCTTGGTTATATTCCTAATATCTTGAAATCAATCTTGAATCAAATTTTCTTTATTTTGAATTTTTATTAAATCTAAAATCTTTTGCTTTCACAAGTCTCAACGAACCTAATTACTACAACTCAATTGAAATTCTCATCAAAATATAATAAAATATCTGAAAAAAATTATAGCTAACAATAAAGACTAAAATGCAGATTATATAGATAGATGGTTAACAACTACGTTACACTACAATACAGGCTACAAATTTCTTACACTAGCTAACACAGTTCAACAGAAAATAAAGAGATGAGATGGAACTAACATATACAGATGGTTTTAATTATGATGCAGGTAACTGAAAAAAAACTTAAAATTAAAACTAACAGGATGTAATGACCTAACACATATTTACAACAATGAATCAGAAACCAAAAATGAAGATAGAAACCTCAGCTACACCGCTACCGAGTCCTCGGCAGCGGCCAAAAACTTGGTAGGTCTCTAAAGAAGCCTACGACTATGTCAAACTGCAAGTGCACGGTTCCGAATGCAACACAGGGCAAGCACATGTCGATCATCAGGGACAAGGTGGGTGTAACATTGAATCTTATGGTCTTACTATACTGATTCAAAGTGAGAGTAACAACAAGGGGTTTTGTGGGTGTCGATACGACAAGATGATAATGGAGATTACAACAAGAAAAATAAAGAAGCAATAACAAAAATGTTAATACTGAAAATGAAGGGCACTAGGATTGTCAAATCCACCACTAACTCACATTATGTATTCAACTAACTATACTACTCTTGTCCTTGTAATGTATAAGGGATAAGTGTCAAGTCTACCACTTACTAAGGTGTTTCACCAATGGATAATTCAATCACAACTAAAGTATCAATCCGGAGCACTAACTGTCTAATTAAGCTCAACTAGTCAAGGGATTAACAATAGTCTATCAAGCATGAGTTGCGGCACAATCAACAAAGTTTTTATTCTAACTACAATGGAGCTTTACATACACTTTGTGAGAGCAAAGTATTGAGCACTAAGATTAAAACTATCCTAGAATAAATTAAACATTCAAGAGTAACATAAACATCATGAATAACATAACAGAGTCGTGGTTTCATCTAAACCTAATTATGAAATTAGAACATGCGATAATGCAAAACAAACATAAACTACTGATTGGTGCACCGCTAATCCGGGCATCCGTTTTTCGTACAATTCTCATCCCTATTTATACATGAAAATCTCTCAATTAGACTTCAATTCACAAATTGATAGATACCCACTCACCATAATCTCTGAATTTCTTGTCCCCTCTCGCTTCTTCTCTCGCACATCTTGATTTGATGTTTGCTTTACCTCTTGAAGATAACCCTAACTCCATCTCTCTCAATCCTAGCTTCTAGGGTTACTGTTCCGGATAAGAAGCTAAGATGGAGATAGAAAGAGTCTAGGAGGTTGATTGATTGCATAGGGTGGCTGAAATGTTGGCTGTGGTCGGAAATGGAAGTGATTGATGGAGGAAGAGAACTGATGGTTTTTGCAGAGCGTGTAGGGAAGAAAAGATAAAGCGAAGGTGTGTTTGGCTTCTGCTCGTACAAGGGAGAAAATAGGAGGATATGGTGTTGAGCGGAAGCAGCAAACGTTGATGCGTCAAACAGATATGTTGTTGGATGTTGTGTAGTTATGCTAAATCTGACGGCCCAGACATGGCACCTGGTTTGGGTCTTGGTTTGTATTTCTTCTAAGCCCATGTCTTTTTCAAAGCTAATATATCTCAATCCCACGTCTAGTTTTAGCTTTCAAATAACATTCTTCACTTGCGGATGAGGTGCAAACAACATTCTTCACTTGTCGTCTCTCTTCCGTTATCACCAATTCTTTTCCCTTTTGGCTCCTTAATTCTTCCAAGCTTTATTTAGTACCTAAAAACACAAAATTAATTAGTACAAATATTTATTCTTGAAAACAATGAAAATACAAAATTTGGGATAATATATGATTTTAAAGCGCAAAAGATGAGTTAATTGCCAATAAAAAGGTATAGAAATATGTAATATTTGGCACTCATCACCCACCACTGGTAAACTACATCGAGATGAGAAAGGAGTAAATGTGGATCAAAAGCTTTATCGATCTATCATTGGAATCCTTTTATATCTTACAGCTACTAGACCTGATATTGCTTTTAGTGTTGGTTGTTGTGCTAGATTTCAGGCTAATCCAAAGGAATCTCATCTTGCAGCTGTAAAGAGGATCATGCGATATATCCAACACACTATCAGGTATGGTCTATCTTATACTTTAGATACTAACACTGGTCTTACTGCCTATTCAGATGCAGATTGCGCAGGATGTGTTGAAGACAGAAAGAGTACTTCAGGAGGATTTTGCTATGTTGGGCTGAATCTTGTGGCATGGCATAGCAAGAAACAAAATTCACAATCCCTGTCTACATACGAATAAGAATACATTGTTGCAAGTTCGTGTTGTACTCAACTTCTATGGATGAAACAAATGCTTGCTGATTATGGAATTGACACTGGTATAATGAAGATCTTCTGTGACAACTCAAGTGTGATTCGCATCACTGAGAATCCTGTTGAGCACTCAAGAACTGAGCACATTGGCATAAGGTATCATTTTATTAGAGATCTCTATGAAAATGGTATTATCAATATGGAATTTGTGCCTTCCGAACAACAATTGGATGATATTCTCACCAAACCTCTAGATATTGCTATTTTTCAAAACTTACGACAGTCTATTGGTGTTGTTTTGGTTCATTAGTTTTCTATACTTTTGCCCCTGGACTCATTTATATCTATTGGGCAATAAAGGCTTAGAAATTCAGGGTAGTGTTGTTTTAATTCCGCATTTGTTTCTACGTAGATAAAAGTTCTGTTAAGGATCAAAGTTTTCAAATAAATCCTTCTTTTCTTATAAAAGTAAGGTCGCTCTTGTTGTTATTTCGGGAATGACATTTTATGGTGGAGATTTCTATTGAAATTGTGCTTAATTGCCAAATATTTGTGGGGAGTGCGACTGTGGAATATTGTAGGAGTTATCTTGTATCTTTATAAACTCCTTGATGAATACACTAAGTTTCGACTATGTGAAACCATCGAAACAAAGTTGATATGTTCTCTTTTAGTCGTGAAGTATCTCTATGAGAATTTCATTATGATCCCACTAGTTTTCGTACCTTTGCCAATTTATATTGACAAAAAGGAGGAGAATTATTGTATAGTTCACACTACAAATACATATGGTTTACGGATCATTATGTAAGGGGGAGTGGTTTTCATTGTGAGATGAAGATTTGACTAAGGGGGAGTGATACATATCACCATAGTATTGTTGTCAAAGTTGTGATGCAATTGGACTTTGATGTTGTGTAATAATACTATGACACTGTATAACAAAGATTGAGAGTTATTGTTTTCTCATTGTTATGGCTACGGATCTTCAACAACTATGTGCTAAGTTGAACACGTTCAGAATCACTAGAGTATTTGAAAGTGACGAAGATTTCGAGTAATGTTGAAGAACCAAAAAAATAAAGCATTTGGATGAGAAGCTACAAAGTTTATTCATTTTTTAATCCATATGTATTGATTTTTTGTCACTAAAATTAACAAAGGGGAGATTGTTAGAGCACTCGCTTCATTTAACTTGCAAGTGTTGCTATCTCAAGCTTGTTTGTCAAGTTTAGTTGCCAAAACTATAAGTCTTGATTTCTAGTCTACTTATAGCTAAGTCTCGGATTAGGATAGAAAGTGTAGTTGAGCTTTAGAATTCAAGACGTTCATCGATTGAAGACGAAGAACTACTAAGGGGAGATTATAGAACTTTATCAACAAAAGGTATGTGGAGACTTGAACTCATCTATCACTCAAAAGTATATCTACTCTATCTCCTATTTGAGACAAAAGTCGTATAGCTATATAGACTTCAATTATACACATTTGATATTTCTAGCTGAGTTTAACTCGCTTACATACTTCTCGAAATAATTCTCGCTTACATATTGCTCGAGATTTAATCTTTGATAGGCAAGATAAAATGTAGTCACAAATATCTTCGTCTCATCGTTTGTGATTCCATAATATCTTGTTTCGCTACCATACGATTAAGATTATTGTGACGTGATTGCTATTACTAGGATGTTCTTCGGGAGTATAAGTTCACAGATCAATTGGTTCCCTGTTCACCTTGATTTATCAAAAGATTTTAACAAAACTCATAGGTATTTCCTGGGAGACAGATTTATCTATTCAATATACTTTTCTCGTGTGATACAGATTTGTTTATCAAGTCTTCGACTTTGGGTCGAAGCAACTCTTAGTTGTAGGTGAGATTAGCTAATGGAATCAAGTGTGTAGAGTCCTGCTGGGATCTAGAGGCGTAAGGAACGCGACTGTACCTTGATCAGTGTGAGATTGGTTAGGGCTCAACTACATTCCAGTCTAAAGTTAACTTGCAGTAGGCTAGTGTCTGTAGCGGCTTAATACAGTGTGGTGTTCAAATCTAGACTAGGTCTCGGGTTTTTCTGCATTTGCGGTTTCCTCGTTAACAAAATTTTTGTTGTCTGTGTTATTTCTTTTCCGAATTATATTTGTTTATATAATTGAAATATCACAAAGTTATGCATAGGTCAATCAATTAGATAATCCAACCTTTGGTTGTTGATATAAATTGATTGACACTTGAAAATTGGTCTTTGGTACCGTTCAAGTCGTTTCTCATAATAATCAGGCTCACGGATTCTATCTGTTTGATTTGCTGATTACATTGAGAATCAGAGATACAACTCTTGGATATATTTCCATTGATTGAGTCTGATTGTCTAGTTGATTCTCTTGGAATTATATTGGAGTTTGTCCATACAGATTTCCTAAACGAAATATTGGGTGTGGTTGTTAGACCCCCGCCTTTTCACATTATGGTACTATGCACGAATGATGCATCCATCTTTACTGTCTTGTTCCCCTTTCACGTTCGCACAAAAATGATTGGGTTACGAATTGGTTTTTTTCGTTGGTAATTGGTTTTTAACACAGAGTAAGTAAGAGATATAGAGAGAGAATATCTAGAAAACATAATTTATTTGTCTTCGACCGAATTTACTAAAATACCAAGAACAGGTTGAAGGGGATACCAAAACATAATATGATTTAGGATTTTAATTTCCTTTTTTCTTTTGATTGGTGTAAATTAAAGGACAGTATTGGCATTTCATCCCAAAAGAAACTACCCCTTAGTCAAAATCCAGACCAATGTAACCGTGAGTATCACCAATTTGTGAAGGTATCCCCAAATGCGGGTTCCATATAAAATGGATAAACGTTAATTAATCACAGTTTTTTTGTATCTATCCAATATAATAGTTTAACTGATATCCTAAAATCTGGTGAGGGCTAGTGACCTTACATGCCCCCTACTAGATTTTCCTCTGAGAGGCGGGACAAACTACGAGATTCAATATACGTTCAACTAATCATTTTTATAAATAAACATTAGTCATTCAATTGTAAATGCAATGCGAACGCCACAAGCACCGATATAGACAGATCAAAAGGTGTCAGATGTCGTTCACACTAAAGTAACAGGTATTACACAAACTAGTTGCAGAATATTAAAACTATTTTTGAAGCCCAAAATATGAATTCTGAAGAGTGTATTTTTCAGGTTTTTCCCGTATGTGTGGCCTCACACATGTGACTTAATGATAGGTGCATTATTTTCACTACTTTGGTACTCAAATATTTTGCTTTATTGATAGTTTTCATATCATTATGCTTTGATTTGTTTTTGCTTAGAGTTTCTTACGTGTTTTGGAGTTATCTCAACCAAAGGACAAGAAAGGAGTTTGTTACGACATGGAATGAACAAGAAAGTCTAGATTTACTAGTGAAGAGGAGCCTAAGACCAAGTTCTACTCATTCAAATTCAGGATTTCTTAATATTTTTTTAAGAGAACGATAATACTAAATGAACGGCGAAAGAATGAGGTCATTCCGAGTTTGGATGAAGAAGTTACAGGCGAAAAGGTCGAGACGAAAAATAGTGATCTATTTGGCGCAGTATGTAACTATGTCGACTCCAATTATTTCGGGCAGAGAAAGTGCATATTTGACCCCTTGAGTTGGTACAGTTAATAGGAATTTGACTATGCTAACATGGAGCAGAGAATTGAGTTATTTTAAGCCCTAAAGTCGGCATTGTTCATTGGAAATCATCTATGCTGACTGAGACAAACCTATTGGGTCCATTTTGACATATTTTAACTTCCAAATCAAGTAATACAGGTCCCGCAAGGATTCTAACCCTTAGCTTTCGTGGAAGCTATATAAGAAGAATTTCAAAACTTTTAGAAAACAAATTTTTATCTTTAATTCACGGAGAAGGAGAAACCAGAAGCTAGCGCTTGGAGTTGCAATTGTTCATCACGATTACTCGAGTTTGTATTTCTTATTTTCTTCTATATTATCCATGGATTTTGAAAAATCCATGATGAACTAAACCTTTCTATTTGGTTAAGGACGTAAATCTGGGTCATAAGCATGTTATTCAATTGGTGCATTAATTTCATTATTCACTTTCTTATTTATCGTTCATGTTTTACTGCACATAAAAATTATATGATTGTGTCATATGATATGACTAGTTGTTTAGTATATTTAAGTTGCAAATTGAATATTTCAATAGCTTTGTCAACAACTAATTAGGATATTTGGATAATTTTATCAAGAACCCTAATAATAAGTAGTAATTTGTGAATACTAGCGACGTGAATCGTGAAGGAAGTCACAAGTAAAACTTGTCCTAGGTTGAATTTAGCCTAGTTGTATTTGTATTGCCTATGATTTACTCGTCTCACAGACCTTAATGATGTCCTAAAATTGAATATCTTAGCAATGAGCACTGGGTTATTTGGTGGAAAATAATTCATGTATTAGCGATTGCAATAGGAGGCGTAACAAGTATTACTCCAATTTGGGATACTTTAGGGTTATATGTAACATAAGAGATTGATGGTGATATTGATTGTTTAGTTGGGTAACATGTGTAATGATGGACGAAGAATTCCTTAATCAAGCTTTCTCGTCTGATATTTTGTTAAGTAATTATACTTAAGTTTTACTTTAAATTACTTTTGAACAAAAAATCCCCCTATTTACTTAAGTTCTCAAACACGAATAACAACTCATATCTCCATGTGTAATGAGTTTGTTCTTATAATTATACTCTTATTTATAATTGTGAGAAGTAAAAGAATTTAAAATAGTTTTGCTTGGCTGACAACATACCAAATTTTGGTGTCGTTGCAGGGGAGGCATAGCGGATTGTTATTTTGTTTTTGGTTTCCTTTTAAGAATTTTGTTTCAGGTATATTACTGAAATACAAAGCGAAATAAGCAACATGTGATGCTAATTGTTAGAGCACTGCTCGGTCGAACTCGCAAGCGTTGCTATCTCAAGTTTGTTTGTCAATGTTAGTGATCAAGACTATAAGTCTTCATTTATAGTCTACTTATAGTGATGTCTCGGACTAGGATAAATTGTGTAGTTGAGCATTAGACTTCACGGCGTTCATCAATTGAAGACGAAGAACTACTAAGGAGAGCTTGTGGAACTTCTGTTAGAGAATAGCTCGGTTGAACCCACCAAGCGTTGGTATGTCAAGTTTGGTTGTCATATTTTAGTAAATCAAAACTCATGTTAAGAGTCTCTTGATTATGTACTAAAGTCAACTTCGTATAGTTTAGCTTGAAAGTATTAGGATATGAGACTTTAAAAGTATTGCGAAGACTTGAAGATGTGAAGAAGCAAGGAGCTACAACGACAACAATCATCCTTCCACTTGAGGTTAGTGATATTTGACTTGAACTTTTTCATTCCCTAACGTATCTTTCAAGTCGTGCATATTGAAAACAAAGCTGCGAAGCATATTTGAACTCTAGATAGACATAGATTAAGGAATACAATACGAGGTTTATTGCTTAACCATTAAACTTTGTAGATAAGACATCGCCATAATCATTTGAATGATATTGTGATTATGTATGGGTATGAGGTGAGTATTTCATCCTAGGGAACAATGTTTTACATGTGTTCTAAGGAAGTAAGTTCATAAACTTGTTTGTGAATCGAAAAGGAAATTGCCAGGCGTTATTGGTTTTGTTATTCATTGCATATCTTATGAACAACCAATATGTGTGATTGAGTATAACCGTTCACAACTTGTTGTGTTCTTGGTAGAACTATTCACAAAGGCCTCGACTTATGTATTGGTATGAATTTTATTAGTGAAACCGATCTTAAGTAATCACCTGAGATGGTATGATCGGGTTTGTGATTTTTGTCTGACCAAATATGGGAAAGGGGAACCGATCCTAGTAAGAGGTGCAGTACATCACAAATGGGGACCGATCCTTTTATGAGGTGCAGCAAGGTTTGTAGCAGAATGGGGAACCGATCCTATGAACATGTGCAACACGTTTTTAGGCAAAGGGGAACCGATCCTATGGACATGTGCAACACATATAAGTTAGATACCATATATATGCGAGGAACCGATCCTAGTACCTAGTTAACCGAATTTTGGAAAGCTAGTGTGTGATGCACGGAAAATTACGCCTTTGGCGCGTTTCCCCAGTCGTAACTTCCCCGATGCGCCATGATGAAACTACGATCCGGGCCTTAAAGCTAGGCAAATGCACGTCCATTTGCCCTTGCAAGCATGCTCGTGGAGCATGATGTCTCTAACTTAGCTTTCACACCGCTCCAACTTACCCTTGTTCTGCGAAGGGTTTATTAAGTAAACCAAAAACTTTCTTAAAACGGTAAAAACGGCCTTTTGAGGCCCTAAACGATGGAATTTGGCTAAATTCTGGTGACCATGTAGATCTTAGCTAAAGCAAAAGAAATTTCCAAAAAGTTATTAACTTTCATCTGGTGACATAACATTTTTGCTCCAAATGTTGGACAAGATGAAAGAGAACAACATTTTCCTAAAGCCTGAGAACTGCATAATCTTGTCTCTTTTGATCAGGCACATGAGACAAGATTTCCAAAATAACACAATCAAGTTGTGTTGAGGTGAACAACAATTTTTCCACCATTTTACTCTTGAGAGGAATCCACAGACCTTTGTCGATCAAAAGGACTTGACCATACTTTCTTATCTAATGGTCTTGGTCTATCCTTGGAAACTAGCTTCTTAGACGAAGATAAAATCCTACATACCTCAGCAGTCTTCTGAGCAAGTTTAAGCTTATTTGCTAACTGATTCGCTCTTCGTTGAAGTTTGTTGACGTGCCTGAAAGAATATCAAGAATTGGGTTTCCAAGAATTGGGTCAATTTTTTCTTCCAGATAGAGTTTCCAAGAATCGGGTCAATTTTTTCTTTCAAATTAGTTGGGTTTTCTTCTGAAAGAATATCAAGATTGATGTATGTATTGCTACAATTATCAAAATCAATATTTTCACCAAGAAGTGCAACACTTGATTTCTCGTCATTATTAGACTCATAGCTATCTCGGACATTTCATCAAGAGTTGCGGCAAGTCCTTTTGTTCCCGATGTATTTTCTACGATTTAGGCACTCGTTTGCAAAATGACCAAATCCTTTACACTTAAAGCATTGAGGCATATCCTCGTCATCGTTTCATTAATATCCCTATTTTTAGGAGGAACACGATTATGAGGTTTGGTGATGCTTTAGGCTTATCTCTGGAGAACCGTTTAATTCTCTTCAACATAAGATCCATAAACTGTCTTGTGATCATCGAGACCGATTTGTCAAGATCTTCATCGATGAATCGTCTCGAGTGATCGCCTTTAGAGATATACACTTTCTTACTTTTATCAAGTAATTTAGTGTCCTTTTGTGCTTTGAACGCAACATCCTTAGATTTGGATGAATGCTCATGATCAAAGATCTTAAGTTTTTCAACCAGCGTATTTCTGGAGAGATTATCTAGGTTATTTCCCTCAACGATGGCATACTTCTTAGAGTCGTATCTGGATGGCAGCGATCTGAGAATTTTCATCACAATGTCCTTTTCGAGAATAGTCTTACCCAATGCAAAAGATGCATTAACAATTTCCAGACACTTTGTGATTAAACTCATCAAATGTTTCTTCATCTCGCCATACGAAGGTTTTCCCAATCGGAATTAAGGTTTTGAAGCCTAGCTTCCTTTTCACTAGTATTTCCTTCAAATACGGTTTCTAAGATATCCCAAGTTTCTTTAGACTTAGTGCAATTTGACACATGGTGCTGAAGATTTGGGGTAATGGCATGTATGATGGCATTCAAACAAATCAAATTTTTCTTTGCAACAAGTATCTCGGTAGGACTATATTCACCAATATTCTTGGGAAAGTTTACATTTCCTACTGCCACAACGGGAGCATCATAGCCATTAACAACATATACCCATGATTAAAATTAAGTGCTTGAAGAAAAACTCGCATAGCAATTTTCCACCACAAGTAATTAAAGCCATCGAAGACTGGTGGTACGTTGATAGCAATTTTCCACCACAAGTTTGACTTACAATCATATTGGATGTTCACAAGATATACAAGGGAAACAATGTTCGATAATCCTAACTCTAGGTCAACACAACTGGCATATACAAGGGTACCAGTGGTCGACTTTATTGAATTTATTATGGTTGGTCTGGTCTCAATTTTTTTTTCATAATAATTTTTTTTTCATGTTTTTTTTTGGTATCTCAATCACTATATTTCACGCTAGCAGTGGTAACAACTTGATTCATGAGCCCCGCCTAATCACTTAGAGAAACATATTTTAAAAAGAAAAATAAAAACAGAAGTGAAAAGGACTCCACGAGATATGGCTAAACTACCATGTTATTTCTAACACTTGAGCTCTGTGCTTTTATGAATAGACTCTTTAGATGTTTTCATCTAATCAGATTGGTTCCTCAACTCCTACAACCAAGATATTTCCATCCACTTAGATTGGTTAGTGCCATCTTTAATAAACATAAATTTCTAGGCTCAGGAGTTTATTTATTGCAACTAAAAAGTTTCTCCCATACCCCCAAACTTAAATCTAACATTGTCCTCAATGTTCTAAAGATAAAATTAAAAGCATGAACAAGGAGAAACGGTTACCATTTGAAGCAAAAGAGTTAAGGAAAGATATTACTGTGTTGCATGAGAATGGGTTACCTCCAAAGAAGTGTTAAGTTTAACGTCTTCAGCCAGACTAAGAAAGGATTAGTCACCTTATAGAATCATAAAGCAATAGCCGAAATATTTGTGGGTCATCAAAACCAAATAAAGCTACCACCAATAAAGGAATCCACAATATGCCAAAAAAATTAACAAATAAAGCACACCCTTGTCTAGTTTTCTGTTTAAGACAACTACATCTAGCTGTGGTTCAGGTTCAGGCTCTATGAAAGGGTCTAAATAAATTTCTTTGGGCTTGTGTTCCTCATAAGTAAGATCCAAATTATCAGGTTGTAGAGTCTGGAAAAACTCAAATAAAAACTTAGAAGCACATAATAATAACCTAAATAACTGCGGATCTTTAAAGTCAATCAATTTGACTTACATAGATGACCATAATGAAAGTGGTGGTCATTCTTAAACAAATGTGTCGATTCTAATATCCTAAAGTACTTAGGTTTAGTCTCAAAACTTAATAATTGGCACATCTGAAACTTATACGTTCCCACAATTGGTTGAAAAATATTTGGTGGGAAAACAAAGTCAATTTGGGTATTATCGCCTGGGTAAACCACATCAACCAGAGGATGGGTTTCTAACAACTGAACTTCTTCCTGGACATTATTAGGTTTGGGATAGCTAGTATGAAGGTAATCTGGCACAATGGTTGAGGCACATATATCAAGTCCCAAGTGAGGGAGTCTGTAAGAGACAAAGGTGAAGTACATGGAGAATGATAATCACCCCCAAATTTAGATTTTTCAGTGTCTCTAGATAGACTAGTCACAACTTCCCTAAGGTCATTTGTTTCCTGAAAATGGTCAATTGATTCTTCTAAGTCATGTACATCCTCACTCATCTCGACGAGTTCATATTCTTTTTCTAAGACTAGTGTTTCTAAATCGCTAGACTCGGAAACAATATTCTCAGGATAAACCCGCTCCTCTAAACCATCATTGGATTCGTAATCATAAGGAAATATTATATCGTCTAAAACGGTGGTATCTCTAGTCAAATCCTCTTCCTTTTGATAGTTAAATAATTATAAAAATTATTTGGATTCGAACTAGAAATAATATTATCATTGTAAAGCTCAATTGGAGTAATAAATTCCTGATCACTATGCCTATATGTATCCGATTCTTCATCAACACTATCCTCATCATAATCATCATTATAATAACATGAAAATGGTCTAACCTCATCTAAACAAGTAGTGTTACCAAGTTTAACCTCGTCATCTTGATTATGTGAATAACTATCTTCATTTTCAAAGGTACTATTGGAAACACTATATTGGAAATTAAGATTATTTTGAGAAGTTCTGTTTTGGGCCTCTAACAAAAGCTTTTGAGTTACTCACATGACTTCCTTATGGTATCGTGACTCGACTCACATGACTTCCTTATGGTATCGTCTATAGAAGGTTCACTCATAGATGCATTTTTTTAATTCATTTCTTACACAAACATATTTGTATTCTCAGTTAATTGTTTGAGAGACTCTTCTAGAGGAAGAACAAGTTCAAAAGGATGGGATTGTGAAGCCAGACTGATACTAATTTCTCGTAGTTGTGTGATATGATTATGCTGTTTCTATCGTTTTGAGTACGAACGTAATGATTGGCTTGAGATTTATATCTCCGATAGGAAAGATAAAAAAGTAATCACAAACATCTTCGTCTCATCGTTTGTGATTCCGCAATATCTTTTTTCGCTGCGTCGATGAAGATTATTGTGAGGTGGTTGATAATACTAGGATGTTCTTCGGGAATATAAGTCCGGGTTATCAATTGGTTAATGTTCACCTTGATTTATCAAAATACGGAACAAAACTCGTAGGTATATTCGTGGGAGGCGGATTTATCTATTACCGTAGACTTTTCTGTGTGATACTGATTTTTTATTAAAGTCTTCGACTTTGGGTCGTAGCAACTCTTAGTTGTGGGTGAGATCGATTAAGGGAATCAAGTACGTAGCATCCTTCGGAATCGAGAATCGTAGGAGCATAAGCGTAACGTGGATCAGTGTGAGATTGATTGGGGTTCAACTAAAGTCCATACCGAAGTTAGTTTGAAGTAGGCTAGTGTCTCGTAGCGGCTTAATACAATGTGTATTCAATCTAGACTAGGTCCCGAGGTTTTTCCGCATTTGTGGTTTCCTCGTTAACAAAATACGATGTCCGTGTTATTTCTTTTCCGCATTATATTTTGTTATATAATTGAAATATCACAATTTGTGCGTTGTTCAATCAATTAGAATATCCGACCTTTTGTTTGTTGATTTAAATTGATTGACACTTGAATATTGGTCTTTGGTACTATCCAAGTTATCTCTCTCTAGTATTTGATAAAGACTCGCAGATTTCTATCTGCTTGAGTATATATCAAATCTAGAGATTGAGATATAAACTCTTTGATATACTTTTTATCTAGATTGAGTCATTTGTCTAGTTGATTCTCTAGAAAGTATATTGGAGTTTGTCCATATAGGTTGCTAAGC
This sequence comes from Papaver armeniacum, assembly GCA_023531295.1. Taxonomy (NCBI): domain Eukaryota; kingdom Viridiplantae; phylum Streptophyta; class Magnoliopsida; order Ranunculales; family Papaveraceae; genus Papaver; species Papaver armeniacum. The sequence continues at coordinate 70,534 of JAJJWW010017906.1, read as the reverse complement.
GAAATATTTGGCGTGGTTGTTGTACCCCCGCTTTTTCAATCATATCAACCCAAGTGGCCGAACTAAGCATTCAAATAACTTTAAAAAATAAGACGAGTTCCATGTTCGATAGCGTTGTTAACTATATGAACGAACATCATGCAACTAACCATGGTCGCCATTAACCAAATTCTAAAGAAACTTTGCATAACTATTCAAGTCAGAACATAAATTAAAAAGATGACGGAAAATCACCCGAGATTTCGTATTGGTGCCATATATTCCCCTTTCCTTTATCTACTCGCCAAAAAAGATGTTTCTCCCAAACATTTTCGGACCAACTACAAAACCAGGAATGAATAAGCTCTATGATTACAAATCTGGTTATTTTTTTCCATGGTTTTATTAAAATACAAGGATGTTTCGGATTACGATCGACAAACTTCTCTGAATTTGAAGAAAAGTTCAAAAAAGTTTCTGACAGTAGAAATCTTCGAGTTGATGTTATTGCAATCTAATATACTTATTTCAAGGTTAAGGGTATAGATGTAATATGAACGATTCAAGGGTAGCATCGAAATTTCGCTAATATACTTATTTCAGGATAATATACTAAGGTTAAGTCATATGGGTGCTAATCTAGCAGCTAGAATCAATCCACGCCTGACTAGGAAACCTCCTAAGTCTCTGTGGGAGTGCTAATCTAGCAGCTAGATTAGCAGTCCACATCATCTGGGACCACCTTTGTCCAGCGTTGTTTGGTTCAGCGCTTTAAATTTCAGCCGTCAGACCGAATTTTGTGATTTTTGTGATCCATGTGATCTTTGTGATTTTTGTGATCCGTGTGATCTTTGTGATTTTTGTGAGCGTTGAACCGTTCAGCGTAGAGGTCACTTTTTCAAAATGAACCATTCAACTTTTCAATCTCGCTGCTAGTTCGCCTGCGAGCACATGTTAGGAGAGAGAACTAGTGTTGACTTTTAGGTCACACTTTTTTAATTGCAACACTTAACTGCTAATCTAGTCCATATGACTTAGTCTAACATCGTATATGAGTCGACAAAATACCAACATATCTATAATACAAAAAAAAAGGATGGGTTTTTGAGCCTTGGACGGACGGATAACATTTTGAGAGACAACATGTGATCCGATCAACCCAGTCTCATCCTAGCCAAAGACATTTAGCGGTTGTAGTGTTTGTAACCCCCCCTCTAGCCCTCTTAATTACTTACTCTTCAATTAAACGTTATAGCCATTAAATGGTAGCATTACAACAACAACAAAAAAACTGAAAATATAAATGCTACAATAACTTTCAACCATGTCTTCAAAAGAAAAAAAAAAGTGTGCCAATCTTCAACAATCTGCAAAACACAAACAATATATTATTTTTTTAAAATAATAGGAATAATTTTTATTCTACTCATGAAAAATTCAAAAATACAAAGCATAATTTCCATTGTACTCATTGAACAAATGGAACAATCGAGTAAGGTGAGTAAAGTCGCGTGGAGTGCAATACCTTGTGGGTTGTAATATGTAAAACCCCAAAAAATAAAATGGCAATCGAATAAGCCAACCTTAATCAACCTGCAAAACAAAAATAACATTAGAGTTGCCACATGTAAAACCCAAAGAACAAAAAACTTTAGAAAAATATATACTTAGAAAGAAAACGCAGTAGAAATCTCTTTGGGAATAAAAATCTGTTCACAGACTATTTCGAGGAAACTTTGTAGCTAGAAAGAGGAAGACTGGATGATCTTTATGGGGCGGGTTATGGACAAATGAGAGAAACTTTTACATTTTTGGAAACAGATGGAAGATTGTTTCGTTAGAATCTTCAAAAATATTTTTCAAAAACTTTTACATTTTTTGAAACCACTTTCTCATGATGATTGATAAAGATTGTTTCGTTAAAATAAGAACAGTTTTCCAAAGGAATAGAGACCGAAAAGGAAACGCTATTAAAAAGATATGAATTTCTACTCAGTCGTACATAATAAATGGAGCTAATACTTGAGGCATTGGACAATTTGATAACATTTTTAGAGACAAAGGTTGCATCCGACCATCCCAGTCTCATCTCATCCAAAGACATCCGACGGATGTAAGATTTGTAACCCCCTTCAATTATAAATATACATCGATTAGATTTCCTCATCATTATGATCATAAAAAAACACTAAATGTGACAAAAAAAAATTAAATAAAGACCATCATTTATATATCTTGGAGTTAAAAACATGTATAATTAATGTTATGGTCAGTAATAAATTAGCCATCCTTCATCAAACTATAAAGAAAGAACAACATTGGAATCTTTATCGACATAAGAAACAAAAAAAATTTCATTTGGGAACCAATTAAATATGATAAGATACCGTCAAGAGAAAATTTGAACAATAATGTGTATGCATGTTAATTATATTAGAGTTTGAGCAAGTGTGTAAACTAATCGTACTTTTGAAATAAAGGTGCGCAAAGATTACATATGAGTACCTTTTTATGTTCCAGTGTCAATTTTTATTTGACAAACTCATATATTCAATGTTTAGTGGAAACTTTTGAGGAACTTTTGGGTGTCATAATTACCGTGCACGCATCCTAGAGTAGATGAGTTCATATAAAACCCAAAGTGTTTTGTTAGTACTGAAATTTAAACATTGCGAAATTCTAGGGTTTTACCTGTTTTATAAAATCACAATTGATGAGAGTAAAAATTTATTTAAATTATATGTAGTAAATAAAACCACAAATTATGTCTTTATCAAAGCTACAATATTAGGGTCTTTAAACGAAGGAGGAAACATATGGTAGTTTTCTTCCTGAAAGTGCACCACCAATAATTTAGAAGACTCGGGTAATGTAACAAACACCGATACACTTATCACAGCTCAGATCAAGGCAATACCGAATTTATAATTATTCTGATGATTAATATCTAAGATTTTCATAACTACAAGTTCTCATGGGTCAAAATACGTCTTATCATAGTTTATAGTATTTATTTAAATCGTTATGACCAAAAATTATATCGTATCTTGCCGTGCCTTTACGTCACAGGTTATTTCTAGGGGTGTGCATAAAATCCGAACCGTCAGCAAAATTGCGGATGAAAACCAATCCGCAAGAGTCTATGGGCCGGATACAGGTGAGTTTTCAAATCTGCAAGGTTTAGCGGTTTGGTTGTGGTTGGTTTTGTAAATCCGCGGATTCACCCTTACCGTAGGTTATAACAAAAAAAAGATAAAGCCCAGTTAAATAAAGCCCGGCAAAACAAAGCTTATGAGCCTCCAAATGTGCCATGTATTTTGCTATTTAACCAAACGGAGTTTGCTTTGAAATGAAACGAACTGAAGTTCCCCTTCGCACAATTTCATGTTAGTTTCAATCCAAATATATTTTGATTTTTTTTAATGGTGTTCATATCTACATTATGGAATTCTCCTTTCGGCTTATTAGTCCATGAATACTGATTCTAATCCAAATCAGTTACTTTGTTTTTCATTATTATGCACGCAAGTTGTTTGATGAAATGCCTAGCATGGCATGTCCGAAAATTCCCTCACCGGTTTTGTTTGTTTACCTTTTTTTTTTTTTTTTTTTTTTTTTTCTTCTAACTAAATCCGCGGTTAAACCGCATCCGGTCCGCATTACCCGCTGATCCGCGGATGTGAAATCCGCGGGTGATTGGGCCGGTCACGGTTCAATTTTCCAAATCCGCAACTTTGACGGTTTGGTTGCGGGTGACCCCTAATCTGCAACCGTCCGTCCATTGCACACCCCTAGTTATTTCTAGTGAATCGACAAGACACAACATTTCTGAATGTGAAGACTACAGACAAGCCCATTTTTTAGATTTTTTTCACTATGAAACCCACGCCCAGAAAAACCCATGCGCGCACCCATTTTTTGTAAGAAAATTTATCGCATACCCAGAATTTATAAAATTATATTCCGGTCTTGTTCTTCTTCTACTCCCGACAAACTATCCTTCTTCTTCCGGAATTCCTTTTCTTCTCCCTCCGAACTCTGAAGTAATCCCGATAATTTGTTGTTGATGTTTATAAGGGTTAGAAGATGATTTGAAGTTTGAGAATTGTTTCCTTTGAATGTAGTTGAGGATGTTGTTATGAACAGAAAATTAGGTCATGGATTTGAGTTGGATTGATGGTGATGAGATTTGACAGGAGAAGGAAAAATATATGAGTTGTGAACTCGATATTTATTAAAATCGAATTCTGGGGTTTCTGAAACTGAAATTAGGTTGAGTTGCATAATTTGTTTTCTTTTATTTTATAAAACTCATTTTTAGATATGGAAATTATGATTGAGTGTTGATATTCCAATCGATTTTTCTAATCATTTTATTCTTTCGGAAATTAAGCTATAAGTTAGGTTTAATTCAGTGGAGACTTGTAAAGCGGCATCTTCTTCTATTGAAGGGACCTTGGTTACCGGAAGACCACCGTCTTCTTCATATTCTTGAAATGGGAGGTAATCTAAAAATAAATTTTTGACTGATTTTTTCCCCCCCTTTACAGATTGTTATTTGAATTTTAGTTAAGTTGTCACTTGTTTCAAGTAAAAGATGTTTTATGCTGGTGTTTTATATGCTATCATCCATATATGAGGTTGATAGGAAGTACTGCGAGACAAAGTAATCGAAATCGTTCCTCGGTGCTACTCGGTTGGGAAGCTTGGAGCGAAGAGCAATAAGTTCGGACTTGAAATCGCCAAAACTCCTGGTCTAATACTCGGAATCTATTTATTAATAATTTATATATTGATGCTCATAAGTCATGATTTGTACCTAATTAAAATTAAAATTTTAACATTATGATGTAATTAAGTGTGTAATATTGTTATATTGAACGTATTTATCATGTATTTAGAGGTTTTTCTATTTTATAACTCTCGTCTAAGGGTTATGAATATTTTATTTTCTGATTTAAGTGCATGCAAGGACAACTCAGAAAAATCGTTAACTCGTTTTGCTAAAAAATCAGTCCAAATCGGCCGCCTTAATTGCTAAAAATCGTAGAGGCCTTGGAATCGGAAATCGCCTCGGTCATAGAGCTTGTAGAGATTACTCGGTGAGTAATCGGCCTTGGAGAGCGATTTTGACTACACTTTGCTGCCAGATTTATATGGATGTGTTTTAACATTGAACAATGAATCTCAATCAATTTTATATGGCTAGTGAAGGAAGCATTTGTGAGACACGAGTTTGCTGTAAGTTTTAAGATCTGTAAATGATAATCTATTGTCATACCATTAGGAATCAGTTTGTGTTATTACCTTGTTGTAATTGGAATGCCTAGGCTCGATGTTTGTTTATTGGTCTTTTCATTTTACCTTCTTTGCACTGTTTGTTCTGTTCCGTGGATTAGTTTGGTTATCTCATACCCCAGCTAGTACTTAACCTAGCTAAGCTTCAAAATTTTAACCGTACTTTGGGTTGGTGTTTTATCCAACTCACAAATTTAAGCTGCTAATAGACTTGCTATAGTGCTGCCAATGGAGTTGTTGTTGACAGTGGTTGATGAATGGTAATGCAGATGTAATACTGTTGTGGGATTGAGTTGTTGTCGCTATGGAGTATGGTATTAAAGATGCATATTTCCCTTAGGCCTTAAACTAAATTTGATTGTATCGGTACTTTTAGAAGACATGGGATTACTGTGATCTAGTAAAGCACTTCAATTTTAAAATTTTCATTTCAGGTAATCCCTGTAAAGGGCTTCTATGATGTTGTCAGGCATAAGGGCGTGGGTTTAACTTTTGCAATTATGGGGATGACTTCATTTACGGATGGTCCAGCTGATGGAACCAATCTAACTGGCACGGATAAAATTAGACTAATGCCTGATTTGTCAACCAAGAGGATACTCCCACGGTTCAAAAAATTTGTTGTTTAATAGGCTTTATCTGTCTCATTTTTGTTATCATCTTTGTCCATGTTGATATTAGTTGATATTAGCACATTAAGACTTTATTAATTTCCTGCATAACCTGTTATGCATCTAAAAAATTGTTGCATTGCTTGTTATGCAGTCCAGAAACGGCTACATAACTTGTTTGGTACTATTGAAACCAATAAAAACAAAGATCGCATAACTTGTCATGCACCTCTAGGTAATATCTGCATAACATGTTATGCAGTCGTGAAAATGGATGCATAAAGCATTATGCAACAACTTTTTGTAAGCACTGCAATAAAAAAATTGATGCACTTAATATGCGTCCAAAAATATGGCTGCATAACGCATTATGCATATAAACAAAATTATTAACCAACAATGGATACACAATTTGTTATGCGGTCGAAAAATTATTGCATAATTCGTTATGCGTCTTTTGTTTTTATGATGTTATATTTTTAAGCGTATATATCGTTTTACTGGTTGCATAACTATATTAGTAAATGCATGAATCAAAATATGTTTGTTGTGTCTGTGTAATGTGTTATGCATCGTTTTTGGTGGCTGCATAATGGTTATGTACCAAATTTTTGAAAATTTTGCCTAAAATGAAGTTCACCTCCGATATTTTCGTGAAAACCAAAAATTTGATATTGTTGTTTGTACTCGATGTGTAGCTCTCTTTAAAAGATTTCCAATGGTATAGAATTTGTAAAATTCTAAGGCCCGGATTTTTAGATATGTTATATATCCAAGTCGCGTTACCAATTACACCCCTGATGCATAACCCGTTATGCAGACATTTCTCAAAATTTCATATAATTATGGGTGTCACGGAACAAAAAATTAATCTTGGGCCTGGCAATAAGAATATTATTTTTTTTGGGCCTGCACCTAAGTTTCCCTTTCTGAATTCTTTGATAAGCCCAAGTTGATATATGCCAAGGCCCAATACGAAGACCTTAGGATGCCCTCTTCCTCTTGACGAAGAAATATAATTGTGATAATCCATTCTACCATGTCAGGAACTTTTGCTGAAAATTTCGATGATGCATATTCTTCTGTTCGATGATGCATAATCTTCTGATGATGAAAAAATCGATTTATCCAGATTCTTGCTTAGTGTGTACTCGAATCGGGGTGTGATTCGAGATCAATCTTCTGAAGGAGAAGAAGTGGAAGCCGCTCAAGGCAACTCACATACATTAACTGGATACTTGCCTAGTTTGTGCTCCGATTGGCCTGTGAAGAAGATGGATGGCGTACCATTCATCCTGAGTAGAACCAAGGTATCTCACTCATCCCTTGTTTCCAGAAGTTGCAGTGAAATTTTAAATTTAGTTCTTCCTTGATAAATTTTTTTGACTTGTTTTTATGTGTGTTTCTCACAAGCCATTTGGAGGGGTACTGACATTACTCATTTCTTGACCAAATATAATCAAATTAGCACAGCAGACAGGGTTACAAAAAGGTTCAATGATACAGATTGTGAATTTATTCCCTTTGTGCTTTGGCAAATTTGGAATGCTCTTTGATTCTAAGAAGCCTAACCAAAGTAGAAAATAAAACAATAGGATAAATGCTCTTTTCAGTACCCCATTTGTTTAGTCATTCAAATTTCTTGTACAGGCAGCATTACAGGATTTAAAAGAGGTAGGAGAAGGTCAGCAAAAACAATCAGATGGTAACACATCTCAGGCAGACACCACTTCCGAGGAGACTTTATGGAATCAGATACTCGTAATTATCTTCGGCTTTTAACACTCATAATTTTATTTTCATGCTTATAATTGGTATGTACTTATCTTGGGAAGTTGAGTAGAAATCATGATTTGTTTGCAGAAAATATGTGATGAGGTTGGTGAGAGTGATGGTAAACTCTATAAGATGTGGTGTGAAATAAACCAGGAATGCTTGGACATTTACAAGAGGAAAGTTGATGAAGCTGCAAACCCTACCCAGGTTTCTAAGAACACATTTTCGGAAGACACCACTTATGAGGCTTTGTCGAAGCAATTAGAAGTAATTCTTTTAGGCTCTTAACACTCATAATTTTATTGTTATACTTATACTTGGCATGTAGTTGTCTCTTGGAAAGTTGTGTAGAAATCATGGTTTGATTTGCAGGATAATGTGGATGAAGATAATCGCAAAGCGACGTTGGATCTAATAGACCGGGAATGCTTGGAGGTTTATAAGAGAAAAGCTGCTGAAGCTGAAAATTACGTGCAAACCTTCAACATGAGTTGGTTGTTGCAAAAGGAGAGCTTTTAATGCTTGCTTCAGCTCTCGGAGTGAAAATTGTAATGAGTAAACACAATTTTTGCGTCTAATTTCAAACTATTCTCTGATGATTTTATGAAGCTCTAAACTTGATCAAGTTTACAAACTTGCAGTTCTTATTGTAAGTTGGTATATCCTCATTAATATGTTACTAATTGTTCTACAGCCCCATGATTCGACAGGGAAAGTGAAGAAACAATTAGCAGATATATATTTAAAACAAGAACACCTATCGTGGTTGAAAGATAAAAGGAAGGTGGTGTTTGCTGATGTACAATCACAGATTCAAAAGCTACGTGAAGAATTTGCTGGGAATTCAAAAACTTACCGAAGAGCCAGAGGCTCTCATTGTTAGTGACGATGACTTGTCGTTGAGTACGTTGGGTTTGTTGCGTTCTGAACTCCAGAGCCTTCATGAAAGGGTAACATGCTTCTCCCAATTTATGATCTAACATGTAGAAATTTTGGTTGGTCTATTGTTTATTACTTTGCCATCACATGACTATGGAACTGTTTGTACATGTTTTATGCCTCTTGTACAGGCAGCGGAAGTATCAGATGATGAGCTGACACAGTTATTGGCGGCGAAAGAATTTCGGGCAGAGACCACCTGTGCAGATTTATTGAAGCAATTACATGTCATTATCTTAGGCTTTTAACACTTTGTTTATTTTTGTTTTTATTTTTATGCTTATAATTGGTCTGTACTTATCTCTTGGGAAGTTGAGTAGAAATCTTGATTTGTTTGCAGCAAATATGGGATGAGGTTGGTGAGAGTCGTGGTAAACGTGATGAGGTGTTGCGTCAAATAAACCAGGAATATTTGGGCATTTACAAGAGAAACCTTGTTCAAGATGCAAGGTCGGGAGCACACCTTTCCCAGGTTTGTGAGAACACAGCTGGGGCAGATTATGAGACTGTAATGTCAAAATAATTCTTTTAGGCTTTTAACACTCATAATTTTGTATTTATGCTTATACTGGTATGTAGCTATCTCTTGGGAAATTGATTAGAAAATCATGATTTATTTGCAGAATAAGCGTGAAATAGAACGGGACTGCTTGAACGTTTACATGAAAAAAGTTGCCAAAGCTGCAAAGTCAAGGAAACTCCTTCGCCAGGAGTTGGTTCATGCCAAAACTGAGCTTTCTAGGCTTGCTTCAGCTCTCGGAATGAAAACGATAGTGAGTAAACACAAGTTTTTCTCCTAATTCCACTATTCTCTGATGATTGTATACAGCTCAAAACTTCTGATGCATATTTGGGTTAAGTATACAAACTTGCAGTTTAGCAGCTTAATTGAATGGTAAAAAAATATAGTTACTGTAGGTAGGTATATCCTCATTAATATGTTATTGTTCTACAGGACTACAAGTCGACAGGGACAATCAGTAAACAATTAGCAGCTATACGTTTAAAACTAAAAAATCTAGCTGTGTTGAAAGATAAAAGGAAGGTGTTGTTTGCGGATGTACAATTACAGATTCAAGAGATACTTAAGGAAACTGGTGAACAGACAGAGGCTCCTACTGTTAATGAGGATGACTTGTCATTGATGAAATTGGATAAATTGCGTTCTGAACTCCAGGAGTTTCAACTAAAGGTATCATGCTTCGCGCAATCTATGATCTGACATGTATAAATTTTGGTTGGTTTGTTGTTTGATACTTTATCTGAACTTTGCCAGTTGATTTAACATTACTTCTGTTAAGTTGTTGATTCCATTAATTCCTTTTTTCAATAGAGTGACGACTTCAAGGCTTTTAAGGTTTTCACCTGTGTAACCACTATGTATGGCCTCTGCTCTGTATTGGAGATAAACTTCATCAACTTCATCAATGGCATATTGCCAATCGACTCTCGGGGAAACATTCCAATAATGGAGATGTATCAGAGTTGGCAAAGACAGAAAAATATCTAAAAAAGAGGAGTTGGAGAGAACTTTATCAAAGTTGACAATGATAGTAGAAGATCTAAAAAAAGAAGATGGAGAGGCATGCAATGGTAGCTTTCGTTCTATTTCACCTCTTAATCTTTAGATATTTTCTTCACAATATTCAACACCTCACGTTGCAACTTCTAATTATAGTAATCTTTTAATTATACTTCACATGTTCTTTAGTACATTTTTTCACCTCTTAATCTATAGTAATTTTCTTCACAATATTCATCACCTTGCTTTGCAACCTTTAATAATATACTTCACATGTTCTTTAATACATCCTATGTGAATTAGGGATGTGGACATGGGAGTTTTTTTACTAAATTACTTTTTTAAGACATGTTATCTGTTGTAGTTGTAAGATTATCATTACCAGGTCATATTAAATTCGAACTTGGTATCTGTTGTACTTTACTTGATTTGTGTGTGATGTTAGTTTAAATTGTCGAAAATTTTATTAACCGGCTGACTTTTAACTTTTCAGCTTCGAGGGCTAGGAGCACAGCTAAGTGATCTATGGACCATCATGGATACCCCGCTGGAGGAGCAAGCTCCGTTCTCACGTGTTATCCGTAACATCTCAGCTGAAGTTGATGATGTTATCCACCCTGGTGACCTTGGCGTTTGCATGATCAAGCATGTAAGTGAATTTCGCTAATGCATATGGCCAACTGTTGTTGGATGTTACTGAATTGAGCTAGTTATGTTCTCATTCCTTTTTCTTGCTGTGAAGGCTAAAGCGGAGGTCAAAAGGCTTGAACTGGTTGCCAGCACAATGAGGAATTCGATTGAAGACCGTAATAATGACGAGGTAATCTGTTTCAATTATCATCCAAGTCCTGTAATGGGTCGGTAACTGTAAGAAGTCTTAGGAGGTTGATTTTGGTTGGTTTATTGTTGGTTACTTCATCTGAACTTTGCCAATTGATTTTACATTACTTTCCTTAAGTTGTTTATTCCATTAATTCCTATTTCAATAGATTCAGAGATTGAAGGTTTCAAAGGCTCGCGAGTACATACGCACTCTGGGTAAACTCTGCTCTTCTTCGGAGCTGGACTTCTTCAGCATCATTAATGGAGTACACCCAGGCTTAATTAACTCTCCGTGGCTATCCGAGATTGTCGATGATGGAATTTTATCAGAGTTGGCAACGACAGTAGAACGTCTATCTAAAACCCTGCAAGATGGAGTAAACTCTGCCTAAGAATTCCGTCAACTGCTTGGTGCAAAACTACGTCTCTAATCACTAATCATGCCGGGTCAAATGACAAAAGCAAATAGAAGAGGCTCTTGGATTGAGTTGAAAAATGGATAAAAAACCATTTCAAATCATTGAAGTGGTAGTAATAGCAAATAGAAGAGGCTGTTGGTTTTGGTTGTTGTTGCAGACATCGTAGGCTGATGTAGCCCACTGCTTCAGATTATGATTTTTGCTGTTATTTGTGTTTTCCGAGTGATAATTTTAATATCCATTTTACCAGGATAAGAAAAAGTTTCACGAACAAATAACAGAAGGTATTCGGTTTAATGCCAGTCCCTTTGTCCAAATGAATTTGTTGGCATGTGCTAATGGAGGTTCAGGTGGAACTCTGAAAAGTATTCTGGCTTAGTCCCAGCAGACCACTTTGTCCAAATGAATTGGTTGGCGCATGTGCTAACGGAGGTTAAGATAGCACTCGGAACAGGTTGTTTTTAAGGGGGCCATTTTTAAGAGAGTTCGGTTACTGAGACGACCCCCAGTGCACCCTAGAAAGAGAGAGAGAGAGAGTTAAATACGGGTTACTAGTGTGTACTTAGTTATACACAAAATTGGTTAAAAAACCAAAATCAAAATTTCTAAAAGGACAATGATTTAGATATTTTTTAAATGAATGACAAAAATTTTAAAATAGGGCAGGATGTAACCAGGTTCATCCCCGGCCCATTTTCAAATATTTTTTCTTATTTTTATTTTACAATGATGCATCCAGCTTCATCCTTGCTATTTTTTAAGTTTAAGCCATGATGAATCCAGTTTAATCCTTGCTATTTTTTTATCCATTTCACCCATAAAAATTTTTTTACTCGTCCATTTTAATCGTGTTTTAATTTTTTTTGAATGAATACTCCATTTTCCGTTAGTTATATTTTTGGCTGCTGCCGCATCACTCATCCGAGGATAGAGTGACAATTTTAATTAGCGAAGAGTAATGAGATTGGGTGAGCCATATGGTCTCCCTTCCATTTTCTGTTTTGGTGTTTAGAATTCAAGAGGGGACTGTGTGATAAAGCATTTTGATATGTTAGAGCATCCACGGTCATCTAATGCTTTAAGGTCAGAACATAATACCGCCTCACGTTGAAGAGTCCAACTATGTGCACCCGCGGGTGCACATTCCTCCCCTCCTCATTAGTTAGGACTTAACGGAAGTTACAATTATTTTAAAATTTATTTTCTTTTATGATTTTCTTATCCAAGATGTAAAAAGAGAGAAAGCTACACTGACTACATGTTGTCCTTTTTTTTTTTTTTTTTTATCTCTCTCCATTTCCTCTTTTCTTCTTCTTCCATTGTGTTTCTGTATCTGCCATCTAAAATCAAAGATCGTAGAATTTGGTAGCAACAAAAATTGTGAAGAATTGATAAAAAGAAAAAGAAAACAACAAGACTAGATTATGGTATTGATCATTACTGGTTATCTTTTATACTTGTTTTATCAATTCTAGGATAAACAGGTCCCTCTGTTTTCTTTGTTTTTCTTCTAATTAAGATTTAGTTTTGAGCCATGTTAAAGACCGTTTTAACTAAAATCAACCAACTAACAGCTAAAATCTACAAGGAAGTTCTGGAAACAGTTTTTGATGCTGATAAGCTTATGATTTTGTTGGTCAAAAATTCATTGTTTTAGAATTAAAATCAAATTCTTCCCTCTTCACCTATTCCAAAATTTTCATCCACAACAACCGAATTTATTAAAACCCAAATTACGAATTTAAAAGTAATCAATAGATCAATTTTCTTATAATCAATAATAATCTAACAATTTTCTTTAGGCATTTCATCCATCAATTTCTTTGCGATTCCAAGTTGGCAAGTCCCCTATCTTAACCATGGAAGTCCATGAAATCCTATATCGAGACTAATACCAAACAGCTTAATTACCCACATAATGGAAGGAATCACAACTCACATATGACCAACCGATTTTGTACAAAATCATAAGATTTCCATCCAATTATAATAATCTGTGAATGATTTTGACAACCACAAAATCAATCACGTAGTTCAAGCTATTCAGTACAAGCTTCTAAAACAAAACAGACTATAATGAGTGAAAGATCAATAATTTGTTTAACAGACGTAATTTGGGTTTATTTTCTTACTAGAAGCTCTAATATGGTGTTCCAGATGAAGTAGTTTTACCTAGGGAGTGAAAAGAGAGGAGGAATATACAGAGATCAAAGAGAAAGAACGCCATTAATGGAAAGCTATAAATGTGTGGTTTCCAATGTATATTTAATACTATTTCTTAAAATAAAATGAATTTTGGAAAACTAGATAACAGTGGAAAAGATTCTGCGAATAAGGAGAGGAGGAACGTGCACCCCGGTTAAAGCCAGGGTGCACAAAGTCGGACTCCACGTTGAATGATGAAAAAACCCATCTCATTATATAACGGTGAACATTACTAACCTTTAGAATTGCTTAAACCTAATAACGGTGAATATTACTCACCCTTGGAATTATCCATAACTGGTGAAAGGATAGTGATTTTCATCTTTTCTCCACAAATTTTCCAGAAAAATAAAAAGAAAAATAACATAAAAAAATTCCAACATATTTTCAAAGAAAATAAAAGGGAAAAAAATCCCACATATTTCCTATCTTTTCTCCATATATTTAATATATCGTGACGGGATGAGGAATGTTTCTCCCCAATCATTCCCCCAATCAAATTAATATATCGTGACGGGATGAGAAATGCTTCTCCCCAAATCAAAAATTCATTGTATGCCGGTTTATTACTACCTCCGTCTCTAAAGATAGGCGAGTTTGTGTGTAATTTACAAACAAACCTGCCTATCTTTTAGAGACGGAGGGAGTAAAAGAAAAAGATGGTTAATGGTTCATGCATCGCAACAGTGCTTCGCCCATCCCGCCACACCGAACCAAAAATACGATTAAAAGAAAGATGCTTGATGTACATCACGGGAACAAATGTAGTGAATGCTAAAAATGTTAAGCTATATCTAGGTATTGGCGAAAACCCAATGGGAGAATAACTATATAACTGGGCGGAGGTATAGGAGGCGTCATTTTCTTTCTACATGTTTAGAAGTGCGCCTAATTTCTAAACGGTAATTTAATGTGCGGCCGGTTGAAGCGGAATTTGAATCCCTGCTTAACATCATAGACAATATATATAAGGAGTGTTAATATAAAGTGCGCTTGGTAAGAGGGCGTTAAGGATAAATGATGAGCACGGCAATGCTCGCGCGAGAGATAAATTTAGCTTGAAAACCAAGTCTTTCCCTAATTGTATTTCCTTTGTATATTATGACTTTGGGTACAAGCATGTTAAGTTTAAAAATCCCCGTAACCAAAGTTTTATATAAATACGTATGGTCTCTAGTCTACAGGAAGATGTAGAGAACCATAATCTTTCAATCAACTTGGTATCCTAATAGATTTTGATCCTCACCTTATTTAGTTTTTGTTAGAGCATTGCTCGGTCGAACTCACAAGTGTTGCTATATCAAGCTTGTTGTCAAAACTATATCTTGATTTCTAGTCTACAATTAGTTAAGTCCCTGGTCTAGGATAGTGAGTTGAGAAACGAACCACCATCATTTGCGTTCTACCGTTTGAAGGCGAAGATCAACCGAATTTTTTTTGGAGAACTTCACCGACAAAAGGTAAGTGAAGACTGAACCACCTATTTCTCAAGTTATATTCACCATTCTATTTTTGAGACGATTGTCACATAACTAATTAGACTAGCTTGCATAGACAAGAATTTCAAGTCGAGAACTAATTATTGAGTTTACGAATTTATCGAAATATAATGACTAAACTTAATGAACATTTATTCATACTTGATCAAATTCGGTGAAGAACAATTTTTGCTTGGAACAAAATCTTGATTCAAGTTTATCATTCAAAATTGCTGGAAGAGTGATAAGTGTCATTGATATTATTCAGAATATTTCAAAACGACTTAGAGAAATATAGAACTTATGCGGAATACAAGACAATGTTATCAGTCTTACAAAATGAGAGAACTGTTATATGTCTGAAGCCGTATTACATGTATTCGTACACGAAGCGGAGTAGCTATATATCGACTTTCAGATTTGTGTGATATGCATATTCGTATGTACATCATGGGAAAATCTGTTTGTTTCGTGATCCAGATAGGTATGTATATTCGTATACTATGTGGTAAGGGTACCGGGTTAAAATAAGCAAACCGGTACGCGATCCATAACAGTTCTATGTTCTAGAACCAGTTTAGTACCCAAACCGGTACGCAAGCTGAATGTTCAGTGAACTCCGGAAGCGGCAAAGGTCCTAAGTTTGCAAACCGGAACGTGAACTAAAAAGTTTTGTAGACTACGAAACTTTGAATTGGTTCAAAGTTTGCCCGGTATGTGAACTGAAAAGTTCCCGCAAGAGTCCTAACTTGGTAATTGTGCTGGGTTGTGTACCATTCCGGGTTCACAAGTTCACAGACTTTTCAAGGTATGCATACTGGGATGCATACCAAAAAGTTGTTGTCGACATATATTTACTCCGGTACGTGTACTAGGTACATGTACTATGGTTTCAGACCTATATCAGTTC
This sequence comes from Papaver armeniacum, assembly GCA_023531295.1. Taxonomy (NCBI): domain Eukaryota; kingdom Viridiplantae; phylum Streptophyta; class Magnoliopsida; order Ranunculales; family Papaveraceae; genus Papaver; species Papaver armeniacum. Next base: position 54,575 of record JAJJWW010017906.1, on the reverse strand, counting down.
TCCCAGTTTGTAAGACCGGTATGCATACTGTCTTGTATCTGAGAATAATAGTAGTTCTATATTTCTCTCTAAATCAATTCGAAACATTCCCAAATAACATCAATAACACATATCATTGTTCCAGGCTACTTTTGAATGACAATCTTGAATCATAATTTAGATTACGAACAATAAGTTGAAATTCATCGAGTATGAACAAATGGTCATTAAGCTTAGTCATATATTTCGAGAACTAATTACCAAGATAAACTTGACTCAAAATTCTTGATATGCTTACAATAGTCTAATTAGTTAGGCGACATCATCTCATAAATAAAAGATTAATATAACTTGAGATATAGGTGGTTCAGTCTTCACTTACCTTTTTTCAAAGAAGTTCTCCAAAAGTTTCGTTTGATCTTCGCCTTCAAACGGTAGATCGCAATGATGACTGCCGTGATGTCTGTTTCTTAACTACATCTTCTCCTAATCCGATACTTAACTAATTGTAGACTAGAAATCAAGATATAATTTTGACAACAAAATTTGACAATAAGCTTGAGATAATAAAACTCGTGAGTTCGACCGAGCAATGCTCTAACACCAACCTAAACTCTCATATCACTATAAACAATCAAACAACCGTTACCCAAATACTACAAAATGCTAGACATACCCCCTAAGTATCATCTTGCTATTTTCTTTTCTGGAACATTTTGACCTCCATAAATGATTTAGTTTTCAAGCAACACCATACACATCGGAAAACATCCTGGGTACAGACCTAAAGCAACATCGAGAATTCAAATGGGAAAAAAAGGTGTTTCCCTCAGTTTTACCCGGAGACACACCAATCAGAGGCACCCCAACAACTATCAGAGCAACAACGATAATCTTAGCAGGATGGAACACACCAGAATCAGATTGGATAAGATCAACATAATTGGAATTGCTAGCATACATCCGCGAATGGCATGAGCGGATTTTATTTGCAGTGATTCGAATTCTCGAACTTGTGATGGCTCTCGCGCAACCACTAGGAAAAACTACGACGCTAATAGTCGAAACATGGCAATTCTTCTAGCATCAAGGACAACAACAGAGAGAAAATGGACAAAAGTAACCTTTGAGACATACTGAAAATCTGATGCGATTCATTAAAAAGGAGGTTAAAGCTCCTTGGTATGTTGCATAATTAAAACAGAGAATACGCCAAATATTTCATTGTACCATATAACAGAAGGAAATCAAGCAGCAGATGGTCTAACAAATTATGCGGCAGATGAAATCCAAGCAAGAAATTTATCAACATCATTTTGGGACCAGGCGATTCCACATTTTATTAGCCAAATTCTGTATAATGACTTTGAGGGTACAAGACACCCATGTATAATACCTTTTTAGTCCGTTTGTTCTGTTTTTTCATGCTTCAAAAAAAAAAAGTATAAGATAGAGTGGCTGGCTAAGGAGAGTTTATTACTTTATGTACATTTCAAATAGTATATGTTTATATTAGGTTCATTATTAGTAGTGATATAAATCTCTAGTAGAGACATTATTAGTACTATCATCGAGTTGTCTTTTGACTGCACCAAAATCTTCAAGACATAGATTGGGGACTTCTTCAAGCCACAATCAGAGGGCATATTTCCAAAAGATGGAAATAGCAAGAGATAACCATGATATCGACGGGCAGTACTCATCAACATTTGGACGCATATCCCTGGATAGTAACTTCATTCAATTGCATCGAACCACACTACCATCAACCAAATACCTATGGACATTGTTGTGTCCATCAAGAATACAGTTTTTCTTGTGAAAGCATTGACCGGAGGCCTTTCGACCTTCGACTTCGACTCCAAAAACCGCCACCGATGCAACACCGATATGAAGACTGCTACTCACACTATACTCCAATATGATGTTGTAATTAATAATGTAATGGCCCTTCAGTAGTCTAATAAATTTAATGCTTCAAAAAAAAAATCTACGGATTTAACTTACAAGGGTTAAGCATATCTAAATCCTTCTAAGGAAGTCGAGGAATCTTCTGGAATTGTCTCGAATTTAAATATGGTGGAACACCCTACACATGATGTGTGTACATAACATAAAACACTAATTTTATTTTTATTCCCTCCCTAAGGCAAAGTGGTAGGCCTCGGAATGTGTTTATATTTAAGCCTACATGTTATACCGCAAGTGCACGGCGTCTATCGGAGACGCGGCAAGTACGGGTCGATCCCACAGAGAAATGGGTGTGCTATGTATGATCTAAGGCTTCTTCAACTGAAATTCAACAAGTGCAAGTAACAACAGATGTTTGTGCCGATACGGATGAGGTGAAGTGACTCTAAGCTAAGGTATCAAATAACTGTGACAAATTGGAAAATGCTAGGGAAGTTGCTTCCACCCCTTGACCCTATGCTAAGGTAATTCACTTAATGTTGTGTTCTTATACATTCATAAGGAAGATTCTAAAGAATAATGGATCACTAATCGCATTAATTCCCCCTAGTATAGAGTGTCTTCTTACAGTACACTCTATCACAGGTTCCTTAGCCAATTACTAAGCATTATTCATATCTCATTAAGCACATACATTCTTCCCTGGAAGTCTCACATGGAAAATTTGTTAACTACTTTATCTAATTCTCCCCTAGTATTGGCTGTCTTCTTACAGTACAGCCAATCACAGGAGAAGTTGATCTACTAGCTAACTTATTATCCTATTAATCAAGCTCAGCAAGAACAACAGCACAAATATGAATAACTCAACATATTGTCTAGGGTTTCAACAACACCCTAGCTGATAAAATTAAGACATTACAAAGACAGATAAACTACAAATTAACCTAATTGAAGCACCGGCTAGCCTGGCATGAACAAAAACGACTTCTATCCCTTCTATTTATACATGCAAAGGAACCCCAAGTACCAAACCCTAATTTATTTAAAAACAGAAAATTAAAATAGAAATTCTCTCACCCACGTCTCTCAATCGAGTGATGGCTCTACTCAATCGTCTCGACTCCATTAATTGATTGCTTACACGAACCTAACCCTAGTTCCATTTATCTCTTTCATAGCCTCTAGAGTTGTTGAGAGAGGCTAGGCAAGGGATAACTAAAACTAGAGGTGGCGAAGATGGAGCGGCTGTTGCAGGAGAGATGGTGATGATGGAGGTGGTGAGGGCGGCTCTGTCAGGGAGAGGGAAGGAGGTGGCGGAAGAGCAGAGCTCTTCTCTGTCGGGTGAAGAGGTATGGGGAGGAGAAGAGAATAGGGTTAGGTTTTGGTGATAGGGGCTTATATAGGTGGTGTGATGTGAAGCGGGTGCATCAGGATTTGATGTGAAGGTCGGAGCGAGCGTCGGATGTAGCGGTAAGATCCGAACGGGCCGAGGTAGAGTTGGGACGATTTGGTGTTGCACGGAGCAGCGAACTTCGATGCGCGTGGAGGCAGCGACCGTAGGATGTAGCCAGTGTGATCTCAACGGTTCGGGTTGGATGGGCTCGGATCCGGGTCGCGGGTCGGGTCTAGCTCAAGCCCATGTCTAGTAGATGAGTTGCTACTTGTTGGGTTGCAACAAGCTAAATTGTGTGGCTTTGCTATCTGCTCCATAGATGCTCGTCTCTAATTCTTCGCTCTTTTGGCTCCTCAGATTCTCCAAGCTTTATTTATTACCTAAAAACACAAAATTAATTAATACAAATATTTATTCTTTGAAAACAAGGAAAATACAGAATATGGGATAATATCTAATTCTTGAGCACAAAAGATGAGTAAAATGCCAATAAAAAGGTGTATAAAAATGCACTATTTGGCACTCATCAAATACCCCCAAACCCGAATTTTACTTGTCCTCAAGTGAAACAAATAAAGAAATCCTAACTATACCACCTGTCGCTGGTCTCTCGAATGCATTTAGCGTATGCACTAAGCCTTTAAACCGCTAGGTGTCCCTAGTGGACGAGTTGTAGTCTCGTGAGGGTTTACCAGAGGTGTACCCACAAAACCTTCTCCACCTTCGGAGTGTAAAAGAGGCTCAAGCCTCCAAGAAGCTATGAGGACATAGAGTTTACGCATACTAGTAACAAGAAGTTAGAACTATCGAAGAACGCATTCTCATCCTTAAGTGCTTTGAGCGAGAAGTAACCATACCATATGAAAGAATTCGGATTCGATTGTGATCATAAGTCTCAACTTCGCCTCACCATTAAGGTTTTATGATAATTGCACTCAAAAAGATCGCTTTTTAGTCTCTCATGTGTGCGAGGCGGGAGTAAAGAAAGAAATCCCGCACACGTTGTAGGTAAGAAGGATAACCTTCCGAAATAAAAAACTGGAGACTCCACGAAGTGTGGACAAAAAGAATCTTTTTCTCGATGATCTCTAAGAAAGGAAATCAACCATTAGCAAGGGGTGGGAGTACTCACTCACTTCTCACCCGATCGGCAATTAATATCACTCTCTCATAAGAACCATAGAAACGTCTTCACTCTTCGGTCTTCGGTCTTCAAATGTTGATGACGAACTTCTAAACTTCACAAAACTTGACAATTTTTAACTTTTCTACTCAAATTCCTTGTTGTTTGGATTTTTCTTCTTGAACTCTCTTTACCATGGTGGTAGCAAAAATAAACTACAATATTTTTTGATTTTTGATTTTTTTTTTTTTTTTTTTTTAGTTTACAAAAGTGAAAATAAAAATACAAATAATGAAACAACTAACTCCATGGACAAAGGACTTTAATACTCAATTTTTTTCACAACTTGTATTGTCTTGATTTTATAAATTTTATTAATTCTCATCCTATTTTCTTTTCTTTGTTGCACGTAAACCTTGGACTATATCAATTTTTCTTTCCATATTATGATGATGCTCCGCTTGCTGACGATGATATGTTTCTATGGGTCTTGTTGATTGAGAGAGAGTGATGCTAACTGCAAATCGATATTTAGAAGGAGTTTTCATCTTTAGACGTCACCCTCATGATTAACAAAAACTAGCATTCAAGAGATCAAAAGTAGTCTTGAAATTGGTGCGAAGTTGGGTAGCTCACCATTCCTACCCGAATTTACGTACGGTGACACACACTCTAACAGCTTTTCTAGAAAGTTGCAAAAAATTGAAGGTTGGTGCCTCACTTGATGTAAAATGGGTAGTCTCCACTATGGGTGATCACAATTCTACTCACCGAATATCTAAACAAAGACCTAATTTGCTCTCCCAAGATGGTTAAATCCAACTTTAACGCTCTAATCAACTAAGAAACCCGATTGTGTTCTCCTACTTCCAAGTTCTCGTTATTTCTATCGGATTCTCTATGTAAACATAGCTAGAAGCATGCTAGTGACTCTAAAATCTCTAAAAGTTGGATGTTTTTACAAAAAGATTTTTTTTTTTTTTTTTTTTTTTTTTTTTTTTTTGAAAATAAAAGGTAAAATAAATGACTAAAAACTCTAAATGCAAATGCACCCCCAAACCTAAATCAAACATTGTCCTCAATGTGTCGACAGATAGAAAAATTTTAAACAGTTACATACCATGAGAACTATGCTGATAAGAGAAAAGGGAAGAGATTACCGGATGTCGGCGGAGCACGGTTAAGCTTCTTTAGTCAAGGCTAGAATCCAACATTCTCAACGGAGATCATATCGGATTAGCATAATATATGCGCATGAAGACTCAACCGTTTCAAGAAAAGAAAATTTTAACAAGTCCTACTGGATATATACAATGAAAATTCACCATAAACTAACAATCTAAAGAGTTGAGGATCAACCCAATAGAAAATATATACAAACATCAACAGCCTTACACAGATATAACATGAGAGTGCAAGTAAGACCGCAAATGTGAAGGAGTTTCCCCCGAAACCTAAACTTGTGAACGGGTGTGTTTGGGAGCACAAAATCTTGCAATTTTAACGGTACATCATGCAAAAGGTCTAACTCAAAATGAGTTTTGCTAAGAACAGTGACATACATATTCCAACCGTGGATCCTTAAGAGTGTTATACTTTGATGCAAAATAGTCCAAGAGGACTTGGGAAGCACAAAGTTCTAGGCCTAAGTTAGGCATTTTCAGAAAAGTTGGTTTTGCAATTTTGTGACGAACTACACCTAGGTTTGGTGGAGGAGTTTCAATTTGTGACTCAGGAGAGAGGTTAGGTACATCTAAGTTGTTTTCATGTATCGGATCATTTGTACCATCACACACTTTCCTAAAGTCGAAGAGGGTAAATCATGTTCACCAAAGATAGAACAATTCATCAATCACCATGTCATAATCATCGAGAGGAGGCAACATATTGTGATATGGGCAGGGAATCAGACACAACAATAATATCATGATCCAAAAGAACATTAGTGTCAACAGAAGATTCATCATGTCCTAAGTCACAAACAAGTTGTGAAGCATGCTCACATTCACTGAAGAATTTCACAAAGCCAAGCTCAGAATCCATATCACATATATAAATGTTAGAAGAGGTATCATTCATAGGGTTCACAGAAGAGACGCCTAACGTCTCTGAAGCAAAAGATTCCATCATATTTTCTCGCATGCATATGCTCTTCTAACATATCATAACCATCATCATCATCATCATAACAAAAATGCATTTCCCTATTAGCATTTCTAGTATACTCATTTACCTCTAGATTAGGTTCATATTCAATGTTAGTTGCATGAGTAGGAATAGAAACACTATTTTCAAGATTTACTTTATTAGGGACAATAATCATCCTATCATGAACCTTCCTTCCATTCTTCCTTTTCTAAATGAATAAGGTTCATCTTTAAGAACATGTGACATTGTTCAATGGAGGGAGAGTCTTCAATAGTGGGTATGCATGTTTCATATGAATAATCATTAAATGGTTGTGCACATTGTTCACTAGAGAAGGGATGATCATGCATGTTGCTATATGGATGGTCATGTATTGCATTCGGTTCAAGCCTAGCATTTTGTTCCATGAGCGTTTCCATTAGTGATTGTAAACAAGGAGTCGGGGGAGTATAAAATTGTTCAACTCCCCACTGTGGTGACTGATACATGTGCTCATGATGGTTAGGGTATGAGTACTCAAGGTCAGGGCCCTGAGAAGGCTCATAATATGCCCTAAAATCATTATGGTCTATGGAGGTTTCATATGGTGAAGCGTGCCTGTAAGCAAGCTCTCTAATGGATTTGGTTCCATCCCCAGATGCAGACCAAAATCCTGACATGATTTATTGACTCAAATTGAACTCAAAGTCTAGTTTGGTTTATGTGGGTTTTGTTTGGTTTAAATGGGCTCATTTTTGGTTTTGTTGGGAGCTTTTGTTTATGTGGGAAGCCCAGTTTGCTGTGGGCTCAATTTGGTTTTAGTGAGTTTTGGTTTGTTGTTTGAAGCCCAGATTTGTGAAACCGCACAAATTGATTGTGTGCATGGCCAACAGATGTGGGCTTAGTTTAGATGATCTGGCCCAGTTTGGTTGCACAGCCCAGATTAGGTTGAAAAATGTATAGCCCAGATTAGGTTGAGCCCAGTAGTTGGGCTTCAGTTAAGTGCAGAGCCCAGCCGCTCAGATGATGCGGGCTTAGTCTATTGCACAACCCAGGTTGTTTGCAGCTTAGGTGGGCTTCAGCTATGTTCAAATTTCTGTGTTATGGGAACAAGTGCAGCCCAGATTGAATGGCCCAGTATGTGGGCTGAGTTTTGTGTGGGCTGGAATTGTTTGGTTGCACAGCCCAAAGGAAACCTAGTGTGTGAGAACTTTGGTCTATTGCACAGCCAAGTGCAACTTGTGCAGGGTACAGTTTGGGTTCAGTTTGGCCGTGGTGCAACTCAAAGTTGGCAGAAGGTTTGTGTTCAGTCCTGGTTATGTGGTGCTGGGTTCAGTTGTGCAGAGCTTGGCAAGCTCATGCACTAGCTGTGTGCACAGCCTGGTGAGTTATGTGTAGGTGCAGGGACTGGCAGAGATTGGAAAGTCTCTCACAACTCAAGTCTGAGAGCATCTCAAGCTCTCCACAGGTTGGCAAATGCACACACAGGGTAACACAGACTAGCACAAATTGACACAGCTATTTGAAGCCCAGGTTCTCAAAAATTTTGCATAGCACAATGGTTGACTTATGTGCTCAGACAGCACAGAGCAATACGAGACAGCACAGAGCAATACAAGACAGCACAGCTTGGCAAATGACACAAAAGACATTAATAGCGGTGGTCAATCAGGCAATGGGGTTTGCAGCCAATTTGGTTAACCAAGTTGTAGCTCAGGCAAGGTTATACCCAGCACTGGCAATGCACAGATGAGCTGGTTAAGCTTTTAAAACATGCTACAGAGGGTCAACACAATCATAGCAATTTATAGCAGTTTATAGCTAGGTTTCACACAAAGCACAGGGCTGGTTGAAGAGTTTCAACAGGGTCTGCGGTAAGCTCAGGGTTGCAGCTCTAATGGCTCATGCTCAGGGTGTGCGCAGGGTATGCTCAAGTTTATGCTCAAAGTTGACGCAGCACAAGCTCAACAGCTTCGAAAATGGAGCTTGGCTCAAGGCACATGAAAGTTAAGGTCACAGGGGAATGAGCAACTACTCAGATGCAAGTGGTGACACGATCAACGAAGTCCAAGACTCAACAGATCAAGAGAAGCAAAATTACGGGGCAGCCTTACCTGGGTTGATGTCACTATGGTCACGTAATCATACAAGCATATATTTCGTGTTTCAAACTTGCTCAAGTGTCACAAGATAGTAGAGTTGTTTCACAGGATATGCTCATAATGCACAGATGGTTTACAAATATAGATGCTCATACAACTCAAAGACTCACTAACTCCGTGTCCAATTCAAATACCAAAGCTTCAAATACCAACCTTGGTTTAGCCCAAATAGCAACTGTTTGCTCCTTCCTTCCTTTTCTTTGGGCTCGCTCGGCTTCTCAAAGCTGCAAAGACTTTGTGGTCTGCTCCTTATTGCTTTCCTTGCTTTTTGTAGCAAGTCAGTAGCATGCACCTCCTATTCGCAGCTCATGCGCAATCGTGACAGGTAGTTGTAGCCACTGCTGCTATATTGTTCCGCACCTTGTCTTTCCATCGGGTTGGCTCAACACGGCAGAAAGACAAAGAAGACTGAATGGCGGGGGTTGCTCGGGGCTTCGCCTTTTTCTTCTGCTCCTTGGTTGCACAGTGAAGCACAAGTACTGTTAGCTCAACAAGGCACTTCAGATTCTCAAAATTGCACAGCTCAAGCAAAGAGACTAATATTGATACTAGTAGGCTGGGAGTAGTTGGACTGACACAGGGGAAAAATAATATGCAAAGGATGATGCAGAGAAGCTATGATACTACAAAAGGAAACTATGATGCAAAGGTTAAAACAAGTTACAAATTACAGAGAAAGCAAACTACAAAGAAATTACACTAAAAAAAAAACTAAAAGAATTAACACAAGATGAATATGTACAAGGTGAGTGAATCTCGGAAAGACAAGCCACAATCACGGGGCACACGCCAAGTCCCAGAAGAACGGCGCCAAAAACTTGGTAGGCCTCGGAATGTGTTTATATTTAAGCCTACATGTTATACCGCAAGTGCACTCTATCGGAGACGCTGGCAAGTACGGGTCGATCCCACGAGAGAAATGGGTGTGCTATGTATGATCTAAGGCTTCTTCAATCAAATTCAACAAGTGCAAGTAACAACGGATGTTTGTGCCGATACGGCTGAGGTGAAGTGACTCTAAGCTAAGGTATCAAATAACTTGTGACAAATTGGAAAATGTTTGGGAAGTTGCTTCCACCCCTTGACCCTATGCTAAGGTAATTCACTTAATGTTGTGTTCTTATACATTCCTAAGGCAGATTCTAAAGAATAATGGATCACTAATCGCATTAATTCCCCCTAGTATAGAGTGTCTTCTTACAAGACACTCTATCACAAAAAGTCCTTAGCCAATTACTAAGCATTATTCATATCTCATTAAGCACATACATTCTTCCCTGGAAGTCTCACATGGAAAATTTGTTAACTACTTTATCTAATTCTCCCTAGTATTGGTTGTCTTCTTACAAGATGCCAATCACAGAGAAGTTGATCTACTAGCTAACTTATTATCCTATTAATCAAGCTCAAGCAAGAACAACAAAGACAAATATGAATAACTCAACATATTGTCTAGGGTTTCAACAACACCCTAGCCGATAAAATTAAGACATTACAAAGATAGATAAACTACAAATTAACCTAATTGAAGCACTAGCAGCCTGGCATGAACAAAAATGTTTTTATCCCTTCTATTTATACATGCAAAGGAACCCCAAGTACCAAACCCTAATTTATTTAAAAACAGAAAATTAAATAGAAATTCTCTCACCCACGTCTCGAATCGAGTGATGGCTCACTCAATCGTCTCTCGACTCCATTAATTGATTGCTTACATTGAGGCCCTAACCCTAGTTCCATTTATCTCTTTCATAGCCTCTAGAGTTGTTGAGAGAGGCTAGGCAAGGGATAACTAAAAAACTAGAGGTGGCGAAGATGGAGCCGGCTGTTGCAGAGATGGTGATGATGGAGGTGGTGAGGGCGGCTGTCGTCGGGGAGAGGGAAGGAGGTGGCGGAAGAGCGAGCTCGCTCCGCACGGGTGAAGAGGTATGGAGGAGGAGAAGAGAATAGGGTTAGGTTTTGGTGATAGGGGCTTATATAGGTGGTGTGATGTGGAAGCGGGTGCATCGGGATTTGATGTGAAGGTCGGAGCGGCGCCGGATGTAGCGAGTAAGATCCGAACGGCCGAGGTAGAGGTTGGACGATTTGGTGTTGCACGGGAGCAGCGAACTTCGATGCGCGTGGGAGGCAGCGACCGTAGGATGTAGCCGGTGTGATCTCAACGGTTCGGGTTGGATGGGCTCGGATCCGGTCGCGGGTCGGGTCTAGCTCAAGCCCATGTCTAGTAGATGAGTTGCTACTTGTTGGGTTGCAACTGTTGCGCGCGCGGGCTTTGGCTATCTGCTCCATAGATGCTCGTCTCTAATTCTTCGCTCTTTGGCTCCTCAGATTCTCCAAGCTTTATTTATTACCTAAAAACACAAAATTAATTAATACAAATATTTATTCTTTGAAAACAAGGAAAATACAGAATATGGGATAATATCTAATTCTTGAGCACAAAAGATGAGTAAAATGCCAATAAAAGGTGTATAAAAATGCACTATTTGGCACTCATCACAAAGTCTAGTGGAGAGGGAAACCGGGAACCTAAACCCATGTCAGCTAATGAGGAAGGGGAAAAATATTTATATTTATTTCATTTTTGGAGTAACAGTTAAGTTAAAGCAAGAAATAGAGAAGGAGGAGAACTTATTATTGATAAAGAGGCATTAGATATTACATAGGTATAATGTTCTCTATATACAGGAAATGGAAAACCCTGGTCATCTAATGGACCGCACATCCATGGTCCATAGGCCCTATAACACTCCCCCTTGTGCGGTTCAATAACAAAACTTTATACATAGTGCTTCACATGTAATGCTTTGAATGTAGTTCTTCAGAAGTCGTTCTGTCCTTGATGACTTGTGCCGAAATCAATTTCCTCATTAAAACTTTGACAAGGAAAAACTCAGTGGGATAAAACCTTGGTACAACTCTGTACATGTAGTACTTCACTGTTGTCTCGTATTTTACATGTTGTTCATCACATGAAATACAATCTTCAAAGATCGACGAGTCTAAGTTAATTGCCTCGTTAAAACTTCGTCAGGAAAAACCCAGAGGGGCAAAACCTGAACTAAAGGAAAAGAGTACAATATTAGGTAAACTTAGAACATAATTGATGCGTATACGTTGCCTCATTAAAACCTTGACAAGGAATACCCAGTGGGATAAAACCTTGACGAAGGGAAAATATTACAACATGACAGATGCAAGTAAAGGTGATCTGTTGCAGATGACCACTTTGCTCCATTGAAGTTGACTAGTTGCTTCAAAACTCCTAAGGCAGAAAATCCTCTTGGGAGCGACAGAAATTACATTCCCGGTATTTGTTGTTGTCTCATTAAAAACCTTGCCGAGTAACAAAACCCCGTGGTAAAAGCAACCTCGGTGAAGGAAAATAGTTCAACATATCATTAGATGCTCCCCGATGTCGATAATTTTCATTGGTCTAATGCGATCAAACGAAGTTTATCACACTTTGACTTGAATGTTTATAAGACCGTTGTTGATTTTGGAAGTTACGTCCTAATGACTATCGCCTTTCATTTATTTGATTCGGATATTTTTCAAGTAATATCAACGCGATCTTTATGTCTTCAACATTCAACAAGCTTGATGTTTTTAGTGTCTCGTTAAAAACCTTGTTGAGTAACAAAACCCTTTGAGAAAAACTATTCTAGATTGAAGGGAAAAGAGTAACACAGCTTCAATTTCGAAGTAAAATATATCGACATCATATCCTTGGATCCTCCCCCTGATGTCGGCATCTCCCTATGATTACTTTCAGAGTTGTTCCACACAGTTCCTTTAGTCATGTACTTTTTGAAACTGAATATCCAGTAATGACTTAGAAAATATTCTACCATATCTCCCCGATTACTTTCAAAGAGAAAAGATTATTGTTTCTTCATAATCAACAACTTTTGGATTGCACTTTTATTAGCATTCCTTTATATGTATTTGCAAAGTGATAAAACAATTTTATGTCAATGGTTACTTTTAAGTACATGATAACATTCACTATACCATTCCAATGACGTTGCATTGGCGTTGAGCTATATCTAGCTAAAAAGTTCCCTCAGGATGTAAAATTTAATCGAGTACATTATTATACTAAATACAACAATGCGTCTATTGTACTTAAATATGCTAATTTCATCTCCCAACACATCTTCGTCATCTTCCTTTAGAAGAAATGGTCACTTACTTACATTTGAACCTCGACTAATCATGGGAGTGATCAGATGCATGTCTTTGTTAAATTGCCTAACAAATTTAGACATATGCAAACCGGTGGAATAATATACCACAAGCTCGATTCGTTCGAGCTCTCCAAAAACTTTTCATCTCAAATTCGTATTTCAAATAGCTTTTAAGGTCTCTTATTACATCAAGAGTACCCATCATGTCCAGAACATCGACATAGATAGCTACAATTCCAAACTAGGAACTTTCTTGTGAATACGTAAGGAAAAATACCTTACTTGTCTATCCCCTATGAATCAAATAGTCACTTAGAAGGGTATACCACATCCACTGAATTACTTCAAACTATAAGTGAGCGTTTTATCTAATTGTAAACACATTCTTTAGGTTAGAGTCACTTGTTCGAAACAAAAGGCTATCTCTTGATTATTTCGAGATACGTAACAACCACATACATATGATGCATTTCAAGTCCTTTTGAAATTACCAAGCTAACTAAGTAGCAGAATGCTATAACGTTCATTACAAGTGAACAATTTCGGGGCTTTGTGAGAAACCTCACGCCACAAGGTGAGTCTTTATACTTTAAGACTGTTTTCTTCTCATTATTCATTGTGACAAATTAATCATGTATGTTCAATAGGCTTGACACTTGGTTGGTTAGCACTACCACACCAAATACATGTATATTTTTCAAAGAACCAAGTTCTACCTTGATTGTATGGGCCAAATATGCTCTTCGTTGACATTAAGAAACAAGGAGCTTAGTTCGATCTCTTCTTGCTTTATTTCCTTAAGCAATTGTATATGAAATTAATCATCAATATATTCGCATGATCTTACCATTGACTCGTGCGCATTCTCATAATCTACTTGGGATATCATTGTTCTCTGGAATCATTAAACTTCAGAGTGTCCTCCAGTATTGAATCATGGACATAGTAAGAGACAATCAAATGAGATGATTTCATTAATGATACAAATTAGGTTGTGCCTTAGTCATATACTTCCTTTCTAGGTGAGAATTGATCGAACCTGGTGGTCTCTCCATCTATCTTCATGGAGCCACGGCCTCAACTACACTTCCACCAAGTATGGTATGCGTACCCCATACTGAGGATTTCTAACCTTGCAGGTATATTTGCAGCTGGTATGTGTGATCTTGCCACTTTAGTGATATCAGTGAGCATTCTGAAAATCGATTATTCTTTGTCACTTTATCAATGGCATTCTGAAAATCGATTATTATTTGTCACATCACATTTACATTTGTGGAGTAATCAATATGAGACACAGTGGGAACACACCATGGAAAATTCTTGTCGTTACCTTAGAAAATACTTTTTCTTATCTCCCCCTAACGACGGGAAGACTGTCTCATTAAAAATGAAAAACTCAAATCTAGCGGTAAGAGATCTCCAGCCAAAGGTTTAAAACACGGATAATTGTTAGGAGTAAATATCCAACAAAGCTACTTAATTGTTTTAGTGCTGATAATGTTTTGGAGTAACAATTAGGTCAAAGCAAGAAATAGAGAAGGAGACGAACTTATTATTGATAAAGAGGCATTAGATTATGAGTGTAAATTTATTAGTTATTAATTAATGGATCTCTTCATAACTGAAGATATTAAAACAAATATTAAATGCTAAAAATATTACAAGGGGAAAGAATACCTAACATTATAATAATTCTAATTAAAACATGAGGCTAGGTTACCCATGAGGCTCGCTGGTAGGCTAGCACAACAACATGTTCAATTAATATAATAGTACGTTGTTGGAGCTTAGATTGTTAGGCTTCCAACTAGTTAATGTAATACTCTTTATCCAATAATAATAATAATTGACGAATACAATTTCCCTTCCTCTCTCCTCCGAGCTTTGCTCTGCAACTCGGAGAGACCGAGTCACACCAAAAACTACCATTAACATCATCTTAGAACAGGGATATCATCACAACTTTCCATCTCCATCGTTCTTACCTAAAAAAATTCTGATCTGAAAAAACCATCTTGCTATTCAACCGAACTAAAATCATTTCTAGAAAATCACCTTCCCAACTAGATTTTTGTTGCTCAAAGTTATCTAAAGTACGTAAAAAATCAATTTTTTTACATTTTCGAGCTAATTATGGTTGGAATTCTGCTCATAACCAACCGTAAATCGGGTTACTATCGTAAAAGATGAACTACCAACCGTGGATCGTTAAATTTGAAGAAACCCAATCGTAAAACCGATTCGGTTGGTAACTAAATGCTCGATATCGAACCATAAACATGATTCACGGTTGGTAACCAAATGCTCGATACCAACCGTGAATCAAGAAAATTCTCGAGATATAAGAACATACGGTTGGTAATTGAACTATTACCAACCGTAACAACATCAAAATCTCCGATTCACGGTTAGTAATTGAGTTAAAATCAACCGAACTCACATAAACCCATAAATTTCAATTTCAATTTCAATTTTCATCTAAAACCCTAATTTTTGACAGAAATTAAACTTAAAAATTAGTGGATAAGGAGCTATGTAGTATTACTATTTTATGACCTCTTTTTTTCCTATTCAGTATGCCAAATATTTTGGGTATTGCCATAAATCACGGTTTTAAAAAAAAAAAAGAACAAAAAGCTTGTCAATCCAACAAAAGCAACAAACTAACCCATCCCACAATGACCCGACTAATATGTAAAACCTTCCCATGATGCAACTCGAACCGAACTCTCCCCCGTCAAATTCGACCTGGTCCGGACAAAAGAGCCCTAGCCATCATCCTTCACTAGCATGTAGTCGAACCACCATCTTTCTCCTGCACTTTTAAGAAAACAAACACCAAAGTCATCCCACCACTACCAATATCACAATCACCCCAAATCCAACACAATAAAAACCATATCTACTAGCATCAAGATCAATCACCACTACCACCTAAGAAACACCACCGCGACGATGAAAAATCAAAAGAAAACAACGGCTCGAATGCAACCCCACCATCGACTTAAACCCACAAAAAGAAACATGAGAAAACGAAACAACCCAAAGAAAAACTCTTATAAACTTAAGAACATATATCGCTGATGGAGGCTTCACCACCTATCGATTATCCATGAAAAAACCGACAAACTAGAAAAGAAAAGTTTATTTTGAGATCGTTACAATATTTTTCATTATGTACGTGATGGTCGCACTCGACTTGGTCATAAAATGAACTAAATCGAGCAACAAAATGATGAACACAAAAAAGGTTTTACAATCGGTGAAGGAAGAAAGAGAGATTTTTATTAAAAGTGCTAGGGCAGTACCTATGGAACTTACCAAATGAAAGTTTTTATTCAAGTGTCGCACAATGATTGCGCGTTACAGTGTTGCAGGCCAAGTCATTACTCCGCTGTAATGGCGCAATGTGAAGCCATAATAGCGCAACGCAAGCCATAATAGTGGTATACGGTATAGACTGTCAAGCACTAAGATAATGGCACCCTGCAGGGCCAGTGAAGCGCCAAGGTGGTGCTACACTGTAAAGACATTTGGCTAAGTAATGAAGCTTATTGGCCGACACAATGAAGCTTCATTGAAGGAAAGGCAAGACGAGGCCAAAGTTGACAGATGCAACATACGATGTTGGCATTTAGGCATATCCGTGGAATTGAGTTGGCCCAAACTCAAGGATGATGCAAGAGTGAAGAATAGGCCAGGAGTTGGTCTATGGCATTAGTTCAAGGCTCGCCAAAGCTTGAATAATGCAAACAATCTAGCAATGCAAGAGTGGCATTGCTATTGTCAAACAAATTGGCTAAGTGAAGCATATGACACATAAACAACTGAATGAGCTTAAGGAGTTGGCCTCGATGATTGAAGAACAAGGATTGTCCGTGCATTAGCTTAGAGTGATAAGCATATAGGGCCAAGATGGTTGAGCTTTGGAGCGAGGAAGAATTCAAGAAAGCACAACAAAGGGGTGTAATACGGCTCAAGTGACGGTGACGAGTTGGTTACGAGCTTCACAAGCATGCCAATGACGCGAGACAAGTTGAGAAGGTTATGAAATGAGTTTACAACCTTAGTAGAGTGTTCCTAACTGTCAAGATAAGTATGGCTTCAATCTGCATGACAACACAAAAGGTGGAAGTTGAAAAGCAGATTGGCGGTTATGGAAACTACCCGATGGGACACATGGCGGTTCAATGCGTGTGCAAGTGTTGTGCATGGTTTTGGCTAGTGAGTTTGTTGTATAAATAGTCCTAAGGAGTGGGAAAATCGGTAGTCTTACATAGGAGAGAGTTCTTATGTTTTGAGAGAGTTAGGCATTCACCAAGAGGGTGAATGGCCTGTTTTTGGTCCATGTGATGGACGAGTTTTTTCTTCCTTTAGTGCAATAAAATGGGTTTGTTGCAAGTATATCTTTGTGTTCATTGTGTTGCTGATTTGTGTGAGAATTGCTTAAGTGCATGGCAGAACCTCTTATGCTTATGGGGGCATGAAGAGTTAGAAAGAAAGAAGAAAAGACTTCCGTTGCAATGCCTTATGAGTGAAGGCAGTGCGTGCTTTGATGCGAGTATGCAAGGGCTTGAATGATTTTGGGTGAAGTTGATTCACCGAACCACAATCATTACCTGGTCATGTCCCATGAAAATTTTAGGCGATTAAATGGGCGTGTGACAATAGGCAAAGTGGAATTTGCACAATTGTAAAAGTGTTTGACGGCTTATCAAGAAGAGCGCGGTCTAGGCAGAGCCGATAGCGGTTTTAGGAAGTTCACGCTGATTGAAATAAACTGCATGCGCATGACTGTAAATATGACGGACCGGAAAACTACACTTGGCGCGCCTGGCCATAACTTCCCCGATGCGCCATGATGATACTACGATCCGGGCCTTAAAGCTAGGCAAATGCACGTCCATTTGCAATTGCAAGCATGCTCGTGGAGCATGATGCAGCCTAACTTGGCTTCCACACCGTTCCAACTTACCTTGACCGCAAAGGGTAGAAGGCCAAGGCCAATGTATTCTTGCATGCATCACCGGCTCTACCACAACGTAGGAATTTCATCACTGAATTTCCTATCTAGCTGAGCAACCGTCAAACTACCGAGTCTTGTCCACGCATAGGGCATATGCCTTGGACTTAGTCATAGGTCGTTCTAAGCCTTTTGCCAAATCCGTACCTTACCCCGCTTACCAACTCTTTATAACTTGATAGGAAGTATGATCATCCACTTGCTGACATGCAACTAAGCCTCATCAAGGTCACAATCATCTCTTGCATCGAGCTACCGAGCCTAGATGATAAGAGGGGCCAACGTCTTGACCGACAATGCCGCAACTCATTGCGGCTGCCTCGTGCACCTTCCCTACTCCAAAAGGATCAAGCACAAACCGTAGTTCATCCACGAAGGGACATAAACTTAAGCAAACTCATTTCCAAGGCCTCTCGCCAAGCAATAATGGTAATGGCCTAGTCCGTTTAGGCCGTTCCGCCAAAATGCACAATGATTATACATTACCGGGTCCGCAACATGGCATAGTGATGCCTTCGAATCATATGCCCCATTGGCAACGCTACGAAACTATAAATGAGGCTTACATATCATTTATACTCTTCCGGCTAAGCTATGAAGCTTACTTGGTGCATGGTCCGCATATGCACCTTCAACCAACTACCCCTCCCTATATATGTCTTAATGGAATTTCTACAAGTATGGAAAGGGAACAACATTGACATGCATGCTTCACTATTCATGGGCAATGATTACGCAATGATTGCGTATAATGATTACGCGTAAAATGATTGCGCATAATGATTACGCTGCAAGATCAAGGACATCTACCGAACTGTCCTAATGCATCATTTGATGCAAGGTTTGTCCCTTGACCAAATTCCAAACATAATGCACCATTTTGGCGCGATATTGGCCTTAAGCCAATCTATTGCTTACCGCACAACAAAAGCTTTGAATGAAGCTTCCTCTCAGGCCATGACGCATCTTTTAGCATGCGCCATGCTAAAAACACTAGGTGTTACATTATTACACCCTTTAAAGAATTTCGTCCCCGAAATTCAACCAAATTAGGGTTCGGATTCCTTAAGCACTCGTCCCTACCAAACACTCAGGAATCTTCAAAGCTCACAGGGTTGTTTGCCAATATTTTGGAAAAATCCAACATGACAAGCCATTCTTACTACAATATTGTGTGATCCAGTACCAGAGTAGTTGGATTCACCGGTCTTTCACCGTCCCCAACTGTTTACTCCCTTAAAATGCTAACTTACCGCCCCAGACGGCATGTCCGCAGGTTTTGTCAGACGTTAGCAATGACATCACACTCCGTCCAACGAACGAGTACGAGGTGGTCAGCTCAAATGCCACATCACGATGGATACTTGCCAACTGTCTCAGACAGTCTCCGATGGTCAAGTGCCTAAATTAGGCCAAGCAAAGGCACAAGATCGAGCAAAGTCTATACTTGTCGCACAAATGTTGGCCTACCCTACCAACTTGCGCATAAGTTGGCTTACCAACCAACTTAGAATTTCCTTCGAGGAAACACTCGCTAATGAGTCCATTATGCACAGTCCGTAGAGTTATCTCGGAACTTTCTATGATACCATCTGTGACGGACCTGAAAACTACGCCAGCGCGCACAGACATAACTTCCACGATGCGCCATGATGATACTACGATCCTGGCCTTAAAGTTAGGCAAATGCACGTCCATTTGCAATTGCAATCATTCTCGTGGAGCATGATGCAGCTAATTTGGCTTCCACACCGTTCCAACTTACCCTTGACCGCAAAAGGGTATAAGACCATAAGGCCAAGGCCAATGCATTCTTGCATGCATCACTGGCTCTACCTCAACGTAGGAATTTTGTCACCGAAATTCCTATCTAACCGAGCAAAATCAAACTACCGAGTCTTGTCCAGGCATATGGCATATGCCTTGGTCTTAGGCATAGGCCGTTCTAAGCCTTTTGCCAATTTCGTACCTTACCCCGCTTACTGTTAGAGGACTGATCGGTAGAACCCGCAAGCGTTGTTATTCCAAGCTTGTTTGTCAATGTTTGTGATCAAAACTATAAGTCTTGATTTCTAGTCTACTTATAGATGTCTCGAACTAGGATAGATTGTGTGGTTGAGCATTAAACTTCACTTTGCGTTCATCATTGCGCATTTAAGAACTACTAAGGGGAGCTTGTGGAACTTCATCAACAAAAAGGTATGTGGAGACTAAAACTCATCTATCACTTGGAAAGTCTATTTCTAGGCTATCTTCTATATTGAGACATAAGTCGTGTTACGATATAGTTTTCTATTATACACATTTGAGATTTCGAAATGAGTTTAACTAAACTTACATATTTCTCGGAATATGTGTGGGCAAGCTTTCACTTCGACCAAGTTCATCGTATATTCTTGACGAAAGCCAAAGATGATCATGTGAAAATTGCCGAGTAACATCTTACATGGTTTGTGTGATACAATCATTTGATGTAGACTTGGAATGTTTTCGTTATGATTATTTCAATAACTTGAAAATTGCTTTGATGCTAATAGTGTGTGAAAACAAACTATTATCATCCTCTAAGAAAGTTTAAACGATTGGAATAAGAGTTTAGAACACTTACCCATTATTGGATTGTGACATGTTGTGTACTCTTGCACATATGTTGTCCATGTCCGGTAACCATAGTATGCGTACACGTATGCTTACCCGTTGGTTTGAGAAGTCCGGGACCTAAGTATGCGTACCCGTATGCGTCTTTGGCGTAAGGTTCATGTCCGAGATTTTCTCATTGGGATTGGTGGGATGCGTGCCTGTTCGATCTTGGAGAAACCCAATTTCAGTCCGGGTATTTCAAGTATCGTAAGGTACATGAACTAATACATTTATATATTAAGGAATCCGTTCTTTGCAAACCACGGCTATAATATTCATGATTGATTCGAGTGAATCAAGCCGATTTTGCTTTAATTGTGTTCTTGTATACTTCTATGAGAATATAGAAATTGAACAACTCTTTAACTAGTTTCATTTGAGTCATTTGAACTAGTTATGGTTAAGATGAATAAGGTTGATATGAGAGTGTTCATATGGATAACCTTGGGTAACTATTGTTGAGCCAACATGGTGTACACGTTTAGGTACGGTTACATAAACCTAAATGAAGGTACATTTCATTTATGTGTAACAAGCTAAGTTCGATCTAACAGTTGAAAGATATTAGCTTGAATCTAATCGGAGTTTCATCTAACGACTTGAAGACTTCATTGGGATTGTGAAGCCAAACCCAACTATTTTCTCTCAGTAGTTGCGTGATCCGATTTTGCATCTTCTATCGTGTTTGGGTACGATCTTCTTTAATATTAGCTCGAGATTTATTCTCCGATAGGCAAGATAAAAAATAATCACAAACATCTTCGTCTCATCGTTTGTGATTCCACAATATCTTGTTTCGCTACCATACGATTAAGATTATTGTGAGGTGATTGATATTTCTAGGATGTTCTTCAGGAATATAAGTCCGGTATATCAATTGGTTCCTTTTCACCTTGATTTATCAAAAGACGGAACAAAACTCGTAGGTATTTCTTTGGGAGACAGATTTATCTATTCCTATTGACTTTTCTCAGGATGATGATTTGTTTATCAAGTCTTCGACTTTGGGTCGTAGCAACTCTTGGTTGTGGGTGAGATTAGCTAAGGGAATCAAGTTCGTAGTATCCTTCCTCGATCGGAGACGTAAGGAGCTCAACTATACCTTGAATCTGTGAGATTGATTAGGGTTCAACTACGGCCAGTCAAGTTCATTGGTAGTAGTCTAGTGTCTGCAGAGTGGCTTAATACGAAGTGTGGTGTTCAAATCAACTAGGTCCGGAGGTTTTTCTCATTTGAGGTTTCCTCGTTAACAAAACTTAAATTATACGTGTTTATTTCTTTTTCTACATTACATTTTTATATAATTGAAATATCACAGGTTGTGCGTTGAATCAATCAATTGGGAAATCCAACCTTTGGTTGTTGATTGATCCTTAAACATTGGTCTTTGGTACCGTTCAAGTTATTTCTCTTATATTCAATCGGGCTCTTAAATTTCTATTTGTTGATTGCAGATTGAATTGAGATATAGAGATACAAAACTCTTGGATATACTTTTCTCTAAATTGAGTCTAACTATCTAGTTGATTCTCTTGAAAGTATACTGGAGTTTGTCTATCCAGATTTCCAAACGAATTGTTGGGTGTGGTTGTTGTACCCCGTTTTTTCACTTACCAATCGAGCGGCAAACACGTTAAAGACCTTATAAGTCCGTGTTTGTAGCGATCTCTAATATGGAAAGAAGTGTTATCTCCGATAAATGCATTACCGAGAAACAAAAAGGTCTGTTTCAATGAAATCTATAAAGAGAAATATTTGTCGATATCAATATAGAAGAAACTAGTGTTCCAACGAAACAGACTTCCATTGACAAGTGTTCTGGATTACCTTCTTGATGAATCGACTCAAAGTTGAAAGGGAAACAGCCAAAGAGAGTCAGGTGATTCTAAAACTTGTTAGAATCCATGCGATGATGTCAACCGGTTGAAACACACAAATCAATATCCTTGTTGGTATGGTAAATGAGCGTGACTCTCTTCTAAAGGTCCTTCGAGAGGAAAACGCCTTTGTCATTCTTCAAGAACTCGCTTGAGAAAAACTCAAAGAGGATGCTTTGGAAATTGAACTTCTTTTGAGTAAACTCTCTGCTCAAGAATGTTCCAAGGAGTCCACTATGCCAACTGCTTCGACTTAATCGGAAAAGATTCTCGCTCTGGAAGCAAAATCAAATCCTTCCTCGTCGAAAAAGATGTGCACATGTCTTCCTCTAATCAAGGAATATCCACATCACATGGAAGGAAGATATCTCCCAACGATGGTATTAAGACTGTTCTGTCTAATCACTCAGGTGATCAGAAAGTATGTCTCTTTTGTGATTCAAAAGGACATGGTGAACAAAAGAGGAAATCTAGGTTGAATGACAATTCTATTGTTCGTCTTCAACACACCTTAGATTTAATTCTTAAAGGTGTAACCGACATTCGTATGTCTAAACCAATTGGTTTTGGTACTCACCACCATGTACCCCATCGGGAAAGTCGATTCGATGTGTTCTCAAATGTTCAAATGCCAAACAGTCTTCCTAAACCATTTTGTCCAAGAAGAGCTCGAGATCCTCTTCGATTAAAAAGGAGATAATGTTGTTTACGATGTAAAAAGGTACCGAAGAAGGAAGCAAAAATGGATAGATGGAAGACAACCTAAAATTGATAACTGCAGGTTATAAAGAGATTATTAGCAGGTTGTCAATTCCCTCTAGTCAAAATTCTTCAGGTAAGAATACATACTATGCGTCGTGTTTTTATAACTTTTCGCATCATAATGGTTTACCTCCAAAGATCAGTAGAAAGAGGTTTAACCAAAGACAACCATCATTTGATGAGCTCAAGGCTCATACTTGTGCTAATTAATCACAAGGTTGAAATCTCACTCACAAAAAATCCTGGTTGAGTGAGAAGATATGATCAGGTATACTTGATGGCAAAATAATCTCTGATTGTCTAGCTATATTTTCTTATCGTTCTTAGCTGGAGTATCAGTCCACAAAATTTCTGCATAAGTATTTGTATGTTGACAAATCTTTTCATGTCTTTTTATTTTGTGTAAAAAATTTCTACTCTTATACTCTAAATTTTTCTCTGATGAGAATGTAAAATTTATTGAGCTAGAATGTGTAAAATCCTTCTTGTAGCAGAAATATTGCTGAACAAACAGCGTTATTTCATGTTTTTCGCTATTTTGGTATTTTCCAGCTATGGTTCAAGATTGTGTTTGTACGGGTACCCACATTACTTGTCACGGACCAGCTTGGAAACCCTAAACTCTATTTCCTTGAGAAACCCTTTAAATACCAAAACCTTTTGTTTGAGTACGCCTACTACAGGTTTTGTTATTCAAGAATGGCTACTCCTCCATGCTCTTGGGATTTTCCTGAAGATTTTATTGATAACTCTATTTACTTCAAGTTCAATATAAAGAAGAAAAGAACCATTGTTAAAGCTGACTATCTTCATCCCAGTGCATCATGCTTTTATGCATATTCTCATCAAGATCGAGAAAATGCCGAGATGGTTTCTCATTTTCAGTGGTTCATGGTTTTGTCAATGATCTCGGGAGAGCAAAAATCAAGCTTGAAAACTCTATGAAGGATCTTGATATGTTACTGTTCGAGTTGAAAAGGTTAATTCTGACCTTGTTCTCATGAAATCACATGTTAAGGACCTTCTCAAAGACGATATCTTCTCCAAGAAACTATCAATCTTTGTCGATCATGAGCTTGAAGGTCTTGAAACCCGTGTAGATACTTTTGAACACAAACTCGATTTCTCGTGTGCTCAGTGGTTTTGCTTCTAGAGTAATTTTGTTTTTTTCAAGATATTTCTTATGAGAATTTATTCTTGTTTTTAAGAAGGATAACTAGGGTTTGGAATAGCCATTATTGTGAGTAAACATAGCTATTGCCAACGTTTTTCATTTTGCAATGTTTTTAGATTTATTTATTTAAATTCTAAAGTTTATTTGGAAGATGATTTTTTTGCAATTAATCTTTATGGTTTTATATATTGCAAATTGTTATGGGATATGTTGTTTACGTCCTGAACCTTGATTGTCCCATACTTGTTCAAATATGTCAAGATGAAAGTATTTATAAAAGATACAATGAACTTTTGACTACAAAAGTTAAGCCTTTATGTCATTATTTGACGGAAGAAAGGATGAACTTTTGTTTACAAAGATTAAGTCTATTATAAGTCATTGTGAAAATAGTGATGAAAAATAGAATGAATCTTTGATTGTTCCGCAGTATATTGGTCTTTCCTGATCCACATCTTTGTGTATATATTGTGTTGCTCCATAAGTTCTCTTATGTTGAGCATGGCCAATTTAATTGATCATTTTCCTTGTGGTTAATTCAATTGAGATTTTTGGATACAAATTCATATTCTTATGTGATTTGTTAATTTCCAAAGAAATCATTCTTTTCTTGTAAAAGTAAGGTCGCTCTTTGTTGTTCTCTGGGAATGACATTTTATGGGGGAGAGTTCTTATTTGAACTTGTGCTTAATTGCCAAATATTTGTGTGCAATGTGGCTGTAGAATATTATAGGGGTTATCTTGTATCTTTATAAACTCCTTGATGAATGTGAAAAGACGAGGGTACCCAAATATACCTCAAATCTAAAACTTTTCCACCTATAAGTCCTTTCTACGAAAGTGATTGTCTATGGAATGAGTCGAGACAATACAACTAATCGGTTCACACTTCGTGTGATCGTCATGGATACGAGATCGAGACAATACAACAACGAAGTATGTTTACTTGATAAGAGGTTCAGACTTAACCAAACACAATAGGATTACTATCAAGTAAATAGGAATTAACGTTTGTGTATTTTACTTCTAATTATAATAAAAACAATTATAATCTGGAAATAGAAAATTAAAAGACACAACAAGATTTTGTTAACGAGGAAAGCGCAAATGAAGAAAAACCCTAGACCTTGTCCAATTGAATACTCTGTGATTAAGCCACTATACAAAATCAACCAACTTCGTATAGTGGAGACCAAGCAACTAAACCTATAGTTCACCTAGTTCCGTCTGTATTCCCACACCTCCAACTTATAAATAAGTCATGTACTTGGAACAATTCCTTTGGTTCGTATTCCAAACAGTAAAGGAACAACAAATCTGTTTGGTAGCAGCTCTTTTCAACCAAGTGATGTGAGTTCAACAAAAGGATCTTCCGTTTATCCCAATAAACTCCTTTATCGGGTCCTTAGATCTATCCACTAACGATTACCGAAGTAATCGTCTAGACTTTGCAATCAATACCTTGAATCATAAAGAAATGTATTGATGCCGATCTACTCAACTAATCAATCCAATATACCACAAGGATAAACTGATTATAATTGGATCCTCTTTAACCGAAACAAGTATTGTGCACACCAAAGATTATGAACCCAAATCAGAAATCTTCTAAGTCTTCTTTGTCTTCAAATCTTCTTAGATCTTCAAAAAATACCTGCACACAATCAACTTGAATTTCTTGTGATCAATCACGCATAGAACGGAGTCTGTTGACAATGGATTATCACAAGACGTCTTTAGATCTATAAACAGTCTAAAGATCCCCGTCGAAACTTCGATCTAGATTGAGTGAATCTTATATCAGAAGAGAAGATTCTCAAGCATAAACAAACTAGGTGCAATCAAAGTTCAACAACCGTTAGTCAATCAAAACTAATAATAAACCACAATTATCTAGTTTCTCACCAAACAAGATACTAATAGAGATTCTCAATCCCAAAGAAGTCTTTAAACTGAGCGCTGTGTAAGAGATTTCGCTAATTAGGTTACATTCCTCTCCGAATAGGCGGCTCCACTGATAACAACACAACTAGGTTGTTTTGTCGGTTTCCGAGGATTAGTTTGCTAGAAATGCAAACTTTGGTATTTATAAACCAAGGAAGTTTGGACACTAAGAATTTCCAAAAACGAAAATATTCTCAAGATATGCAATATATTCCAGATTCGGTTTCCATAATTCTTGGAAATGCTTTGTCCAAACATTGACCGAAAATATCCAATTAGTAAATGCACATTACCAATTTTTATTTTCCAAAAATATAATTAAATACCTTAATTAAAAGATTCTCAACTTATTTTTCGATCCGGATTTTCCTTTAGCTATTAAGGAATATCTTTGAACAATAAAAGATAAGCGTTCTTGCACATGTTCAAATGATCGGTTCCCCTTTCCCTAAAAACTTGTTGCACATGGTCATAGGATCGGTTCCCCCATATACTAAAAACGCGTTGCACCTCTTACAAGGATCGAATCCCTCTTGTGATCGGTTGCACCTATTCATAGGATCGGTTCCCTTTTGCCTAGAGTTAGTCATACCAATAACACTAAATCGATCATACCATCTCAGGTGATTACTTAAGATCGGTTTCACTAATAAAAGTATTACAATACAAAATTCAGACCTTGTGAATAGTTTTACCAAGAATATAAACAAGTCATGAGTCGTTATACTAATCACACATATTGGTAGTTCAAAAGATATGCAATGAATAACAATACCAATAAGCCTAGCGATTTCCCTTTCGATTCACTTCTAAACAAATTCATGAATTTACTTCCTTTAAACTAATGTAAAACATTGTTTCTAGGACGAAATATTTACCTCATACCCATACATAATCACAATAACATTCAAACGATTATGTCGATGTCTTATATACGAAGTTCAAAAGATAAGTGTTATACTTATTGTATTCCTTAATACTACGTCTAACCAGAGTGTAATCATTCATGCTTCGCGATTATGTTTTCAATATGCACGACTTGAAAGATCGTTAGGGAATGAAACAGTTCAAGTCAAATATCGGTAACCTCAAGTGAAAGGATGATGTTGTCTTTGTAGCTCTTACTTCTTCACTTCTTCAAGTCTTAGCAATACTTGTAATGTCTCATATCCTAATACTTTCAAGCTAACCTATACGAAGTTGACTCTATTTCATAATCAAGCGACTCTTTAAATGAGTTTTGGTTCACTAAAATATGACAACCAAACTTGACATATCAACGCTTGGTGGGTTCAACCGAGCTATGCTCTAACAATCTCCCCCTTTGTCAATTTTAGTGACAAAACTCTTACATCATATGGATAAACAAATTACAAGAATTCATTACACCTACGCTTGATTCCCAAATTCAACAACACAATAACCTGTATACATTCAATCCATAAATGCCGATGTTGACATTATAATAATAAAGCTAATACCCCCTAAAGGTAAGATAGGTAGATTTTATCAATCCATGCGTCTTTGTTATTCCTTTGTAGTCCATATAACTACAAGTATCATATGATATGCTACTCCCCCTTAGTCTATGCTTTACTCTTTCGCTAGATAAACGTTTAAGCACCAATATCCTTTCCATTAGTGATACCAATCAATATAAATCAATACCAGTATCACTTGTTCACTCTATATATTTCTCCCCCTTTTTGTCAAAAAATGACAAAGGTACGAGCAAATAAAGGACAAACCGAAAGGATCTTACAAATCTCAAAATAGACTTGCAAACCTATAAGAGTTAAGCACGAGGTTCCACACACAATTTTTGATAACCAATATCAAAACCAAACTACAAAGTAATTTTGTTTTGATATGTTACCAAGGAAATAATTGCCCAAGAAATTTTCCCTAATAGTTTAGCAAACCAAAAATCGACTAAGCACCTTAGTTCCTTTGCTAAGCCGATCGCACGCATACAATCGCTTGTTCGATAAGACCAAAATATAAGATAACTATATTTTTCTCATCAGGTTCTAATTATCCATATAACTTAGACCTTTAACTTTTAAACAAGATAAGTACTAGGTTAGTTAACTAGCATTTCTTGTTAAGGCATTAGATTAGACTTGAATAACCGAAACCTCCACTTTGATAAGTCTAACTAAGATCAGAATTAACTTAGTTTCTCTTATCCTAATTGAATTGGACTAAAAATTCATCCTCAAACCTTTTCTTTCGTTAAGCCATAAAAATTCATACAAACCAAATAAATCAACTTGCATAATTATTCACCTCAACCGGAAGCAATTGAAACAACATAGACATTAAAGCACCGCAATTGCAACAAAATTTTGTAAGCCTAAACGATTGATACCAAACAATAAAGCAAGATAACAATAGTTTTTCTCAACGAGAAACAGTTGAATCACATACACATCCATACACAAATAATGGAGTAAAACATCAATTTTACCAAATTTTGTTAAGCAAAAAGCAATAAATATACGCAACAAACTCAGGCTTTTCTTAAACCGGAAAACGATTAACTAACAAAGTAGTTACCTCAAATTTCGCATCCTCTTCTCCAATATGTTTGCATCTTCTTCCAGGGAGAATTGATATCGAAATATCATTATGTTGTCATCCTTATGCAAAAAAAAAAAAGAATAACAACAACCAACCTTTACCAGAGAAAGGTTGAAAACCGGTTGTAACTATTGCAAGCAAAAGTTGAAACCACGAAACACATATGCTTTCATGCTAAACCAAACGATTCAACATATTGTGACTTTTTCAAATATTGTTTCAATCAGAACCCCTCATGATCCTTTGATAAATCCTACCAACATGGGCTAGAACTTAATCCTGCTAAACCAAAAGTCACCCAACCCATAAGGGTTCACATCATATGAGATCAAATATTAAGGTTATGGAAACTGAAATCGGACATCTCATAAATCCAAATGCAATACACCAAAAATATTAAACAAAGAATCAAGTATTTCCATTACCTCAATCTTGTAGGAATTGAATTATGAAACCAACGTAAAAAGAATGAGGTCATTCCGAGTTCGGACGAAGAAGTTATAGGCAAAATAGTTTTATACTCCTTCCATTATTGCACCTCTCACTAGGATCGGTTACCATATGTAACTAGTGAAGGATCACAATACTAAACTTGTTTTTGGCATAACTTTTGCATACGATGTCCGAATTCATTGATTTTGACTCATTTTAACCGTATAAACAAAGCGCTACACATATATGATCAATATATATCAACGCCATAAAGTTCAAATTACCGTTTCTATCAAAAGTTCAAATGTATATATAGAGAGTATGAGAATAGAAGAAAAGAAATCTCCCTAAAGATGTTAATTAGTCATATAATAACCGAGATATCATGTGCTCATTTTTACGTGCTTCCTCACCTTCCATAAGATTGAGCACAAAGGTGAGCATGCACATTCCAACACAACTAGGTTGTGTTGAGTTGATCCTTGTCTTGTTCGTCACGAGTGACTAAACCGAATCATCATTCTTGACCTCTTGCTTGGTTTGTTTTCTCTTGTTCCATCTCTTGTTTTCTTATTTGACTTGTGATGAAGAGTGTCATTATCACAACGTCCACTAGTACAAGAGAATTCGGACATTATGTCTTTCTTTAGTCTTTCAAGAAAACTCATGTAATTATTGTCATCAACAATGTAATTGCGGGGAAATCTACAATACACACCTCACGAGAATTTATAATATCTAACACATATTTAAGATCAATAATCAATCTTTTTATTAATTGAGTTAGAAATTTTACAAGAAGGAAGTGAAATCAAGAATGTTATTACAACTCTAAACTTTCTCTCCCTCTAAAATTTCTCTACACTCTCTAAAAAGATCCCCCTTTTCATAAGCCTATTCGGCTCTTTATATAGGACATTACATAATGGATGACAAATAAGTTATCCCTTATTTCGACTTGCGACATTCTCGCAAGTGTACAAATGTAAAACCTCGCAACACTCCTAAATCTCGCTAGGTCTTCACGTCTTTCTCGTGTTCTGGCTGTCGCCATCCAGTTTAAATCATTTATATTACTCGTCCTGCGATATCTTCGCAATGTGTCGTTTATGGATTTCGCAAGGGCGTTGGTGTTGCGATATTCGATCCTACATCTTGCCTCTTCTCATGTCTTCTCTGCGAAGGAGAGAATGTCATGAGAACTAATCTATTCAAAATGCCGCAACTGTTCATTCTCATCTCTGCTTTGACATGACTCAGTACTTTTTTATACAAAATTTATTACACGTATCCCTTTTTCCATTCATTTCTTGACACGTCTTTTCAACCGTCCTTTCTCAACCGTTCATGTCTACTCTTCGCATTAAATGTGTTTGCCTTTTCGAGAATCCTTCTCTCATATATATTTTTCTTACTCTCTTTTTTTTTTTTTTTTACTCTCTTTCTTGTTTTCTCTCTGCAATTTCTCTTCTTCATCTCTCCGTAATTTCCGCTCCTCTCTTGTAAATCTTCTTCTTTTTACTTCTTTTGATCTTTCATCTTCTCTTCATTCCCATACTACAAAGATGCCTCCGGTTAATCGTAGATATGAACATCTTTTGGAAGACGTTCAAAAAGATTTGCTAGAGAGAGGTTTCACATTATCCACTATTCCCAATCAGAATCTAAATCCATTCTCTCTGCCAAATCATATTTCGATCATCATTGCGATGATCAAAAAATCATAATTTCGCTAGGTCGATTCTCGCTGGTCTTCTCATTCCTCTCTACAACCACAGATCTTCCTTGTTTTATGAAATTCTTGCTCATGCGAAATTCTCGCGAGCCATCATCAATTAAGCGGAGATTGTATCCGGGCTTAATGCTTGAAGTTCACCAACCGTGGTCTTTGTAAGGGATCTCTTTACCCCAATGAAGTCAGAGATCCTAAATTTGCGGACTTAGAGATATTTGCTGAAAAGTATTCGTAGAGAGTTTCTTTGAAAACTATGAAATAATAAATATGAAAGACGATAGAACTTCACTGGGTGCACGTTTGAAGAGAAGGAAAATATCCCCGTGACAAAATACTTATGCGGGATATCGATTGGCATTACGCAAGAACAATGTTCCTCGCCATTCCAAAGACGACAAATGGTGCGTCTTTCCACTACTTTTGAATGGAACTTATATTTCGGGTTCAAATGTGCTCCTATAATCTCGCCAATTATCAGCCTTGGGTATTTAATTGGCCTGAAAAAGCAAAAGAGGTATGCTTCCTAAATTTTGCTCAATTTGAAATCTTCTCTCATTTTTATACCTACTAACCTTGCGAAATTTTCAGATTATCAAGTTGAGGAGGAGTTATAAAAGGAATGCCAAGGAGAGTACCATAGCAGCACTCCGTTCGATCACGGATGAAGTAAGAAATACTTTTCTTTATTATTTTTAAAAATATTGTTGCCTCTGTTTCTTATCTTCATTCGTGTGCGAAAGGTTGGTGCTTGAGATCATTTGGAGAGGAAGAAAATCCTAAGAAGACCAAAGGTAAAGGTAAAGGTTCTCTTCATGAGAGAAATCTCTTGTCCCACCTTCTAAGAAACGAAGATCCATTCCTCTTCTCATTCAAGTCCTCAATCCAGTAAAGCTCTGATGAAGATAATGATGATGTTGATATCTCTCACAAGGAGAATCCTCCAATCTGAATCTTCTATGGCGCAACTGTCTAGCATCTTCTCCCGACTCCATGCAAGGAATTGGAGATGATCGTCTTTCTAGTACATGTGAAGCTATCACAAGTATCCTGTGATGCTCCTTTACTAGAGGGTGATGATTCTCTTCATGGGGTCTCCGGATCGGTGACTCCCGCTTCCTAAATGCACTTGGTGTCTTGGTACGTCTTTATTCCCTTATTTATTCATAATTTCGATTTTAAATCATATCTTGATAATTTCTTTACTTTCCTTTTGTAGTCCGGGAGAGCTTCCTTTGTTGTTGCCTCGGATCTTGAGAAAAGGCGCAGATTCTTGAAAAGAAGAATCTTCAACTTCGCAAGAAGAATGAAGAATTTGAATCAAGTGTTGCTCTTCGCAAGAGAAATGAAGAATTTGAAAGTGAAACTTCAATTCTTGGCGAGAAGACCAAACAAGCGAAGTTGATTCTTCCACTCGGAAGAATAAGATATCTAGTCTTCAAAGCGTCAATCAACAACTTTATGGTATGAGACTCTTCCTTTTCCTTTGTTTTTTTTCTCTCATTACCTTTCCTTATCGACTTATCATTTTCGCAGACGTTTATAACCTTTCATTAAGCCATTCTTCTTCACTCATTTCCTGAACCTATGGATAATAATGCTCTTCTTGTTCACCTCAACGATTCTTTAGATAGTTTTTCAAATAACAAGATTAAATCTCTTCCTCTAAACGAACTTCAATCCAGTTTCTCTTAGAAATTGATCATAGATCTATTTTGGGTTTAGCCAACCAACTTAAACTTCGTATCTAAGTTCCAAAGAGAAAATTAATACTTTAAGGAAGAAGATTAGTGATCTTATAGATGACAAAGATCGCATCGCTAGTCAAGGTGCCCAAGCATTAGCGAAATTTCAAAAAACTCTTCTTGAAGTTCAAGTTGAACGGGATGAATCCATCCCAAAATGCTATACTTAGCGAAAGAGAATCAAATTCGCTCCCTTCTTCTCATAAACAATGACGATGAATTCGCTTAGGGCTGCAAAAGGTTCTAGATGACGCCTAAATAATTTAGGTGTTAACGTTAGCCTTCAGTGAGCATACGGCCTTGATTAGGGATATGATTTACGATAAAGAAGGTTGCTAATTATTCTTTTTTATTTTATCTTA
The DNA here is from genome assembly GCA_023531295.1 of Papaver armeniacum. Classification (NCBI taxonomy): domain Eukaryota; kingdom Viridiplantae; phylum Streptophyta; class Magnoliopsida; order Ranunculales; family Papaveraceae; genus Papaver; species Papaver armeniacum. The sequence goes on along the minus strand of JAJJWW010017906.1, from coordinate 21,410 downwards.
TTTATTTTTATGAAACTGCCATTAAGTTACTAATTCATTGTTATATGTTCGCGAGAGGTTTTGACGGAGAGATTTCGCAAAAGAATTGAAGAACTTGAATCTGAGAAAGAATACATCGCAAAGGATTTCTCTCTTGAAATGACAAATATTCCAAATTGAAGAAGCAACTACAAATTATCAGAGCTAATTTCAAAATGACGTTGTTCTCTTAGCAATCGGACTATTAAGATAATCTCAGTGATGACAACGACATTCCTCATTCTTCATACCCTTGTCTCCTTGACGAAATCCCCGAGAATGTGACTTCTTTGGATATCTCAGTGATGCTAGCGAAGAAGAGAAGCATATGAAGATGAAGAGATAGAAGAGTCCGATGAAGACGAAGAAAATGAAGAGGAAGAATCGAACAAGAAATAATTCTTTTTCTTCTTTCTCTTTTTGTAATATATATATATTCCTTCTTTTTTAATTTTCTATTTTTGTAATCTTTTGCTTTGCAAAATTCCCCGGATCTTCAAATATTAGCTCTACCTTTGTTGTTCCTTTACTGCATGTTAAAAGAACAATTCTTTTTTGCAATCTGATTAATCAATATATTATCAATCTTTCATTTTATGAGCGCGTAAATCTATCATATGAAGACAAATAACATGTTTTTATTCTATAATGACCCCTTGATCTTGCCTTATCATTTTTTAGTATTGTTGCCTCTCTGAGGATAGTTTTGTTGCGACAATATGACATGCCTAAAAATCTTTGCGAAAATAAAGCCCCCATGACATTGGGTCTTGCGTAAATCGTTTTTCATGTCTTGACCCATTGATCTCGTCTTATCTTTATTTTTGTATTATTGCCTCTTCTCAGATTGTCGCACAAATATGACAAGCCCTAAATTTTCTTGCGAAAATAAAGCCCCATGACATTTGCGTCTTAAGACACTTATCGCCTCCCTAATGGAGGGTGCCGCCTTATTATCTCCCTGGTTGACCCTTGAAGGAGGCGACTTTCTGCCATACAAGGCTAGCTCCCCCATCCGGTCTTAATAACAACCGATTTGTTTTCGCGGCCTCTTATCCCTTTTTCCTATGTAGGCTTATGGTTACGAGACTTCACCCTAAGTGGAGTTTTCTTGAGCCAAGTGCGATATGCCGAGACTTGCCAAGAATGGCGAGACACTTAAAATGCCCCAGGCACTCTTGGCTCAACCGTGTACCTCGGCGCCTTGGTCAAATGCGACTCCTTAGAAGAGACCCTCGGTCGTCCAATCTAAGTCTTAAGCTTAGATTGAAAATCAAGAAATATCTCCCGAATGGGCTTTATTGACCCCAATTCTCCATGACTCGGTTCCAAGGGAGGTGTAACCTTTTCCCACGAGCCATGCAATAGGTACCCCTTCTATGAGCCTTGCTTTAGGTCTTACATTTGCCTCTTACGAAATTTTTATTTCGCGAACTAGGTGTACGCCATAGTTGGTTTGCCTCTGTCTGATTAATTTGTTGATTCTTTTGCATGTAAATTCTTTTGTAATTTCGCAATCGTATCTTTATATTTCATAATATATTCCCTTCTTCTGCATATCAACTTCCTTTCGTAATCTCATCTCTGCTATTCATAAGAAAGAAATTATTATTATTATTTTAAAACCCAACTTACATTTCTCGTCTTCCTCCCCATTTTTCTCGACAATCAACAACTACATTTATTCTTTAAGTCTCTTACTACTACTTTTCGCCTCCGCATTTTTGAATTTTCCTGTCATTTTCTTATCTGTTACGAAGCCTTCGCCACTTCCTATCTTCATCATTTTTTGGTTTCGCCGCATTTCTTCCTCTCTTTGCTCTATTACATCTACCATTAATCTTTCACCTCTATGTTTTTCTTTGATGTTGTGTTTCCAATTCTTCTTATTCGCAGTTCTTTCTTCACAGGATTCTATATCAACTTCATAACACTTATTTCCTTCAACCCAATCTCCCTTTATAATGCCAACACCGGTGGGATGAGGGAATTTGATACATTGATGGAAAGTCGATGCCACCTAAGATCTCATGTAACCATGGTCATCCGATCGGCGCGTTGTATGGTGATTCCACATCAACTACGAGAATAAAATTTAAGATAATCCTTTGATGGAATTCCAGATATGAACTTCTCCTTTTGGCTTATTTGCGCACCATTAAAACCATAAATTTTGTACGTTGAAGGTATTAGATCTTCATCTTTCCCTCCCATAGTTTTATAAAGTATGAAAAAAAGAATGTTCACGGAACTCCCGTATCAATCAAAATTTTGTTGATTCCCCAAGAATTCTCAGCTTCATCATCTTCATCCTCGCTAGGTTTTGGGTTGATCTCCAATCTTACCACGAATGGGTTGTCATGCATTTATCCACCCTCAGGTACTTCTTCTACGGTAAAAGAGATAGTCTGCTTTTGCCATTCTTCGATGGTGATGTCTTCGCAATGTTCATTGTTTCTCTATCATCGGAATCTCTTGCGAAAACCCTACTGAGAGTGTTATCGTGAAAATATTCAATCGTCTTGTATGAGTGTACGATGGAGTTACAAAACAGATTCTTTGCCTTTGCGCCAACTTCAATCACAAATGTTTCTCTTTATTTTGGCTTGCGAATATCTGGAGGAGGTGGTAATGCTTGAGTTTGCGTTTGTCCTACCATAAAGTGATTTAATTTTCCACATCTATCATTCTCGAGAATGATTCTCTTTATATTTCTGCGGTCATTTTGTTGTATGTCCATGGAAATGATGATAAAAGCAAAATTCATTACTCTTGTAGCTTGGAGGTGGTTCACTCCCCATGTTCCATGGTGCAGGTATGTTTTCCATTAGGATTATAGCTTCCCATATCTTCTCCACACTAGCATTCAAAGGTGGCATTTGATTTCTTCCCATATTATCTTTGGATTTCGCTGTCCTCTATGAAAATTTTGCCTCGACCTCCATAAGTTCCTTGCGGTGATGACCTCCATACGTTTCTTGTGGCTGATGACCCCCATACTGTTTCTTGTGGGTGATCGAGTCTTTGGATTTTGTTATTTCCACCACGGCTATAGAAGTTTCTCTCTCTCTCAAATTCTTCTTGATCACGGCTCCCTATAGCTACTAGCTTTTTGTTGTCCATCTCCCATTACCCTCTATTGTTGCCCTTGCGAGGTGCTCGCCACCCATTTATTAACTTGGGTAATAAGCTTGCATTCGCCGCTCTTGAACTTGTGTTCGCAATGGGGTATGATTCCATCTCATTTTGCTTTTCCTCAAGAGCAATATACTCCTCCCGTAGTTCTCAACTCGAGTCATTGTGATTATATTTTTGATTCTCGAAAATCAATGTATAACAGATTGGTTGCAAACATGGCATTGATGAATGACAAGAATGAAATATCTTTCATCCACACGACCAAACCATATCACTACACATTGTCTTCCATCTCACGCTTAGGTGCTTCAAACTTTCGCCAACCCTTTGCTTGGCCCAAATACATCTTCAATGCCGAGGTCGCGAGGAATTGTTACTTATATATGCTCCTAAAAATATAGCTTGCAAGTGGTTGAAAGATGTTATAGTATTCTTTGGCAAACCTTCAAACCATTTTAGCGCCTCTCCTGTCAAACTTGATGCGAAATATTTGCATAATATTGCATCATGGTTCTCCCATTGTAACATACATCTCACATAAGCTTTGATGTGTTGAACTGCACAAGTTGTTCCATCAAAAATGATGGTTAACGCAGGTAAATTGCATTTTGGGGTATTCCTCCTAATTGTACTTCTTGTGTGAATGGATTTTTCGCAACTTCCTCTATGGCTTCATCCAATTGTCTCTTACCTCCTCCTTTGTTATTATTTATCATTCCTCTCATTTCCGCTAACTCTCTCAAAATTTGTTCATTTATACCAGAATTTGGATCCATTGGTCTTTTCAACTCCGCCTCTCTTCTCCCGCGTTCATCTCTGTTTTGACTTTCTTGTTCATCACTTTCCTCTCGTCTTTCTCTGCGATCTTCTCTTTCAATTCTTTCATTAATTCGCACATCGTCACGTCTTTCATTTTCTCCTCTTCGCCGCCTTTCAGTTCTCCTTTGTATTCTATCATATTCTTCATTGATATTAGCATTATTGCGGTTTCGCTCACGCCTCCTTTCTCGATTATCATGGTTATTACGTCAATTGCTTCTTGTAGTTCTTGTTCTTCCATTTCAGCTCTTAGTCTTTCTCTCTCGAGAGCTAAATGTGTTTGTTCAAAGATAGTGTCTTTCAATTTCATCCTCAATTGCTCGTTCATTTCTTTGTATTTCTCTCTCATGTAGAATTCTCCTTCCTTCTTCCCCGATTTTCTTCGCCATCTTGATTATTTTACCTGAGGCGTCTATTTCCTTGAATTCCATCATTCTGTTCGTTTTGAATAATTTTAGCACGTTGAATATAACGATCTTCCAATACTTCTCTTCCTTCACGACGTTATTCGCCTGGATTTTGTATTCTCTCTCAATTTCTTCATTAGCATTTTCTATAGGCAAATTTTTGTTTTATTTCTTCTCTAACTGATCTTGAACGTGATCTTGTAGTGCTTCTTGACCTCCTATTTTGTAACCTTATGTTTTCCATCCTCAATTCATGATTTTGCCTTGTCAAATTCGCATGTTCTTCTGCTTCTAACCGCCTTTGTTCATGTATTGTTTGCCTCAATGTCTCTAATGCTGCAATCTCTTCATTTCCATGAATTATTCCTCCAATTATTTCCGATCTCTCTCCTCTTGCCCATTGTCTCCCTAATTCTCGCTCTTCTCCCATTTCATCTACGGAATCGATCTCCAAGTATGTACACTCACTCTGTCATAATCCATAGTTCTATTTTGTATTGGTGGTGTCACGTTGAATTGGTGGTTGAACTTGATTTTCTCTGTTGTTCCTTGTATTCATTCTTGAAGATTCTCCCATCTCATCTCTCCTTTCTCCAGCCAAGTCTCCTACTCCTTCTAATGGTTGTTGGTTGTTTTGATGCATGTCTTCTTCTAGCCATTTTTCAATCTTAATGAATTGTTGAAAATTATATGAAATTCCTTCCCTATTACTCCAAATTCTTTCAAATCACAATATCAATCTTCAATCAGTCCATGTTTAGCGCCATATGTAATTGTAGAAATCCCTACAATACACACCTCATGAATTCATAATATCTAACACATATTTAAGATCAATAATCAATCTTTTTATTAATTGAGTTAGAAATTTTACAAGAAGGAAGTGAAATCAAGAATGTTATTACAACTCTAAACTTTCTCTCTCCTCTAAAATTTCTCTCCACTCTCTAAAAAGATCCCCCCTTTCATAAGCCTATTAGGCTCTTTATATAGACATTACATAATGGATGACAATTAAGTTATCCCTTATTTTTGGATCGACTTGCGACATTATCGCAAGTGTGAAAATGTAAAACCTCGCAACACTCCTAATTCTCGCTAGGTCTTCACGTCTTTCTCGTGTTACCGCTGTCCTCGTCCGTTATCATTTATATTACTCGTGCGATATCTTGGCAATGTGTTGTTTATGGATTTACATGAAGGGCGTTGGTATTGGATATTCCCGATCCTACAAACAATTAACAAATGAGAGTCATTCTTGTGACTAACTTTTGTCCCTTTTGGCTATGGAGGATTTTGGGACCCATTTAGAGGAGGGTTTTCGCAGAGCAGCTTTCTCCTTCATACCATTAGGACGATTGTCCTTTGAATACTTTTTGCGAAATAACTTTTCTCCAATTTGGAACATCGGATCTTGTCTTAGCATTTACAAAGTCATCTCTCTTTATATATTCGGGTCTTTATAAGATGACCTTGTTTGAGCGATTTGAACTATATTATTATAATAATTCTTTTGCCTAAACTTTGACAATATCGATCCTGAGTTCCTTTGGGAAGCATTCTTAGCCAATTCGTTTGATACAAAAGAAAGTGTATCTTTTATCTTACGAATATTGCATCCCCATTCCACATGCCCTTTATTACCACAATAACAACAATGCTTAGTAACATACGAAGTCCAGGTTTTTATGTTACCTTTTTGTGGATCCTCTTGCATTGGAGCTCAACGATTTTTCTTCTTCTTATCTTTGTTCAACTTTGTTGCTTTCATGACATTAGCAGAAATGATCTCTTTGATTGTCGTTCTTGAAGAGTATGGTTGAACCTGATTCTTAGGCTTGACTGGTTTTCCTTCTTTACGGGCATTTTTTACATCAATGGAAACCTCACGGTTTAGAAGAATTTGTAGCTTTAACAAATTTTACCTCTTTGCTAATACGTGAAGCATCTATTCCTTTATATCCCAATCCTCTGGTTTAGAAGCATCTACTTGCTTCTAACATTGAGGTTAAATTGTTTGAGCTGACATTGAACTTCTTAAGGTCCAAATTTTCTTCTTCCATCGTCTTGATTTTATCAAGAGCACTAGCAAGATCAGCCTCAAGGCGTTTTTCTCTATGAGATATTCTCCTTTTTTCTCTTCAAAGTTCTTTTGTTGAGAGTTAATCCTTGCATCCAGATTGACAAGTTTCTCTTCCAACAAATGTACTTTTTCAAGAGCCGCATTACGATCTTTCTCCCCGCAGAGAGACTATTACATACTTTGTCTTTAAGACTCTGTATTTGTTGTGAGAATTTTCTTTCAAAGAAGTTATGCTCTTCTTCGAGATTTTCAAACTTTAAAGTTAAATCTGTTCTCTTTCAAGTGTTTGAAACAAGATCATTAGAACAAATAAGAAATTGTTTGCTCAATTCCTTTAGTTCGGATGTTTTTACACTTGATCTTTCATCGGATATCTCAAGCATAGAACTCAAAAAATTCCCGCTCATCAAAAAGAGATTTTTTCTAGTCCCAATCATTGATTGCGAATACGGGGCTTAACTTAGTCTCTCTAGAGAATCTTGGACTTATTCTCGAAGAGCAAGTAGAACTTGATGAAGAAGGCTCTTTTAAACATTTCTTAAAATCAAAATGTTGATGGTGGGTTTTCATTTGAGGTTAAAATTGTAAAAACCGGAAAAAATCATCCGACATCTTGTAAAAGATAAAGCCATTTATAAGTGTTGGATACTCCTCACTTAATTCACCAGAATGGAGCATGTGGCAACAATCCCATTACACGAATACATGAAATTCCTCCAGGTTGGAGCATGTAAAGAACAATCCCATCCTGTGAATTTCATATCACCAGTATTTCCAGTACTCATTATCGGTGTGGCATGACGACGAGTGTTACTCTTACGAGTAACACGAACCTCCAAGCACTATAATGAAACCATGTACGAAATACCCTTACAGGTCAATTTCGACTCTCGGTGTGTTATACTAGCTCCGATTGAGGCCCCTCTCGGTGTGTTATTAGCCCGATTGAGCATCGGACTGGCCGTATCGATCCTGGATATGATCGATCACTTGAGTCATCCAACTCCATAAGCATGATTGGATGACCCCAGGATCAATTCCATCACCCCCAGGCAGGTATGGAATACCCACGGCTGACCCCGCATGGTCGGTCATTGGCCTAGCTTGCCAAGAAACCGTTCATACCAAGCATTATGAACGGAAAACCCTAATTTAGGGTTTTCCGGCATATTACATGTGTTGCCGGCAGTCTCAACCATCCATCTTCGCAGGTATAGATGGAGGGTGTAGATGTAGATTCAAAGGGCCCCGAGCATGTCAACACGATCACCGTGGGCCCGCCTACACACTTGACCAATCGGTCAAAACCAACCATGGTTGGTCGTCCCAGATTGCGTCGCGACCAAAGGAAGCATGGTCACACGGCTATGGAAGCCAAAATTAGGGTTTCAAGCCATCACGCGCGTCCATCTTCTCGGCACGAATGGAGGGTCACGATTAGATTAGCAGGTCCTGGTCATACCGGCATGACCACCGTGGGCCCATCTACCTCCTCATGTGTTCGGCCAAGGCATATCATGCCCGGTTAATCCAAAACGTCTTAAACCGAACGTGGCCACGCCTCCCAAACCACAACCGATCTCGACCGCTCAACTTCACGGACGATTTGGGTGGCTCGGATCACGTTTTAATGAGATATTCGAGTATAGGCGTGAACACCAGCCTACCATCTTCACGTCAAACCAATCGGCCAAGACCAGAGCCAAGTTAGGTCGTCTTGGGCACGCCGAGCGGAAAAGAGCATGGTGCGCGGCCTTTGCGGCATCAAATTCCTATTGCAAAATCGATCTCAACCACTCCTCTTTGCCGGGGTCAAATTGAGTGGCCTAGATCGCACCTTCATGGGGCAGTGAGACATGGACGTATATCTGGCATGCTATCTACATGCATGCCCGGTCGGTCCTCTCCGAAATCCTTCCCATGCTTGGTTTCGACCAAGGTGAAGAGTGATGCTTGCGCGCCTCTTGAAAACCTAATTTCATTAACGGTCGCAGATGAAGTGTCTCAAAGATCATCTCATCCGTCCAACTTCACCACTGGTTATACAACCTCGTCAGGAGTTAATTGGTCGGTGAGGCGTCATTACCCATCACTTTACCACACCATGATGCAATACACTGCATAAAATACACACGATACTTCACAAGTATCGACTTCTGGTAACGCGTTTATTCAATTCAAAGATTACATGCTATCTTTCGTGGATCCACAATCCACATTCCGAACATCAATCTTGTCACAAATCGGGGATACATCTTTGGGGTATTGGTCGGCGGTTTACGACGTGCGCGTGCAATGCGCCAAATCACAAGAACGTGTTAGGAAGTCATGGACGGTTGGAGATGAACAGGAGAAGTGGGCAAGACTGGTTGTGTGGCACCGACGCCACAACTCCACTACTCCATCACTCCACTTCCTCCACTTCCCACGAGAGACGTGAATAAGACTCGGTGACTTGTATAAATAGGTTCTCCGCCTATTTCCAAACAATGGAGAAAAACAGAAAAAACAACAAGAAAACATCGAGCTTTGTTTACACCAATCGTAAGCTTGTTCACTTTCCTATTGCAAGTCATAAGCAAGTCTACACCTTCACATTCTCAACACCTTCTTCGCTTCCCTCCCTAAGATCAACCCCATCTCCTTCACTTTGTGACCAAAACAAGTCCGGGAACGGCCATTTCTTGGTTTAGGCCGGACTTGCACTGATTGATCTCTCGAATCTACAAGCACTCACCGCGCAAAGTGCATTTGTTTAAGGTTTAAATTCATTCCTCATCCACACCCAAAATTACCAAATTCTGCGGGAGTAGTTTTCACCCATAAACAATTGGCGACCACGGTGGGAGGTTGATCTCTCGGTTGTAAAGTCAATCTCTTCAATACCGTTCAATCAATTACGAGATGGTTGGTCTTAGGACCGCTTCGACGGTCTCAAATCCACGATGGCTCCCCCAACGGAGATACCCCCTCCTAACGGTGTATCCGACGGCATAATCGGAAGACTTCCAACATTAAGCGAACTAGCACGGAGTAAAGGAGATTCACACGAAGAACATGGAGCTAATTAAAGAAGCGGTAAACGGCATAATTGATCTCCTCATCAAGATGACGTCGAGAAATGAGCATTCGGGAGATTTCTACACTGGGGACTAATTCCCTCAAATCAACAGTTTTACTACAAACCCCGGAGACCAAAGGATCGGAAGCGGCATCTCTAGTAGAAGGCTTGTGTGAACTCTTGCACCTCTCGAGAATCAACGGGCGGAGAGACGTTTGCTGCAATTAATAAAATAGCCCTGGATGCACACCGACTCCTTCTCATCCGAGAAGTCTAGCTGCGTCGGAAATATTCGTAAACAATGTCACATTTACTAAGACGACATGATGGCGAGAGGAGGTCACAACCAAGCCCTACATGTTACGCACACATCAAGGGTTCGGAGTTCGGAAGGGCCCTCGTTGACACGGGAGCATCTTGAACGTAATTACTCTCAAGACTCTCAAGACAAAGGTTAGCCTATGCGGGTTGTACGACAGACCCACCGATGACGGACTTCAAGGAAATCAAACTTGCACATACGGGTATGTCAATCTGAACTTATCAGTAGGACCCGTTCAATCAAAAGCAAAGTTTGAGGTCATAGAAAAAGAGCCGGACTACCATATGATATTGGGGAGACCATGGCTTCACGATACAACCCATCAAATAGAAACTTCCAGACAATTGCTTGTACAAATCAACCCTTTTTTGATAGATCTAATGAGATTTGAGTAATCGGCTTGCGGGTGGCATATACGTGTGTTTGATGACGAAGATAGTAGGGAAGCGAAACATTGATTTAATGAGGTTCACTTAAATTTTAAGGAAAACAGCTTGATTGAAGAGGGGATTCATGCTTACAATCGATTTTGAGATTCGTTTTCTGCTTAGGTTTGTCCATGGGTATGCACTTATTTATTTATTTTTCGTTTTTCATTCTCATCGGCAAGCATACCCATTTTTTCTTTTTCATGCATTTCTATAGTCTACTTTAGTTAAATCTCGATTCCTTGAACTTGCTTTCATCCTGTTTGTTGGTTTGTCTCTTAATTTTTGATGTTTCTTTATCAGTTGTTTTTGGTTTCTATCCCTTTCAAAGTTCTGTGATGTAGTCTTTTCGTATCCCTTGTAAGGGGAAAATTTTTGATGGAACTCCATAGTTATTGTTGGTGGAGTTGATGATCTACTCTCTATAAATCAAGGTCTAGTGTTCTCGGCGGTTATCGGGTCGGGTGTCGTTTCCATTGATGTTCGTTTGGTTCCGGTGGAGCTGACAGCTTGCGATTTTTGCAAGTTTTGGTATTCTCAATTAAAAATAAAAATTATAAAAATTAATTTTCTTAGGAAAACCTTAGGATGATGGGTTTGGTGACGTAGTTTTTGTAGAATAAGGTGTCGTGTTTCCACCTTATTTTGACTTTTATTTTCGTGTTGAAAATGAATATTTTTGATCCGATCTGTCTTTCACAATTTGTTTCGAGTGTTTTTTTTGCATGAAATTTCAGAATTTATCTTATGAATCCTCCACCCCTGTTTTCCCATGATTAACCCCAACTTCCCCCACTATCCTAAATCACACATTAATGTTATTCCAAGTTGCCAGCCCCCGTAAGTTACTCAAATAAACTCTCTTTTATTTTAGTATCAAAAAAAAAAAAAAAAAAACTCTCTTTTATTTTATATAGTAATCCCTGTGGGTACTATTTGTGTCTTTAATATCATGTCGTAAGTGCTATCCTATAAAGCACCTTTTATTTTGCTTGTATTGTTTGTTGGTTTTGGTTTTGTAAGTGCTCTCCTATAAAGCACACTTTATTATCTTAGCCGTCAGTGCTACTTTGTAAGGCACACTTTTTGGTCCAGTCGTAGCTTAATCGTCCCTATTATATTTTTAGTAACATAATAGTTGTAGTTACCTTTGTCTTCTCTGGAAATCAATACTCGATGGATCAAGAAGGAAATAAAGGAGATAGACAATTTTCACCTGGGCAGTACACCTTAGGATATGGACGCAATTGCCCGATTAGCATCTTCAATCAAGCGCACCGATCATCCCTACCATCAACCAAGCTATTATGGATTCTATCATGTCCATCAAAAGTACAACTTTTCTTGTGTAAAGCATTGAAGGAAGGCCTTACGGCCTCCAACTCCAACATCTCCACCCGTGCAACTTTGATATGAAGACTGCCTTGCGTTCACGCTCCGCTCCATTGTTTTGCTTTTTTGATTCATTGTATATCAATGCAAAGGTAACCGATGAATCTATGGGTATTGTATACCCTCGTGTAATATCTCTTTAAGTAATTTAATTATATGCATGCTTCAAAAAAAATCCAATAATAATAATAATAATATAATTAAACAAGCCTTATTTAATTAAAAAAAATTACAATAAATTTATCGGAAAATGGGTCATTTGTCCAAATATATTTAAAACATGGTTCAAATGGACGAGTAAAAATTAGTATTAGTGAAATGGACACCAAAAGAATAGCAAGAATGAAACTGGATTCATCCTGGCTTAAACTTAAAAAAAAAAAAAAAAAAGTGAGGATGAAACTGGATGCATCATGATGTAAATTAAAAATAAGAAAAAGTATTTGAAAATGGGTAGGATGAAACTGTTTACATCCTAACTATTTTTACATTCTCGTCCATTTAAACAATATCAAATTCTACATGTCTTTTTCACCCAGGAATTGCTAATTTTGGTCTTTTTAACCAATTTTGTGTAAATTTATAATATTAATTGGAATAATAAACTATCACAGAAGAATGAGTAAATGTATGATTGGGTAGCAATGTGAATTTGATGGGAAGTGAGACATATCTATACACGATTACTAGAATGATTCATTTGTTAGCTTTTCCGAGTTTTATATGACTAATTTTATTATGTAGTGTATGCACCGACATTATTTTGGCTTGAAACAAGATGATGAATTATCCCTAAGTTTAAACGATTAAAAGGTCCAGAAAAATACTCTTATATAGGTCATATTTCAGGTTAAAATTGTGTCGTCACGGCACGAGTTATTTCTAGTGTTCCTTATATACGGGAAAGGGAAAACCCTAGTCATCTAATGGACCGCATCCATGGACCATAGGCCCTATAAAATTTATAAGTTTCTTAGATATATTTTATTACAAAGTGGGACCAAAAAAAAACCGGTGACTGACCGTGGATTGGCTTTTCGGCGAGATTAAATCCTCACCTATGTCAATTCCAATTGACCACGGTTTTTAAGTCCGCATTATCATCCCTCTTCCTCCTCGGCCTAAAACTAATGAAGTCCGACTAATCCTAATTTCACAAGGGCATTTTGTTTTGTTTTTTGATGTAAACAAGAATTATATTAATCAAGAAATATAGTACAACATGTTTAAAATCTCATTTTTATCAAAAACATTGGAAATAACACTAGATTTTAAGACCATGTGTTGAATGTGAGAGAACCTGTGCAGAAGATGCTTTACTCGAGCTTCTTTTGCTATGTGGTCCATTTGCGAGTTATATTTCATGTTTATGTACTTTACACTGGGCTTGCGGAAGTTTCTTCATTATTGAGTTCACTTCTTGTATGGTGTTATCCGTGTCCAAGGAGAATCTTTGCAAGACTTGTTGATCGTCTCATGAAGCTTTACAATCTGTTACTATTGAGACAGTGGATAATATATTTTTATGTAACCATGAAGATGCCTTTAGTAAAGCTTTTGATTTTGCATGAAATGCCGAGGGAAGCCCACTCAAACCGGCTTCAATATACATAAATGTTTCGCTATCCACGGAATAAAGTAAAAAGCATATCCCATGGTCGAATCCTCTTTTTTTGAAAGCGCATCAATAAATATTATCCAATCCGAAGATAGGTCAAACCATCTCTCTTTGGGGTTATTTCAACCTTCATTAAGTTTTGGATCCTTGCCCGATTATTCGGTTTAAAATTTTTGATTTTCTCCATAAGATGAATCGGGTTCGGGTTTATTTTCTCAAAAACTACCGAACATCTGTGCTTCCAAATGAACCAGCATATAGTAGCTATTTTATCCGCTAGTTGAATGAAATCTTGGTCCGTGATATACACTTTTATCCAATTTTCTATGGAATCCGAAGTAATTCTAGCGTTCACCGCTTTAGAGAAAGAGCAAACCAAATTGCTCTTGCAAAGGGGCAAGCGCGAAAAATATGTTATTCTGATTCTTGCTCTTGAGAATTACACATTGGACAGTCCGTGTTTATGTCTGAATTATGCGCCCCGAGTCTTGAGTTAGTTGGAAGTGTTTTTTGAGCTAATTTCCAGATGAATAATTTTATTCTTGGGATTACTTGGATTTTCCATATTTTTTGCCATGGAAAGGAGGTTAATGAATTAATCTCTTGATCTTGGTTTATGAGAAAGTTATAAACATTTTTTGAAGAAAAGGTTCCTGAAGGATGATGTTGCCATCTGACCATGTCTTGTTCTTGTCTTTTTGGAGTAATAGCTAAGATTTTGGCTTTTATATCTGGATCAAAATAAATATCAAGTTTTCGTTGATCCCATGTATCCTCGTGAGTGATCAACTCACTTACCCTTTGTGGAACCGGCTCTTGAATATTAATGGGCTTCTGAATAATATCTGTGCTAGGAACCTATTTGTCTTCCCAAATTTTTGTGGAAGCTTCATTTTTTTACTTGCCAGATAAAATTATCTGTAATGAGATCCATACCTTTTTTTATACTAATCCAAATCCAAGATAACTTGGAAGATCTAGAGAATTCCAAAGGATGAGAGTTTTGGAAATATTTTGCTTTGAGAAGTTGAGCCCAAAGTTGATCTTGCGCTAAGATGGGACGGCTATCTAGTTTAGTAAGGAGAGCTATGTTAAAGCTGGTGCGATTCTTGATTCCAAGACCTCCTTTGGATATAGGCTTACATATGCTTTGGCCCAAGCCTAATATATCCTCCCCTCGCTTTTGGGCTTGTCTTTTTCCACCAAATCTCTTTTGGATTTTGTCCATCTGATCTAGCGTTTCTTTAGGAAGAGCTAGCACTTGCATTTGGTAAGTTGTATAGCCTTGAAGAATGGATTTTATTAGAACTGTTCTGCCAGCTTGAGAGAGCAATTTAGATTTCCAGCCTTGAAGAGTGGCATAGTATTTTTGTAACAAAGGTTCAAAATTTTCTTTTCTATTTTTATCGAAAAAGAGAGGAGTTCCCAGATATCTATCATTTTTTGTCATTAAAGGAACTTTTAGAATTCTCGAAATGATTTTCTCATGTTTCGGATGAATTCTAGGATTGAAGTAGATACCGAGTTTCTGTAGGGTTATCATTTGTCCCGTAATCTCCCCAAATCTTGATAAGATGTCTAATAAATTTTTTGCCTCTCCTAGATTAGATTTTGTGAATAAAAATCGGGTCATCTGCAAAGAAAAGATGAGAGATGTTCGGGGCATCTTTATTTATTTTAAGTCCCGAAATTTTCTTTTCATAAACTGCTTTTTCTAGGAGTCTAGAAAGAATCTCCATGCAAATTAAAAATAAGTATGGTGAAAGTGGGTCACCCTGTCTTAGACCTCTGGAAGTGGTAAATTTCGGACACGGGAACCATTTAGGAGGATTGAAAATGAGGTGGTTGAAATGCATTGAATTATTAACTTTACCCACGAGTCACCAAAACCTAGTGTTGATAGAGCCGATTTGATGAAGTTCCACTCCACTCTGTCGAAAGCTTTAGAGAGATCTAACTTTAAGGCGAAATAACCTTTTGTGGCTTTCGAGTTTTTCAATGAATGAATAAGCTCGTGAGCGATGATAATGTTGTCCATGATTTGTCTCCCTGGCAGAAAGGCGATTGATTTGGGGAAATTATCTTGTTTAGGATTAGCTTTAGCCTATTTGCTAGAATCTTAGATATCATCTTGTATAGTGTATTACTCAGTGATGGGTCTAAATATGATGGGGTTTGTGGAGTGGATATTTTAGGTATCGAGTTACGAAGGAATAATTCAATTAGGATTTAGGTTTCGGTTTCAAAAATTCTTAAACCTCTGAATTATATCCTGATCCATTATATCCCAATCAAATTTGAAGAAGCTTCTGGTTGAAACTGTCTGGACTCAGCGCTCCCTACTCGGTTCATGTTGGAAATCGTCTTCCAAATTTCTTCTATTGATGGGATAATTATTAGGGAAGAATTTTCCTCTTCAGAAACGCAAGGTTCAATAAAGCTTGATAAATCTTGTACCAAGTTGTTGTTATGTGAGGAGCCCATTTGAGTGAAGTGGTTGATCAAGAGGGTATTGATTTGATCTCTGCGTAAATCCACATGCCCGATGGTTCTCTAAGAGAGTTTATAGCATTGATTCTTTTCCTATTGCTAGTCGTAGCATGGAAATACTCCGTGTTCGATTGTATTCTTTAAAAAACTTATCTCTTGATATTTGGTGATAGTAATCATTTTTGATTTTGTACCATTTTCCTAGCTCAGCTTGGAGATTTCTTATTTTTCTTAAATTTTTGAAATATTTTTCATCTCTATGTAGGCTTTCAATCCTATTATTCAAGGATTTTATATTTTTATGAATGTTTCCAAACACATCTGAGTTCCATTAAGATAAATCCGAGGATAATAGTTGAAGCCTTGAATAGATGTTTGTGTCCTATGTAATGTTGGAGTGGGAATTCCAAGAGTTGGCAACCATTGATGCTAGTGTTGGATGAGAAATCCAGATTCTAATGCATCTAAATGGTTTTTGGATTTTTTGTTTTTCCGGATTTGAATCAAAAAGGAGATATGTATGATCAGAACCAACTCTAGGAAGATGACTCACCTTAGTGTCGGGAAACTTCTGCGACCATTGAAATGATGTCAATGCTCTGTTTATTCTTTCACATATGTTGGAATCACCCTCTCTATTATTGGACCATGTGAATGGTGATCCTTCATAACCCGCATCTTGAAGCCCCAAAGAGTCAATTGTTCGGACTATGAAAGATTTGTTGTTTGAACTAGTTTTATTACTACCTTGTTTCTCATCCGGGTCTAGGATTACATTTAGATCTCCTATTAGGAGCCAAGGTTTGTTAACCAGTTGAGTAATGTTAGCAATATATGACCATTGTTCAAATTTAGCTTATGGCTCAACTGCACCATAAACACAAGTGATTAGCACCTCAACTAGTCCAATTTTTGTTTCGAAGTGGCACACATTGAGGTTTGAAGAAAGAAGATTCAATTTTATATTGTTATGCCACGAAATCGCTAACCCTTTTGCAATTCCCACCGAAGGAACAACAAACCAGTCGGCAAAGTGTGATTTTTTAAAAAAGGATTCCATTCGAGATAATGGAGCTTTTTTCTCGGCAAGAAAGACTATGTCTGGCTTGTAATAAAGATTAAGGTGGTTAAAGTGGTCCTGGGTAACCGGAGTACCAATACCTTGGACGTTCCAAGATAGGAGTTTCATAATGTCACTTTTAGGAATATAGAAATGTGCAAACAAATCAAATAGGGAAATAATATGGAAATGATCAATCAAGGGGAGTTCTCTGAATAATTTACACAACAATATATAACATCAAACTGAAAAAATAAGGAAAGAGGCTTGGCAGAAAGAAGAACACAATGAGGAAAAGTACATGAATTAGGGTAAATGAACAATACCCTTGAGATGAGCAGGATATCCAACAACAGAAAAAGAATGGTTTATGGAATACAGGGTGAATAAGATTTACATGGAGAATTGGTTTATTTAATTACACTAAAAATAGATAAATTCCAAAGACATGAATTGAAACCTACACAGAAACACTGATCAAAAGGCTTCGGTGCAAAATTAGTCTAAACTAAGTCTACCGAGAATTAAACAGGGAAAAAGAAACAAACCAGAATAAAAGAGTTCATAATCTCTGATAGCATATTTATACAACAAGTTCTTCTAAAGTAGCATTGCTGATCTACTGCTATTTTAGGGGAAATACTAGTACTTCAAGAAGTTGGAGCTGTCTCAATCGTTATCTGCATTGTTATGATGCTTGACTGGGTTCATGAGAATAGCCTCTATTGAAGAAATGGGTAAATTTTTTTTGAAAATCCCAACACTGGTTGACAATTGCATAGTGTTGATGAACTGCAGCTAACAAGCTTCAATTTACTCAATAATGAACTTATGCTTGTTGATGAGACTTCTCAGACTAAACTACTCAGCTAATATTATGTCCCTTCAGACCACAGAGTCCATGGAAAGAAAAGGAATGTTATGAAATTCAAAATTCACCCCAAAGATTAAAAAGACAAGTCATTTGAAGACGAGACTCACAGATAAAAAGATGACTCAAACCAAAGACTAGCTTTGACAGGAAGGAAGAGTACCATAAGGAGGGATGGCAGTGAAAAAAAACATAATTTCTCCAAGCCAGCGAAGGAACTATAAACTATTATAAACCAGGATGAGGATAGATATGCAAACATAATTTGACAGAGACCGGATTCAAAATCATTAGAATTCTCACTCTTGGATGAAAAACAAAGCCTCCAAACTCTCCTAGAACAAAGGAAACAAACTCTATGCATCTCAAGACTATTTAGAATTTGTATAGGAAAAAACCTCAGGAGAATTTTACAGACAGAAAAGACTCCTAGAACTTACCACAGAAAGGGCAGAGATCTTTTAACATCAAACCCAATCTAACCTAACGAAAATACAAATTCTACACTACACACAGTTAGCCGAATTAATTTTAAGACCAACTGTCTGCCAAAACACAAGTTCTAGGAGATTTTAAGATAGGATAATAACACATCACCATGCCTAAACAAACACGGTGATACTAAAAACCCAGCTGAAAAGCTACAAGACAGGAATTTTGAGGATTTTCATAATGAAAGGAAAACAACATAGGCCAAGAGACACACAACACAATACGAATGGAACCAAATTAACAGAGTTAGAGGAAGATTATGGAATACAATCTAATGGAGTAATCCGCAACAGAGAACTCCAAAAGAAAAACAGTAACGAAGAATGAGAATAACTAAAGATATTAGAAAATAATTTTAAGATTAAGAATTCTGCACAAAACCTCACGAGAGATACTGGATGTAGAGAAATTAAGGGTAAACATAAATCCTAATGCCAAAGGTAAACGCCAAATGACAAAAAATTACAATCAATCAAAATCAAAAAGGGGTGAATTTTAAATAACATCACCTTCTTATCCAAGATTTAAGAGTACCTGATTCCATGGATTCAAAAATTATCTTCCTTAGCCCGAGGTAGCATGATGAAATTAGGTTAGAGATTATGAAAAAGAGATTAGCCTTTCATGGTCAAAGGAAATTTCAGCTAAAACTTTTTTCATTTTTTCTTTTTTTGGGTAAGAAAACTGGGTTTTTCTGTAGAAATCGAAAAGTTTAATAATACCCCAATGGCGAATCGAAATTATGAACAGGAAAATAATTAACATAATCCCATTTTTAACCTTTACATCTTACGCCAAATTTTCTTCTTTATTTCTCACTGAAACCGATAGAATTTCACCATCTTCATCTCCGTTGATCGCCACCACCATCTCCATCTCTCGCTTTATCGCTAATATTAACCAATCTACACCAACACCATCATCGCCTCCTTCATCTTTCAATACCATCTTGTGAACTATCATATCTTCCTCCTTTTCATTCCGTAAATCACCGCTCCAACAACAACAACACTGCATCTACCACCACCATCTGCTATCTTCACCACCATCTCAATCACGCTCAACACCATCACCATCCAATCAATTGCATCACAATTTATATATGTTTGGATTTCAACAATTTAGAAATCCGTGAAACATAGAAATCCGGACCAGAAATCACCACCATTCCTGGGTCATGGTTCAACTGATTTATAAGTCTAGGCCAAGAAAGCTTTAATATGTCGAATCAGATGTGGATGAAGATAAGACAAACTAAGAGGTTGTGGTCATTCAAGACAATTTATCTATGAGTCGAGAAGAGACGACTGATGTTTCATAAATGGTAGAACATTGAGGAGAAAGAAATGAAGCACAACGCTTTAGCTTTATGGCTTGATTGCAGACGTCGAGTAACCCAGATGGGTTTAAGTTGGAATTGATGAACAGGTTCATTGATATGCAGAAGAAGATATTGAAATTAGATTAAGGTTTTTTCAAGTGATTCGATTGAATTGAGAAAAGGGGACCGTAGACGAAGTTCATAGGTTTCGATCTCTAAGTCGTTGACATGTTGATACGGGTCAACAGACACTAATCGAGGAGATGGAGTGATTTAAGATAAAATGGGTTTGTCTCTCGAAATGACGGGAAGAAGATGTTGCTGAAGTTTGCCTCGAGCGTCTCACAAGAGCTTGGTTCTATTGCCGTAAAGAGAACAAGGACGCAGATGGTGTCGAATGGAATGGTGGTAGCAGTCGAATAGGATGAAGCAGGTGTTGATACAATTCAGATGAGATGGGAATCTAGAGGAAGTAATGTCTGCTCATTGGATATGAAGAATGTGGACAAGAGGATAATTTACATGTTAGAGTTTGAGATGAGCAGATGTGTTAGCTTGAAGGTGCAGCCATAAATGAGCAGATGCGTTCATCATGATATGTTAATAGTCATGATCAGAAAGGCACTTACAGAGAATGTTGTGTTTATGAGGAGTTTGTATTTATGCCTGCTGTTGTCAGTCGAGCCGAAATGAAATGCAACGAATAATGGTCTAGGCAACCTTATGGCCAAGACAAGATTGCTTTAATGTAAAGTTATGTATCTCAGGACAGATTTCTGAGAGAATGGAATATGAATGAAGGGTCATGATTAAAGCATTATAGTGACGAGGTTTGGTGCAATGAATGGAATGGGCAAGCACTGATGGGGTTTGTTGAGGCTACAAGAACCAGAGTTAGAGATGTGGTTGATAGCCTTGCATTGGTGATGTCGATGTTAAGAGGACGAAAGATGATATCATGTGCTCAGTTGGAGCTAGATTTCAGTATACCTGTTCTGATTGAGGAATCTCTGGAAAGGGGCTTTTGCTCTGGCTATGGGGAGACAACTTTAACTAGTTGCTTTCACTTTGAGGCAATCTGAGCTAGTTGCCTCCATGTATGGAGACAACTTAGGCTAGTTGCTCTTCACCCTTGAAGACAACTCTGTACAGTTGTTTTACTGTCAAGACAACTTTGAGCGATTGTTCGGATAATGGACACAACTTCAAAGAAGTCACTCCACATGGCGGTGGTGGTTGGCTACGATGGTGGTCGATTGGCGGTGATACTGAAGCGCTGGCTGGGTGTCGCTAGTTACATGCACGGTGGGTAGTGGACAGCAAGGTGTCTGTTAGCGCTGGTTGTGGTTTACAGCTGTGGCGTGTCATGCGGTGGTGTGGCTGGTGGTGGTCAAATGGTTGTGGTGGTCTTGGTGGTGGTGGTCGCCTGGTGGTGGTTAGTTGTGGTGGTCGCCTGTAGTGCGGCAAGGTATTCGCGTGCAGGCAGCGCCGGATACAGGCAGGCTGGCTGGACACTGTGAGCATTAGTAAATATTTTTTTGTTTTCGTTTTTTAATAGTGTGTGGTGGTTGTGTATTCACTAGCAAGAGGTATTTTTAGTAATGTAATAAAGCCAGGGTATTTGTGTCGAGCAAGTGTGGCATTCGTTGACCTCATAAATAGGGGTATTTGGGATACAGTTCCTAATCAGAAGGTCCACAGATTATGTTATTAGAGATAGATTGGGTATACCCAATAAAGATAAAATTGGCCACATAAAGTAAACTAAGCCACCCCTTAAACCTTATTCAATGATTTAAAATACTCCCCAATAAATGATTAGTAGACGACTTAATTTAAGAAACATTTAGATTAGTTAAACGGTTAGATTTAGTTAGTTGATTTATAAGT